>CM062622.1:4601544-4931544 GCA_025617555.3 Puccinia polysora | reverse complement strand
TTATGAGATCTTAGTTCACCCTAAATAATTAATTAAAAATGTAAAGTAAATGATCCAAAAGTACAATGAGAACTTTGATTTCCTTTCTATTACTTTTTTTACTTTTTTTACTTTTTTTATTTTTTATTTATTTTTAAATGAACAATTTATGGTTTGATATTAAATCTAAAAAGTCCCAAATTAAATTTTGTAGAGCGCTTTCTTTTTTTTTTAACATTCTGAAAGCTTAAATCACCAAAAGAAAGTTAATTCAACATGAAATGGGAAATTTTGTTTTTCAAATGATAATTTTCAAGGTTTTATAATGCTTCAAAAACTAACAGAGATTTTTTATAAGGGGTTCAGACACCTAGCTACAGGGCTGTGGCGTCAAACTTTCAGAAAACTGAATTCTTGAAACCCGTGAAATAAAGTATGTGTCTGTGTGGGGGTGATGTTGGAGAGACATAAAAATCTGTGATTTAAATGATTGAGGGCATGAGAAAATTAATACCCTTTCTAGATAGTCTAACATATGGTTTCTGCCAACAGAAACCCATCCTGAAACCAACTTCTTCTTTCATCCCTTATCTCAAAATTGAAAATATATTTAAAATATATCAATACTATTCTGAAAATTATTTTTCTCCCTCTCATTGATTTCTCTACTATTCTTTTTCATTTTTATAATTTCCATAAAATTCTTAAACCTCCACCTTTTTTCAAACTCTTTCAGCAAATTTTCTTAGAACTCTTATCAGAAATATGATCAAGTTTTTACTTTCAATTTTTTTTTAACCTCAAATTTGTCCTTTTTCTTTCCCTTCATTCAGTTTTCCTCATTTCAAACTATCACAATTGATTATCTCTATCTTTTAACCCCTTAGAATACTCAGAATCACCCTTTTAACTTTCAAAAAGTATCTGTTGTTTAATTAAATTTTAATCTTGTGTTATTCAATATTTACTCCTAAATCTATTCTTCTAGAATTAATGGTTTTGCTGCACTTTTATCACTTCTACATACAGAACTTCCACAAACTCAACCCCTTGATGTCCTCCTTTGGGGTTTTACAAAAACACTTTTTGCTTTGATTTTGAAATTTCAAATGTTTGGAATTTCCAAAAGTTCTAAAGTTTACATTGAGAAATTGTTCCCTTTTATAATTACCTTTGAAATTTTTATGTGGAAATCAAACAGGTTTGAAATATTAAAAGAATTTATGAGATTATTCAATTTCTTTGTATTTTTGAAAATTTACTTTGAAGACTCAAAATACTAAACAGTTTAAAGCATGATGATTTAAAAGCTTGGAGGGATAAATTTTTTGGAATTTCAGAAATTGGAATGAGAGAAATAGCTTTGAGCTTATTGGTGGAAGTTTTTCAGTAAGTTCCTCACTAGCTTCTGACCCCTCCAATTCTTAGAAAGTATTCCACCATCTAATTCTCTCAAACTGGGATTCCCAGCCCTTCTTGTTTAATTTATAAGTCCCTTAAAAAACCAAATTAAAACTCAACAGAATTTATCTACCTTGGTATGGGAATTGTTAAGAATTTCATTCTGAAAATTCACTGGAAATAATTCATCAAAAAACATCAGTAATGTATAAAAATATCCCAAATTTCACAAACTCTTACCAGATTCCTCAGAATATATTGAATGTGATGCCACAGTCATGAAATTTTTATTCAGAGCTTCTTTCAAATCAAAGATATCAATATTTTTCTGAAACCAAATAGTTTTCACCACACAGATTCTTGATCCCTTGGAAAGATCACAAGATCTCCCATACTGACAATGTCAGCCAGCTACTATTTTAGAGCAGGCTGAAAATTTTTTCATAAAAATGATAAAATTATAAAAATATTAAAATAAAAAAAAAGCTTACAGAAATGAAAAATTATTATCCCAAAATTGATTCCTCACACCAAATTAGGCAGGGTTTCTTGCTGGAACTACCCTGAAAATCCTACTCCTTGACCCTCCAAATGAGTAGGTCAAAAAAAACACAAAAAAAATCCGGAATTTCATTTTGGCCATGTTAATATTACAGGTGAAACACCACATATTTCTTGAGTCACTAAAATAGTTCAGAAATTGAGTTTGGTGTATACTTTAGGGCTTATGGTCCAAAATGTATTTTTTCCAAATTCCCCAATGAAGCCAAGCAAAAAACTATGGCCCTGAGAAAGGCATGCAGCCTATGTCTTTTGAAATCACATGCAAAGCCCTTTCAAAGAAATTTCATTTAAATTGCACAGGTTTAAAGCCGCGCACCTGGCTTTTAGAGCCATAATTACACCATAATAGAAGGGCTACAACAGGTAAGGGAAAGGCATTTGCATGTAGTATACATGCCAATATATCAAGAATGCCACCAAAGCCCTAAGATAAGTTGATTATGACAACAAAGATATTTTGAGCCTCTCAAAAGGAACAATTGATGCATTTGAACAAAATCTGCTTTCAAAGACTTCTCAAGCTTTAAAAAGTGAAGCCTTCACAGGCTAAAGGACAAAGAAATTGGAAGAAAATTGTATTGAATTAATTAAAAATTTTGAAAAACTTACAAAAAAAATGAATGCACCAACATGATTAATACATGCAGCACAGGCTTATTTTCCCTGCCATAATCACACCAAAAATTCCAGAAATAACATATTTCTTTACATGTGACAAGGCCATCTGGCCCCACCACCTAAATCAGCCTGTGCAAAACGCATTACTGCACTGCTGCCCCAGCGCATGGTTTCTTCCCCTCCATTTAGCCTGATTAACATCAAGGAGACCCCTGAGAATCTTAGAAGGGCTAAATACAGGCATCCTTTAGGCTTTATATCCCCCAGCCACTCATTATAAACCTTCAGATATCATGCTATACAGGAATAAAATAATTAAAATTATGAATAATTTATCAATTCCTTTATTCTGGAATTTTTTTGAACATTCTGCATTTATGACTCAAATTTTTCAACATGGTAAGCCCTCAAAGAATGAAAATAGGCTCACATCTCACCCTTTATTTAAGTTATATCAGTTATACTGGTATTCAATGCTTGAAAATTCTGTAATTTTGCTCTTCTCTGTACTTTTGTAACCCAAGCCCAGCCATACCACATATTTTCTGGATAATAGTCCCTTCATCAAAAGGTCCCAGATTCCCAGGTGTTTGGATTATATTTTTAGCCCATGAAGAGAGGGTCTAAATAAACCCAGTCTAAACTTGGGCCACACTTTTTATTTATTTTAATAATTAATTTATCAATTCATACTACCACCCGCTTTAATGAAACATCTCCTTACACTTGATTTATCCATACAATTACATATCATTGCTTAAACTTATTGAATGATTTATTTTTTTTAAATTCATGAAATCTAGTATCTAAAGGATTGCAATGGTCCTGGCATCTGGTAGGCTGAACAATTTTTTTTGTTTTGTTTTTAAGAGTTTGGGTTGGTACTGGTGGTACATATTCATACTATTTTCTGGATCTATTAAAAATGGGATAATATTGTTTGAATGGGTGGAACTCATTAGTATTATCCCTTTCATAAGTAGGGCCGGGTTATCTGTTGAAAGGAGAAAGTTGTTGGATTGGTGATTATGGTGGCAGTGGTGAAGGGTATGATGAAGAAATTAAGAGATCAAAAATGGAAATATAAGTAAACTAGATGACTGTCACAACTGCCCCTGGCGTGCAAGGGGCTGAAGGCACAGGAACTACTACTCATAGAACTCAAGGATGATTTGTTGGAATTGCAAAGAAGAAGATGAGGGGAGGAGTAAAAGTGATGAGAAGATGTAAGGATGGAATGGAGAAGTCCAGGAGGAGATTTTTGAATAAGTGGTTTTTGAATCCTATAAGAGTAACACCAGGAAGGGACAAGGTGACATGATATAAGCAGGCTGGGTGAAGGTTGTATTGTGCTGAGATTAAACCTACTGGCAGAGCAACTAACCAGTAAGAAGTAGTATAATAGTTCCTTGGGGGGAATTAGTCCAGGAGGAAAGGAGAGGCCAGTATATGTGAGAGCTGAGAAGGAGGCCTTGAGGGATGAGTGGCTGGTGTTGCAGGTTTGAGTTCCCATGGTATTACATGTTTACTTATTGGACTGGAGGCTGTAGTTGACTAATTGGGTGATAGGCCTATCCAGGAAGTTTTGACATGTACAGATCTGGAGTCCTGGGAGTATGGGCTGAACAGAGAGTGCAGAGTATGTACTATGTATATACTAAGTGTAATATGCACTAACTCATATACCGATTGCGTTGAGGAGAGATGGAAGATGTACCAATCCATAGAGAGAGGGAGAGATCCTGAGAAGGTTGACTGAATCACACAACACAGTGGTGAGGTGTACATGGACATAGAGCTTATACCATACAGGGAGAGGGTGAAACTGGTGGAAGAGGTTGGATTGGTTTAGTTGAAGGAGTGTCAGAACTGTGGTTATGAAAATGACTATTATACCTCTCTTTTTATGTTAATCAGTAGATGCCCCCCTTTTTTTTATGATTTACTTTCACCCTTGCCACTCAGCCCTTAAACTGAAAATCAATATCCTCCATGAAAGGAATCAATTAGAACATACTAATTATCTATCTTGGCGTCTTCTACCTTTAAAATGAATAAGAATCTCAAAGTCTTTCAAATGCTCTGAATCTAGTTATTCTGTCTTTCTCATATTCCCTCATGGTTTATCCTTTGGAAAACCCTCATGTCCACCCCTTAATTTTATATGTCATATCACCTACCTTAGTGCATAGTTTCATGACCCACATGAGCACTGTACATTCTTTGTATATCAATTGCCAACATACACAGCTCCTGGCCTGAGAAATTTGACTCATGTATTGGACCTGTCTTGGAGTTCCCAATTCATTCTTTTCTAAACTACTTGTTATTTTAATTCACTCTCTTATTTCCTTGAGCTTGTAGTGAAATTGGCATCTTGCTCACCATGTTACTTCCATTCCGTTTCCTATCTCCTTGTTTTCTGTGAATACTGGCCTCTCTTTCTTCCTTTTTTTCCTTTTCCTCAAGAAATCAGTGCAATAATTATTATTTTGAATACACCCAATCAAGCTTCATACCAACACATCCCTCTTTCCCTTATTAATTCCTCTTCTAGTTTTGGGTTCCATCCAGTTATCTTCTCCAAGCTACTGGAAGTAAATTACTCATGTTCCAAGGTTCTTGCACACCACCATCCCTTGCAACAGTTCCTTCAAAACTTGAATGAAATAGCTCAAAATTTTAGATTACTCTGAGACTACTTTGAAATAAATTTCTTAATTTTTTTTATTTGTATTCAAACTCATCTCAATATCCTTCATCCCTCAATTACATGCAGTGGGAACCTAACCCCACCCAGGGAACGCCATGAAAACTTTATATTGATGAAAATAAATATTTTGTGCTTTCTAGAGGGCTGGAAAACATGCCAAGGAAGGTGACTTTTGAAAGAGGAGATCTTTGGAATTGGAGATCTCTTTTCTATAATAATTCCTTTGGTTCCTTTCCCTTGGTTTAATTTTTTGATCCATTGAATGCAAATCCCAGGGTCTAGACAGAGACAAGAAAAATGAAGAAAAAAACCTTTTGAGAAAATGAACTCTCCATGTGATCACAGGATAACAAAAGCAAATCATAAATTTTAAGAATAGATAAAAATCTCAATGAAAGCTCTTTAACTATTCTATAATCAAGCACTCTATTTTCCGCCAAAAGAAAATCACGTAAACAAGCATAACTTGACGGCTTCAAGGTGAATTTAGAGATTTTTTTCTTTTCTTTTTTGATTCTGTATGAAGAGTATGTCAAGCATGTCAAGCATGTCAAGCATGTCAAGCATGTCAAGCATGTCATTCTGGAATCACAATATCTTTGAAAAAAATTCAAAATATATCAATATTTTCAATAAATCCCCCACCAAATTCTTATTGAATTAGTTTACTCACCAAAGCAAAGGGTATTCACTCAATGCTCAATGGTTCTATGAGCATTTGAAAATTCATTTATTTTTTGAGAGCGCCAGGCCGGCCGCGAAATGCAAGATTTCAGCGGAAACGATATGATCCTTATCATTCTGGTAATATTCAATGTAATCTCCTAGTTTGCTCAGTGGAACTACATCAGTGATGATTTTTTCACCTGGAAGAATGAATTTTTTGATGATCAGCATGTACAGGGCATTACTGTGATTCACTTAGATTTTCTAAGCAGCTTACCATCTTGAAAGTTAGGCAGAGCTTCGATATTTTCATGATCCAGTTTGATACTAGCTTGGACAATTGTGACACAGGAACTAGAAATCCCAGAATCTACCTAAACGAACCAGTTGATCATTTGTGTTGCGCAAGAGACCGGTCACCTTAGGGCGATGAGAGGCACAAGCCCACGTTTCCAAGAGGGTGTACTGAGGGATCATTTGCCATTTTGAGCGTTACTCACCGCTAGCCTCCTATGGACAGATCTCACATTGACCTTGACACCTGGAATGTGGTCTCCATATCCGGTTTCTTCCCGCAGTCTGAAGAAAGAGCCCAGACCCGCATGCTCAGTTCAGAGACCATCTGGTTTCTGGGTTGACCGACTCACTCGCGTAGCGCTGCATCCGCCTCACTTTCGCCGATGTGACTGTCGATTAACCCCGCGGGGAATTCAACCACGATTTTGTTTTGGGCAGGTCTATATTGTCTGATAAGAAGCAAAGCAGACTCCTGGTGGGGAACCTCAACAGTTGCAATCGCTACTGCAGCTTCAGTTTGGTTTTGAATACAGCAGGCGGGTGCGTAAGTCCGAAAATGTAGTTATTTAAGCTAATTTGGAAGTTGCGATTTCTCTCATCAATTTTCGTCACTAACAACGCAAAGGACCTACCATCATCCTTCGAACGATTGAATGTTTTACGATAAACACTGGTACCAACGATGTCAGAAAAAACCGGATGCAAAACCTCATTGTCACGTTGAGAGCTGTATCACTCGAAACCGCTATTCTAGAGCAAGAATTTACTCACTAATCCCATGTCTTGGGTTCTGCTGTACCATCGATGTATTCAACCCGTGAGAAACCAACCCAAGGAGATTCGTCGGGATTCAATTCCCTCCGGGAAATGGTCTTTATGTCCTTCAGATCCAGGGAGGCCAAGCCTTCAGTAACCCTTATTTTTTAGGAAATGAAACAACAGTAGTTCGGAGTCGACCAGTAGGCTTTATGATTATTTTTCAATTTCTAGTTAGTCATCATCCGGCTGAATGGAAGTAGTCCGAGTGATTCTTTCACTCACTCTGTTACCCAGATCGTCAAAAGCGCCGAAGCAAACAGTACGAAGAAGAATTCAGTCACTGCCATCTCCCGTCAAACAGCAGTTTGATTTTTTGGTAGGAGACAAAAAATGAAAAATGCATGCTCTGCGCACTGGGGACTATGCATCCGGCTTGCAAAACCAACAGACCGAGCACGGAAAGGAATGTTTTAGTATAACTTGGATTGTAGAATGTCATGTTGAGCTCCTCGTTGCCAGTGGATGAACCTGTGTGTAGGGCTAGAGGATGCAGCCGAAAGATGTGACGATTTTTAAAGAGTCATGTCAGGCGGCTTTAGGCTTTAAAGCATGGATCATTTTCAATGCCCGAGAGGAGCCTGCTGCCGTGCGACAGCCCATGAGAGCTTTCCTAAAACTGCGCTGATTTCGAACGTTCTCAGTTCACCCATGCTCTGAATGGCCTCTCTGAAGCGCAGAAGCGAAATTTTCGCGAATATATTGTGCTTTAAAAACACGACATGGGGCTCATCGCCATCACGCATTAACATGGCACCCCTCTGCCAACTGCGCTTCCAAAGGTAGATAGGCTCGCGAATCATCGCAACCTGGAAGGTTAAAATTACGCCTAGCTGAAAGTTCAGTCAGAGATTCAGTTTCTCGGATCATCCGACTTTTCCCGCGACGGGGTCCCCCCCGTTGACCGCGGGAATGCACCGGCAACCGTGCAAACGAAACCAAGCAAGGATCACACTTGTCGAAATTCGGGCAATACCTGCAGCTCCAGCAAGCCCGCGGTGCCATGCGTTCCTGGCATCTGTAGGAAGTAGCTGTACGAACTGGAAAAAGGTAACGGCGCGCGCCGACCGCTTGGCCAGCAAGTCGGCAAATACTTTTTTTTATTCCGGCAAATACTTACATGCAGCTCCAACACCCTCCCTCATCCCATACTGCCCCAGGGTGGGATCGCTCACACTTTTTTACTATTTTTTTTTCAAGTTCATGCTACTCCCCGGCAGACTATGTTAACTGCCAACTTCCACAGATCAAGTCAGAACAGACAGATGACAATTCAGCAATTGAATCCGGTAGCAATTAATGCGGTTGATGCATTCAATCCTGGGGTGGGTAGAATGGAACCGGCTAGCAGGCAGGTAGAGGCGGCTATTAATCTGTAAAGGACTGGAAAAAGGTAATGGCGCGCGCCGGCCGCTTGGCTACCAAGTCGGCGGATACATGCAGCTCTTAACATATACTAAAAGTAAAATACCGCGCGCTGACCACTCGGCTCCTGAATTGGTCATATCCTTTTCACGCGAACTACACCACAGGGCTCCACAAAACAAGCAGGCTGGGAAACACCTTACCGCAGGCGCAGCTCGCCCTGTATTCTCAAGTCGGTATTGCACCAATCCGCTGGTGAATACTCCCTTGGTAACGATCATGCCCCAGTCCTCCGAACCATGAAAGATAGAATCTGATCCTGTAAAAGCTGGCATCTGATCCTGCAACCGCACTTTCAATGCAGCTCAATCCCCAAACTCACGAAAAAGCAACCTAACCAACTGACACAAATCAAAGCAGCGTGGTTGATGTTATCTGTAATCTCACTGCACCCAAACCGCAAATTCCATTCAAACCATTCCCAGACCTGACTCGGGGAACCTTTATCCACCTGCAACCATCATTCTGATTCAGCTCCCATTCTAACCTAAATCCGAAACTGAGACTTATCCCGCGTATCATAGTACCCTTGCTATCCTTCATCGGCCTCGGTCCTATTCACTTTCATTATATGCGTCCGTTCACATTAATCCTGCTCGCCTGTTCACCTCTCTTTTTCTCGTCGTCATCATGAGAACTCCAACAATCACATCTTGAAGCCACGGTCAACCTGAAACTCGGTACGGCTGAGTTTTGGGGAGCCGACCGACGCCAAAACTTCTGCCGCAGCCTGAACAGTGTCTTGGACTTGCCAATTTCGAGCTAGCAGGTCACTATCCCGCCCGGCCTGTATAATCTCAAACGCTCCTTTTCAAGTTCTGTTTCCAATTTCAAATGTCTTCCCAAAAGTACCATTCATACGGTTGAACTTCACGCAACCACTTTGATGATACGTACAAATAAATAAAACTAACCAACCCCGGATCATCCCCTTTTAGTCCCAGTAAGTGGGTCATGAATTGATTTCTCAATGATTCTTTTTGGTTGTTGTTTTTCTTATCTCAATATTTGTTGTGTTGTGAGCATTTCACTTGGCTAGGTTTGTGTTTCCATCAAGCCCGCTGGAACTTCTGGGCTAGTTCTGAGAGGCTATTCCTTGATTTCAACCAGTTAAGCATTCAAAAGAATATGAGCCCAGATATGCCATTCTGCAAGGGAATCTGAAACCTTTTGCTTGAGAGTGTTGAGTTTTGGACCTCACCATCATGTCCGCTCACCTCCCTCTCTCAGCAAATTTATATTTAGTTTTATTATTTTGTGTGTTTGGAATAAATTTATCTTGTTCTGACCATTTTATATATGTCTTTGTATGCTTGTGACACTTTTAGCTGTCCCAACCACTTTTATATGTCCTGATACTTATAGTTTTCTAGGCCACCTTTATGTCTGGCACCTATAGTCTGCAGCCAACATCATCTAATTGATGTCACAAGCTCTTGATACACAACTGTCATTAACCCTAGCTTATGTGATACTATTGCTACATTCCTATCCTCAACCATTTTATCCTGTCTTATCTCATTGAGTATTCTTCCTTATTCAAAGGCCCATTTGCAGTTCTCTAGTTGTCTATAAATACTCTTTCTTCTATGATCCCTTGAATGAAAATGATCAGATTCTTCCTCCTCTTATCCAGGCCCACTCACTGAAGCCCTACTGAATCTGGTCCCTTCTGGACCCCCTAAGCCGGATTTTAATCCCCTCCATCATCCACCTCTCCTCTCCAATCCCACCTTGTTCATCTTGTCAAGCCTCTATTCCAACAGGTTATGAGCCCAGCGCTCCTAGAAGCATTTTTCTATAGTCATCATTGGTTAGGGCCTTTTCTTTACTTGTGAACCTTATCTCACCATTAGGATTGTGGTCCTCTACCTCTTAAATCTATCTGTGCCAACTTGACCATTCTGGGCCTTGTTCCCTAACCCTACCATCTTGCTGTTGCATCAATTGCAACTTTGGTTGCCCCCAATCACCTTAGACTTCTCCCCTCCTCTCATCACTCTTGGCACCTTGATCTTTGCCTCCACCTTGAGGGCAACTTTGGTTGTCTCTCAGCTTCAAAGACCCACAAACTCAACTGCCTTAGTCTTTTTTTTTAGCGGCTTTTGATTGGCCTCTAATGAACTGCAACGTTGCTTGCTTCTCAGCCTTCCCTCCATCTCAATTGCTTGCCCAATTTAACTTGTGACATTGCTTGCACAAACTTTTCATCCTCTTCACCTTGGAAGCAACCTTGTTTGCTTCTCATTTAAATCTTACTTGGATTTAACATAGTCTCCACACTTGTGACATCATTTGGCAAATCTTCCTCATTCATCTTTGAAATTGCAATATTGATGCCAACTTTTCCAAAACCATTGCTGTGGAATTCAGAAGAGGACTTCTCCTTCAATAATTCCCAAGTTTGGAAGTTATTGATCCCTTGTGTCTGTAAACCCTGAGTACAACTGTTCATCCTACAACTGAGAGATAGAGAGATGAGTGTAAAGCGTCCTTCCAACCTCCTCCAATGATCTGATGTCCTACATTGGGGTTGAGGATGCGGTTTAAGTAGCCTTCCCCTCAAACCTAAACAAGATAAAACCGCAAGCAAACAAGAATAATGAAATACAACCCCTAAGTACAGAACCCTAGCCCAACTCTATCCTTCAAACCCCATCCCATGATCCATATCCCATACCCCATATCCCATCTGTATTGCCCACCTGCCATTACGTTGCAGGACTCCAAACGGTGCTAGGCCGTGGCAGTTCTGTGGAGGGGAAAGGTGCTGTTTAGGCTGCCCTCCTGAGTGTTACAAAAATATTTAAATGTAACCAAGATCAAGGTCCAGAACCTGGTAAATGAGGAATCAAGTAGTAAAGGGTAAAGATGATAGTAGTTTGGTAGCGATGGAACAGCACTATCTGATCCAAGATTTATGTGGGAAAAACTTGGACAAAAGAAGCTAAAGTTTGTTTAAAGTTCAAAGAACAAAGCTGTTGCATGTAAACAATGCCCACAACCTAATAACTCTGGTTTTGAGCAGAAGATTGAGGATGATCAACTCAAACCCAACCAACCTCCAGGTTCTCAATGAACCTGCCCAAATCTCCGCAATAAATTGCTTTAACGGTACCAGATAGCTGAGGGTGGCTGTACCAGACAAAGCACTATGTTTAAGAAGCTCTAAAAGCAAACAGTAAACTGATTTGAAGCAAGGATAACCTCAACACTTCTCAAGGAACTCAAGAGTAGGCTGGCAGAATGCAACTCCAAAAAAAATAAGGGGGGTATAACACTCCAGGTCTAAAGCTTAATAAGACCTCTTCAATCAATTGTGATTGGCTCCAGAAAGATGATCAAGGAGGGATCAAGACCAGTATGGTCAGAGAAAGGGATCAAGGAGTGGTATAACACACTCAAGAATTCAAACAGACAGAATTCTCTTCAACCAGAAAGGCTATTGGTTGGTGATAAGGATCAGGCCACAGAGGGGCAAAGACTAAGGATCAATGGATCAGGGGGAAATCATAGATATACCCAGGATGAGGATGAGGATCTGATTTCAATGATAATGGGGGGGGGACATATGCACACACTCCCATGCGTTGTTTTGAAAAGGCAGGGGAGAGCCCCTCCTTTTATAGAACATGGGTCCCTGTAAAATATTTACAAGTGATACTACAAATAGAGCGGAAAAAAAGTTTTTTTTTTTTTTTTTTTAGGATTGTCATGAGAAAACAAAAGGGAAAAAAAGAAACAACAAACACTCAAAAAAAAAAAAAATAACTGAATCAAAACCCCTGCCTGTGCCAATGATGGGCATGGGCAAGAGAGTAGCTAGTTAGACACCCGCGGACATGCTGACGGGCCCGGGAAACAGTTGAGACCCACTCAGGCAACAGACAAGCCGTGCGGGAGACTGGTGAGCTGGAGGTGGATCAAGGCAGTGGTGCAAAGATTCCAACAACCGCAAGCAACGCTTGCGGTCATTGGCCAATGTATTGGGATTGGGATGGTTGATGAGGATGTTGGGGTGATTGTGGATAGTGCCGGTGATGGATTTGGATACCCTCCTGGAGAAATTTTTCCTATCCAGGCTGAGTTTGATTCAATTCTTCTTGGCTAGCCTCCTAGAATTGTCCTCCAAGATGGCCTTGTGAATTTTCTTGGTGGCTGAACGGGTGAGTCTGAGTAATTGATCTGGATTTTTGGTTGAGATGAGTCAAGATTCTAGATAATCCTCTGCCTTGGTATAGTCATGATCTGCATCAAGGTAGAGTGGAGCAGGTTGGGATGGGGGATAGAAGTTATTCAAGTATCAATAGGATGGGAAGCTGGTAGTCGGATTGGTCAAAGGATGTTGATGGTGGTGATGATGGGTGCGAGGATGGAGGGATTGGTTGGAGAGGGAGATCATCCCCGCTTGGCCAAGGTGATCAAGATTGTACGGAGCAAGGACCGTCCTCACTCTCAAGGGGGATCCTTGCTGGGTTGGTGTTGCGAATGAGAGCCACTGTTGTTGTTGGCCGCGCAGACAATGACAGCAACAAAAGGAGTGGTTGGGGGTTAGTTGGATGGCAAGAGAGAACTCCAAAGATGGTAAAGATGGCGGTGTTGTCCTGGTTAGAAGCCCGCAAGCCAAGCCAGTCTTCATCCGCATGTTTGCCAAAAGGGTGGATAGCAGGGCAAAGAAAGGGCAAACTGAACATAGGACCGGGCGCTAGGCACCCAAGAGATGATCCTAGACAACTAGGAGAGTGGGAGCTGGAAGTTTGGGAACTGGATATGGGAATCATTCCAGATGAAAAAGTTTTTTTTTTTTTGGATCTAAATGGAGGCTATAGAAAAGTTCATAAAAAATTTTACTTTTTCCGTATTGGTCCAGAGGTGTCCTAGATTGGGAACCACATCTCTCTCCAACTTACAGACTTTCCCTAGTCTGCATCTGAGTATCTTTGATGATATATATAAAATAAGAAACTGAAGAATTGAAACAGAAAAACGCCTGTTTGATCTTGAGGGTAATTGAAAAGGGAGCTTGATCCATCCAAAGAAAAATTCCTGGAAGTGGCTGAGATAAAAGAATGAAGAAGGCATCCCAGGTGCTCACATATGTGGCATACAGTAGAGTTTCACAACAAAATGCAGCAGATGACCCCTGGTGGTGCACAATTGGGAGGACTTACTTCTGGAACAAGTTGCCTCCACAACAATAAAATTTATTGACCTGATCAGCAGAGAAACTTCTGGCAATCTGAGTACCATCCAGCTCCTCCAAAACATATGATCCCCCTCTGACTTGACGGACCACTTGATAAGGACCATTCCAGCAGTTAGAGAAAAGATTTCCCCACTGAGTTTCCAAGGATCAATTATAAGCTAAGACTAGATCCCCAGGATTAAAGGGATCCCTGATTTGATTGGAGTGCTTATCCTCCCAATACTGGACTGATTTTTCTCTTGACTCCATCATCTTCTGATAAGCTCTGTCACAAAAATCTTCACTTTTCTCCAGTTGCTTGGATCTGGCAACTAATAGATCAGTGGTGGAAGAAAACTTTTCCCAAGAAATGCCTAAGAAAGATTCCATTTCCAGAGCAAGAGGAAGGACAGCCCTTTTCCCAAAGATAATTTCATAAGGTGAGTAGCCAGTGGTTTGTTTACTTGAAATTTGATTGGAGAAGAGGACCAGAGGAAAAAATTTGCAACAATTCTTTCCACTTTCACAAGCCAGCTTGAAAAGGGCAGCCTTCAAAGGAGCATGGCCTCTTTCAACCATGCCTTGAACTTCAGGATAATGAGGAGTGGTCACCCTATGTTGACCAGAAAGCAATTGGATCATTTCAGCCAGTTTGCTGCCAAACTCAGAGCCACCATCAGTTGAATAAGATTGATCCAAGCCATAATGCACTGTCCAAGTCTCATAGAGGAAGGCTGCTACTGATTCAGAGCTGAGGTTCTTAAGGAATTTTGCTTCAAACCATCCAGAAAAATCATCTCTAGCCACTATGAGGTACTTAGCTCCACCAGCCTTAATATGAACCACATCCATAGCAATCCTTCCAAAGACAGTGGACTCTCCAGTGGGATAATGAATTTCCGCTGGGCGCCTAAGATCACGTTTCTGACATACTTCACAACTCTTGCACCATTGAGAGACTGATTTCTTCAAGGATGGCCACCAGAATTGTTTGGATATTTGATGATAAGTTTTGCTTTCCCCACAATGACCAAGGCCTTCATGGAGACTTTCAAGGATCAAATCTTGTTTAGAAGGGATGGTGAAAACAATAAGAGCACAAGGGTTGCCTCTTTTCATAATCCTTGTACCTTGGACAAAGAAATTGGAGGACTTCCTTTTGAGTGATCAAAAATGTTTAGCAGAGAGATCAGGAGGCCTTTGGAGAGTGGAAAGATACTGCTCTAATTTAAGCCAGAGGCCTTGTTGGAAGCCAGAATAATCTTGAGAGGAAAAGTTGAAGACAGGACAAATGAAGGGTTCCTCCTTGTCAAAATCCACTCCAACATCTGATTCTTCATCTCCAAGAGGGCGTCAAGATAAACCATCAGGAATGGTGAAAGATTTTCCAGGCCTATGAACAATATCAAAAGAGAACAAATGGATGAAAGCCACCCAACAAGTCATTGGAGCATTTGGAAGACTGGGGGCATTGACCATTTCAATAATGGATTGTGCATCAACTTGTAACTCAAAGTGTTGACCCCAGAGAACAGTTTAGAGCTTCTTCAACATTTGGGCCACACCACAAAGTTCCCGTTTTGGCTGGTAGTACCTGGATTCCACCTCTGAAAAAAGAAGAGATTCATAAAGAGCAGGACAATCCAAACCATTTTAATCTTCCTGAGTAAGCACAGCCCCAACAGATTGATAACTAGAGTACACAGCAAGCTTGATCTTGCCAGCCCTAGGTCCATAAGTGATCTTCTTCAAGACAATTTCTTTTCCAACAATTGTTTTGAGCATCTGAAATGATTGTTCACAAGCTTAAGTCCAAAACCATTCAGCATCCTTCCTGGTTAAGCAAAGCAAGGGAATGCAAATTTTGGATAGAGAAGGGATAAAGATCTAAACATAGATTACAACACCTAAGAAACCTCTGACTTCAGTTGGATTGATGGGAGTAGGCCAAGAGAGAATTTTTTTGACTTTGGATGGAGCCATCCTTCTTCCTTCCTTGAAGACCACATGACCAACAATTTCCAAAGCAGGGACACAGGCAGCCAATTTGGATCCAGAGACAGTGATACCAGACTCCTTGATTCAAAACAGGATCCTTTCCAGAGTGGTTGCATATTCCCAGATAAATTGACAGATTCCTGAATGCCAGGGTAAGAGCTCATTGTTATAATCAGAAACTGGACCTTTAATCCCGCAATTGTCAATAAAGATACCAGCATGATCAGGGATTTCATCCTGGAAGATCCAAAAAATCTGAGCCTGATAGACTGCAACCAAATTGGTGGCACCTTGAGGTAATCAAGTAAGTTGGAAATGACCAAGAGGAGTATTGAAAGTGGTGAGAGGACAAGAAATTGGATGTGAGGATTGTTGGTCATAGCCACCCATAATGTCACCTAGACCATAGAAAGCTCTCCCAGAGAAGGATTTGACAAATTCTTCAGTAGAAGGGGGAATACCAGAGTCTTTAAAAGTAACCTTATTTAGATGCTGGAGATCATGAACTATTCTAAGTTTACCATTAATCTTGAGAACACAGAAAACAGGACTGGAATAGCTAGAAGTTGATTGTTCATATAAACCGGTTCAGACTTGTTTGCGGACCAACTTGATGAATTCGTCAACTCTAGCAGCAGGGATCAGGATCTTCTTCTTTTGCCAGGGATCATGTTCTACTTCAGGGATAATGTAAGGGAGGCCATAGGATTCTTTCAAGAGACCTCTCTCTTCTTCACAGAAAGCAATAGATTTTTCCCTAAGGGCTAAGACATTTTTGATCAAATTCAACTCATGAGGAAGAAGCCATCCATCTGGACCAAAGTTAACCACTTTCAGAAGTTCTTCAGTGACACAAACAGGGGGGATGAATGGACCAGTAAGAGATTGAGGTAAACCATAGTAAGGATCCCGGGATAGAGGGGGGCGCATAAGAGGAGGGTTGAGGTTGAGAGGCATTGGTTGGTTGACTGGTTGAACCCTTTTTGCAACTGGTTTATACTTGGTGGAAAGGTGAGGAATCCTTTCTTCCTCCAAGAATTGACCAGTGAGACCTGACTACAAAAACTGAGGCCAAGTTCCAACATCTTCCATGTTTGATGTTCTGCCTCATCCTTGAGAGGTGCCTTTTCAATAAAAGAGGATCCAAAAGCTAACGCATTGCTCACATGTGTGGCACAGGGTAGAGTTTTGAAAATGACAGTAGTAGAGGCCCCTGATGGTGCACAATTGGGAGGACTTACTTCTTTTCCACATTTCCTCCACTTAAGACCATACTCCTTCATAACAAAACCACCAAGAAAAGAATTAAGATTGGGATCTAGTTTAGACTCATTGCAGAGATTCAAAACCAGAGTAGAGGATAATTGCTCAGGATGAAGGGAAAAAGGAAAAGAAGATACAACAGACCCAGAGAGAGAAGAAATATTTTTTGAATTTTCGGATTTTTTATGTTTTTGAATTTTGATCTTATTTGGATGAGGAAGAGATGATGAGGAAAACAAAAAATATGCCTCTGAGGTTGAAGTTGATCCATAAGTTGAATTCTGAGGCTGAGAGGAACTAAAACTATCAGTAGGATAAACTAATCCAATAAAAAATGAGCCTGAGAGGAAGGAGAGTGTTCCTTCTGCTTTCCCTTTAGAACTGTTTTGGGAGAACAACCAGGAAAATCTTGTTACCAACAACCATAATCCAAGGAACAAGAAGGAACTTCAATTTTTCTGCCATCAGCATCAGGGAGAAGGATTCTCTCCCCAACTTGATCAGAAAAAATCAGGGTAGCACCAAAATCCATTAAGAACAGTCAGCCCAAGATCATTGGACGTTCAAAACAAGTGATCCAGAAGTGAAAAGTTCCAACAATATTTTGACCAATTCAAACAGGAACATCCTCAGAAATACCAACCAGTTCACATGACTGATTCCCTATACCATAAACTGCAGAAGTAAAGCTGACCCTTGGGCTAAGCTTGAGTTTGCATGCCATAGCATCTGAGATTAAGTTGAGCTGAGAACCTGAATCCACAAGAAGAGAAACTGTTTTAGACAATTCACCAAAATAGGAGGGAAGAAAGCCAAGAGGGCAGGAATACAGATTGGCATCTGAAGGGGGACCTGTTCCACCAGAGTCCTCCATCAAAGTGCCAGAAGAGACCTTCAATTTGTCCGGACCAACTTCCACACGTTGACAAGAAACCCATTTCTTCATGCCTTCATCCACAGATGGAGAGATAGACAGCAGTTCAGCCACAGACAGATCAGGGATTTTGAGATCAGAAATTTTCTTTAATACTCCTTCCACAGCATTAGGATAGTCCTTGGAAATGCTCCTCTCAAACAGAACTTTGGGCTGGGTGGAGGGAGGAAGATCAGGTGAGACAAGTACTGGAAGAGGATCAGAGGATTGAGGGGGATGACCTGATTGAAGAGGAGGAGAAGGATCAGAGTGATCCTGGAACCTTTCCATGAGTGGTTCCCTTTCTAATTCCATGTCTTCCACATCAGACGAAGAAGGCTCAGGCAAAGATTGACGTTTGACAGGTTTTCAAAGGATTGAAGATGGAACAGGAGGAGACTTTTGAGGTTTGGGTTCCTCATGGAATTTGCTAGCTGGATCAGATTGATAAGCACCAGAGAAGCTGGAAGAAGTGATAGCTGGAGGATACCAACGTTGAAGAGTGCCACAGGATGATCAAAAATCCAAGGAGACCAGAGATGCCTTCTTGGGAGTTGGTGGTTGGTAAGAAGCCACCACATGACAGATCAGACAAGATGAGTCAAAAGGGATCAAAGCACCATTAGGAAGAAATAAATTATTTCCCTTCTGCTCTACTAATTTCTCCTCCTTTTCCTTCTGCAGTTCAGGACACCTACCAGTACCATGGCCTTCTCTATGACAGTAATGGCAGACTAAGGTTGATTTAGGGACAGAATTAGCAGGTTTAGGGTTAGCTAAAGAGGATATTTTCTGATCTATTTTATTCTCAAAGGCCTGAAGTAGCTTAGTAATCTCACCTATGGTAGCAGTATCCTTATTGGCCTGAGGGCTTGATTTAGGTCTGGGATTCTCTTCCATCTTGTTCATGATTTTGTTGGATTCTTGGAAGGAAGGAGTCTGGACTGTTTCAGTGGTCCTGGGCTTTTCAAAAGTTAAATTAGTTTGACCTTTCATGACTTTGTCCACCACATTCCTAAGTACCAGAAAGACAGGGAGTTTGAATCAATTATCCCTAGTAGTGATCATGGATCCAGACTTGACCAATTCATCCCTAATCCTTTCCTGCACTCCTGGAAAAAAAATTGGAAAAATAAAACTTGAATTTTGTCCACAGTGTCAATGTGATTGTTCCTGATAAGATAAGACTGAATAGGATCCCAAGAATTTCTGAAAGACTGATAATCAGAGGCTGAAGAGACACCTCCATTGGAGATCCATTGAGAAACAAGAGCATCCAAGTCCTGTAAGGTAAACCTAGCCACATCTATTTTCCCCCCAATAAGCCAACATAGCCTCCTTAAAGAGCCTCCAGTTATGAGTTTTGAATCCATCAAATGATTCAATCACTTCCATAACTTCATCAGAGGAGATAAAAAATCATAACTGATAGGCCGTATCATGTTCACTTTCACCATCCACTTGAGCAGCGATTTCATAGGAGTCCAAAAATTGTTCCACATTTGTTCCATTGAAGCCTAGGTTCTTGTTCTGGGGCTTAATCTTGACCATCTTGGACCAAACAGTGGTGGAGGGAACAGATTCCATTTTGAAGACAGAGTTCCTAAGGGGATACAAAAAGCAGAGTTCCAAGGTGGCTCACAAGCGTGGCAAGGGTAGAGTTTCACAAAAACAACAAGAATCCTGCCCAGATGGTGCAAAATTGGGAGGACTTACTTCTGGAACAAGTTGCCTCCACAGATCAGATCTGGATTATGACAGAAAAAAGAAAAAAAAGAAAAGGATTGGATTGGATTTCAGAGTTGATTCTTCAAGTTGGGACTGTAAATCCCAAGGTTGCTGGTTTGATCCTGGCCCGGGGAACCAAATTTAAGACTCCAAATGGTGCTAGGCCGTGGAATTTCTGTGGAGAGGAAAGATGCTGTTTAGGCTGCCCTCCCGAGTGTTACAAAAATATTTAAATGTAACCAAGATCAAGTTCCAGAACCTGGTAAATGAGAAATCAAGTAGTAAAGGATAAAGATGATATTAGTTTGGTAGCAATGTAACAGCACTATCTGAACCAATATTTATGTGGGAAAAACTTGGACAAAAGAGGCTAAAGTTTGTTTAAAGTTCAAAGAAAAAAGCTTTTGAATGTAAACAATGCCCACAATCTAATAACTCTGGTCATCAGCAGAAGATTGGGGATGATAAACTCAAAAACAAGCAAATTCCAGGTTCTCAATGAACCTGCCCAACTCTCCACAATCAAGCGCTTGAAGGGTACCAGATAACTGAGGGTGGCTGTACAAGACAAAGCACTATGTTTAAGAAGCTCTAAAAGCAAACAGTAAACCAATTTGAAGCAAGGATAACCTCAACACTTCTCAAGGAACTCAAGAGTAGGCTGGAAGAATGCAACTACAAAAAAAATAAGGGAGGTATAAAACTCCATGTCTTAAGCTTTATAAGACCTCTTCAATCAATCTTGATTGGCTCCAGAAAGATGATCAAGGAGGGATCAAGACCAGTATGGTCAGAGAAAGGGATCAAGGAGTGGTATAACACACTCAAGACCAAGAGATGATCCTAGACAACTAGGAGAGCGGTAGCTGGAAGTTTGGGAACCGGATATGGGAATCATTCCCGATCAAAAAGTTTTTTTTTTTTGATCTAAATGGAGGCTATAGAAAGGTTCATAAAAAATTTTACTTTTTCCGTACTGGTCCAGAGGTTTCCCAGATTGGGCATCACAACATCCACGCGGTTTGTCCTTCTCATGACGCGGCCCTTGCGCTGCACCCAACTTGGAGCTCCCTGCACATGTCCGCATCCGCCTGATGCGCCATTCCAGATATCCAAGGTTCATCCATGCAATCCAATCCATGCATCTTGCAAGGTGCAATCCCTCCAATCCAATCCAATCCAATTCACCCCGCTTCTCCAGATGCTGAGCCAGATTCAACTGCTGCGGCAAGGCCGCACCCATTGCTGAGCGCGCTTCCACTGCTGAACCCGCCGCTACTGCTGAGCACACAGCGCGCAGCCCATTCCAACTTGCGTCCATAAAAGACCACCACATCACTCACTCCTGTCTCACTCACTTGCTTTCCCAATTCAACTTGCAACCTCACCTTCCACCTTGTTGCAAACCTAAATTCTTCCCAAACTACATTCCACCCGCAACCTTGCTTGTGCTCTTTGCGACTTTGATTGCTACTCTTCCCATCTTTGCTCTCTTCTGACTTCACTTGCGCCTATTCCCTGACTTTTCTTGCAGATCCTCAACCAAAACTGATTGCAACTTTCCTGAAACATCAATCACTATCCCTCCTCAACTTAGCTTGCCACATTGTTGCACTCTCTTATCTTTTACTTCATCATCCTACCATCCTGTCTGCTTCACCCCAGTTGTTTTGCATGGGGGTGTGTTGAGTTTTGGACCTCATCATCATGTCCACTCACCTCCCTCTCTCAGCACATTTATATTAGGGTGTATCAAAGTTAACCCAACCCACCATTTTGAATGGCGGGTTTCAACCCAAATCCGCCATTTCAAACCGGCCATTAAGAATCAAAAAATCCCACTTATTTAACATCAGACTTGTCAAAGTTAACATGAAATAAGTGTGTTTTTTACAATAAAGTATTTAAAGGCTTCTGCCACCTGTCCATGTCATCCAGCCCTGGCTTCCCACCTCCTTCTAACTTGGACCTCATGGGAAAAAAATTTGATTCATTGCTCTTCATCTCTTCATTACTATCCTCATCTCTTCATCACTCTCATAACCATATTGCTTTCATCACATCCAGCTAACTCTCATTAGATCACTATCCTGATCAGTTCATAATTCTCATCCATTTATTGCTTTCATCACATCCAGCTCACTCTCATTGGATCACTATCCTTATCACTTCATTGCTGTCAGCCTACTAGATTCCAAGACCCTTGCTATCCTTTAGCTACCAGAGGTGATATAATAAATAATAAATATATTATTTAATAAATGCAGCAAAAATCCGTAAAATATTTGGATTAAGCTTATTGCAAGGTTAAGTGGTTTTGTTATGTTTTATTTTTTTAAATCAATATGAATAAAATGATAATTTAATATTTTTATAGAGGGGCCACAATTATATTGGGGATCTTCAACACCTCTCTTCAGGGATTTCAGTATGAAAACATGTAGTCCTGGTTACTTTGGGCTCTTTAGTTTAAAGGATATTTTACCCAAAGATAATATGTATATGAAATACACAGTGGAGTGGCAGGGCCTTTTAACCAAGCTTCCACAACAGAGAATGGATAATAAAACTCACTGGTATATTATTAAATCCTTTGGGTATCTGTTTGAGATGTTTACTGATGGGTTAAACCTGTATACTGGGGTTATAAGGTTGTTCAGCAGTTTTGATTGATAAAAAGAGGTTGAGGACGGATATTATTGATCAGACTTAGCCATAAATCACTTACTTATCTCTTATAAGTACTTGATTACCTTGGCACGGTGTCTGGATATAAATATAACTGGGTCTCTGCCCATCAATATCCTCAAAAGAGCTATTTATTTATAGCTTTCAGAGTCACAACATTGTCCTTCTGAGGGGTACAGGGGCTCAAACAGACGGACACTAAGGCTAGCAGGGTAACCAGTGGTAGCCTTTCATGTGTTCTTGGTGCTATAGCACGGGTAGCTTCTAATTCCTCAGGGTATGGGAATTATTCTACTTTATAATAGATATTAGGACGTTTGAATAACACTAATCTGTCCCATTTATGTATTATTTAATTAATTATCCTTAGTAAATGTTCCCAGTAATTCAATAATTATTTAAATAGACATTTCTACGGACATCCTGATGTCAGGTTAGTTCTCATTATGTATTATATAACTGGAGTAAAAGTCATGATATTGATTTTACTCCTTATTTTCGAGTTCCAGTTGGTTTATCAAGATAATTACTTAAAAATATAACTCATGTGAATTCATGTAATATTTTTACATTATTAGTTTTCTTAGTATGTTAAGAAAATATTGATGTCTAGAAATTCTCATAAAAGTATATTAAAGTATTTTAATACATTTTTAGAAGTTGTCATTGTCTTATTTTCGACATTCGTGGTAATTTAAATTATATTAAATAAAAAATACGTATAAGGATTATTTAAGTATTTTTATATAATATTATGTACTTTTAGACTATCTACTATCCACAGGAACATTTATTACATATTTAGAATGTTCCTGTGTGGGTTGTAGCATGTTTACGGGGTACCTAAGTCTCTTAGGCCGCCTGTCCCTCTTTCAACCCATAGTCCCGTGGCTGCATACTTGTCAGAGGCCCGGGGCTGCGTAAACAACCTTGACAAAGTGACAGGGCTGTATCTCAGCCGCGCGCGGGTGCATTGGCTGCCGCGGCTGCGTGCTGGAATTGTGACAAAACACATTTCCATCCATAACTCCTAAAATATACACAACACCTCAATTCTGACTGAATTTTAGGTGTGAAACCTATACGTGAAAATGTGTGTGAACTATTTAATTGACCAAAAGCTCAATAGTGGAGCCGTAGTATTTTGGTCTTTCTTTCCTTAATTATTTAAAAATATAAGGAATTGGATTTCAAGGGTGGGGTCAGTGAGTGACCCTACCTAATTTTTGGTGGAGAAACCATTTCTGTAATGATATTAATGGTTTTCCTACTCCTTCTTAGGTTAATTGTATTATTATTATTTTTATGTTACTTTTGTTACTTTTGCAGCTTGCTTTGCAATAGTAGCAAGCTGACAATTGCTCTCATCTGCTTATTTCTTTCATCACACCCAGGTAACTCTCATTGGATCACTATCCTTATCACTTCATCACTCTCATCCGTTTATTGCTTTCATCACATCCAGCTAACTCTCATTGGAGCACTATCCTCATCACTTCATCACTCTCATCACTTTATTGTTCTCATCTCTTCATCACTCTTGTCACATGATCACTCTTGTCACTTTATTGCTCTCATCTCTTCATTTCTATCATATATCTGTAAGAACTGACTCTCCAATACTCCACTTTCCTTAAAAAGACCAAAAAACTCAACACAGCCAGCCCTGAACCTGCCTTCATCCTACCAACAGGTCATTTATCCTGGACTCACCAGAAATGCAATGCCATCACCCAACCCTCCTATGATGTGACAAGCAAGGCATCCACATTGTCATCTCAGAAAGCTCATTCTCTGCCCCATAACAGACTAGCAAGTGACCCTCCACAACCTCAGTAAGCAGATACTTAAACACCTCCATCTTGAGCTTCTCATACTCATACTCAATCCATCCATAAGAAAATCAGAAACTTTGAGCTGATAGTGCCTTATACAAACCTGTTGCAAACACTGCAAGATCCACATAAAAATTCCTCACTGATCATCTATGAATCATCTTGCAAAACCTCAACTCATCTGCCTCTGCTCTGGAAGCTGGGGCCTATATCCTCTATCTCTTACTGCCAATGTATTTTTCATCTGTTACAGTCTTGGGATCTCTGTACAATGTTGGAAATGAATCAAAAAGAGTCAATTGTATGGTTTGGCCCCAGGGCATGAAAGAAATCAAAAGACTCTGACTTTCCTACAATGTAAAAGAGAGGTTCTCTTGTGTGAATTTTAAGTGAAAAGATTGTATTAATGCAAAGTAGGTAAAGGAAGAGTCTCTTCTCTGTTAGGGAAAAATTTACTTGTCTCTGATACAAAAAGAATTTGGGACAATTTGAGATGGTGGAAGTTGATGGGATGAAAGAAAACAGAAATAAATTTGTTGGCAGTACATCAAGGGACCTGGTACTTCTGGTGGTCAACATTGATGAAAAAACATTTTTCTACCTTGCAAACCAACTCCACCCACAAACCAACCAACCAAAAATCTTGGTAGGGCAATGGTAACAGGTGAGAGAGAGAGAGAAAAAAAAGGGGGGCAAGGGGGATCCTTGCCACAAGAGAATCATAAGCAGCCAATCTCACTTTTAGCCAATGATTTGAGTAAGAATGACATGACCGACTTACCCATTGATCTGGACCCAGTAACAATTTGGGAAGTGATTGATTACAAGTTCAATGTTTGTTGAAACATTCAAATCCTAAGAAACCATTTGAGAGATGAGTTTGTTCAAAGCTGACATCCCATAGTTGAAGCTCATCCAATCTATGATTCTGATGGTGACAAATTTTCAGGCCCAAGTGAGCGCCCAAATGGTTTGGGTCATGATCTTGAGCTCTAGAAAAAGTCAAGGTAGAGTTTGACCAATTCAATTGAGCCATAAGGGCCAACTGGATCCTCATCTGGATTTGATCAATCCTGATGACCAGCCTCATCAATACCATGGACAGGTTCAAACCTCCTAAGCATCTTTTGCAGTTTTCAAATCTTGATAAAGGAGGATGAAGTGTTCCAATTGCTGACTAGGTTTGATCCCAGGCCAGGTTGTTGATCTTGAGGAGTCTTGGAATCTTCTGCCCGGGTGAGTTGAGTGGTTAGGCTGGAATCAAAGACTTGATAAGTCCAATGAGCATGGTTACCACTCATACCATTACTTGGAAATTCAGGGTTTGTCATTGATACATTGAACATATCATCCAGAAAACCAAAGCCGGTGATGTAATGAACCACCAAGTCTTTATCTCCCATTGGGAACCATAATTGGCTAGAACCACTACTGCCACCCAAGCCACCAATGCTTGATCCATCAATTGGAGGAGGTTGAAATTCATTGGAATGATGGAGTGTTGATTTGCTTTGATGATCTTCATTGAGGTATTCAGATCAACCAAGCCAGTGATTTAATGACCCACCAAGTCTTCATCTCCCATTGGGAACCGTAATCCGCTAAAACCACTACTGCCACCCAGCCACCAATGCTCAATCCATTGATTGGATGAGGTTGAAAGTCATTGGAATGATGGAGTGTTGATTTGATTTGATTATCTTCATTGAGGCTACCGTTTGGATGATCCAAGGTGATGGTCTGCTTGATTGGGGTGGGAATTCTAGGTTTGGTGTGGGTTTGGAAGGCAATCAAGAGATGAGGATCATTGGGCAGCTACTTGAAAGTTCTTCTCAAGGCCAAGATTCCAATGGTGGCCATGATGATCTCCTTGCGGTTAAGTTGGTTGGAAGCGTTGGATGATGAGCTATCCTGAGGATGAATCAATGTGGGGAGATTGGAACCCAGGGTCAAGTTGTAGTAAAAGTTGAGAAGGGGAAAATCAAGGTTGAGGGTCTGATAGGTTTTTGAGCTGTCAGGTTGATGGGTTGATGGGTTAGTGGGATGAGTATTGGGATCTTGTGAGGATTCAGGCTTAGGGATGGGGACAAGCTTGATGGGGGTTGCAGCTAATGCTTGATTATTGAGACTGGTCAGAAGGATATTTGGGGGTAAGTGAGTTTGAGGTAATGGGAGGTGAATGACCATCAACTGTAATTTTTAATTTGAATATTATTTTGTTTTGGCTTGTGAGGAGGGATGGTGTAGAGGATGGATGGATCAGCGGCCAGAACATAGAGGTTTTTCTTGAATCCATCCAGGATCTCATTGGGGATTGAAGGGAGGTGGATGTTTGAAAAACCTGGGATCTAGAGGAGGAGCAGGATGGGATGGTTTGTGGAGGAAGATCATCATCTGAGCTAGAGATGTCAATGACAATAGGCTTGGGACGTTTAGGAGGGTGAGTTTGATTGACCATACTGAATGAGTGTGAGGGTGGATGAAGTAGATGGGGGCATTCAAATTTTAGAGAGTGCACTTTAACAAGATTGGTAACATGATGAGAGAGTCAAGGGTTAGTCAAAAGATCAAAGGTGAGGCAGAGGGAACAGGGAGACATTGATTGAAGATGGTTGGATTGTTTGTCAAATAATCTCCTCCCATCTTGTTCCCTCCAAATCATATACTTAGATTGGGGTGAGGATAAAGATGGGATTCAAATCTTTGAATAACATTTGAGGATTTTGGAAGAAGAATTGGCAGTCCAGGAAAAGGGAATGAGGTGTGTGTGAAGCAATGGGGATGGGATTGGGATGGATTGGCTGATGTGGAGGTGTGGATGGGTGTTTTGCATGCCATCATGGTGGATGGATGATGATGCATAAATGGCGGGTTAAATGGAAATTTTGATGTTTGAAATCCGCCATTTTCATGAAACCCGCCATTTTGAAATACACCAGTTAGGGGGTATGTGTATTTCAGAAACAGGCCATTAAAAATGGCGGGTTTGGTCAAAAAAAATGGTGGTTTTCTAATGGCCTGTTTGCTAACTTTGATACACCCTATTTAGTTTTATTATTTTGTATGTTTGGAATACATTTAGCTTGTTTTGAACATTTTATATATTTTGTTGGTAAAAAAGCTTGGACAGGACCACTTTTTTTTTTGAGTTTTTTTTTTAAAAAATCAATTTTTTCCCAGGTTTAATCAAATAGAATTGCACCAGGTTTTGAACCAAAATTCCCTCCTAGATTTCCCCCCGCCCACCCCCCCCCCCAAGAAATCGGAGGGGCAAAATATCCCCACCATCCAATTGGACCCACAAAAAAATTCTTCCTCCAATTGGGCCAAAAAAAACTTTCCATCCTCCAATTGGGCCCAAAAAAATTTTTCATCCTTCAATCAGACCCCAATCCATATTGCCACCTCCAATAGCAGGATTGGATCAGCCCTCCTTTCAAGCATCTACTCCAGCATTGAATCATTTTTTCTCTCTGTAAGTCACCCACCAAGTTTCTAAAAAGAAAGTTCATGTTATGGGATCTGACATTCAGTTACTTTTTGTTTTCTCTTTGGGGGGGGGGTAGTGCCAAAAAAAAAATATGGTCTTCCAAAATTATAATCCAGGAATCAATATTTCTGAATTCCAGATGGCAATCAAAAAAAACTCATTTGAGTCATCCAAAATTCTTTAGGAGAGAACATATCCAGCAAATCCTTCAACAGCTGAATTGATCTGTACCATACCACTTGCTGAGTAATCCAAGACCCAGAGGGGTATGAGCAACTGGGACGACATGAAGATTTGACTAATGACAACAATTTATCCAGGTATAATCTTGTTCCATTGGACCCAGATTTATTCTTAGATGAAATAAGAGAAAAGGATTTTGACAGCACTGGTTCTCTGGTCTGCATTGAAACCATTCACAGGGAGCTTCAGAACAAAATTAGTGTCACCCTGAAGAAAGCATGTAGTATCAACATTTGCAAAGATTTAGTGGAAAAGTAGGAATTCATCAAGAGGATGTCTTCAATTCCTGCCAAGTTCCTTGTTTTCACTGAAAATTTATATTTCTTTGTTCTTCTTTGTATATATCTGTATTGCTCATGTCAATTTATCATAACAGATGAATCAGCCATCTGTAGTAGGGACTTATTATGCACTTTTGCTTGGTCTTCCAAGGGTCAACCAGCAAATAATTATCAGATGGACAAAAATCCAAACAGTTACAGCCTCATACCTGCAATCTTGGTTGATGGATTGATTTCAGAAAAGGTCTGCAAAGAGACTGTTAATTGTTGGGAATTTGAGCACTTTCTCAAATGGCATCTGGTAAGGCTTTTCTTGGACATAGCTTTGTGTCATTCTACTAACATAAATCATCATGTAATGTACTGCAGCTTCCAAGGATGAATCAATATCCATCTTTCAACAGCATCCTTGTCTGTGATAATGCCAAAGTTCACAAAGGTGGCAAAATCAACAAAATGTGCCATGAAGCCGGAATCAAAGTCATCTACTTACCTCCATACTGTCCCAAATTGAATCCAATTGAACTCTGTTTCTCTGTCATCAAAGCACACCTGCGTCAAAGTCAGGTCTTGGTCCAATCTCAGGATGAGATTGGAGCTATTTACAAGGCTGCCAGTAGTTTAATCACTGCGGAATTATGCAAGCAGCTTTATAGCCATGCAGGCTACTCTTGCACTGATTCATTGTATGACTCGTCAGGGGCTGCCTGAGACTGAATTTTGTATATCAGTTTTTCAATTTCTTTTGCTCTCTCTTTATCCATTTAAAACTTTATGCAATCCAGTTCATCATTGAAATGCCAATGCAAAGTTCAAATAGTTGCACACATCACGCCAGGAAACGCCAACGTGCCCCAAAACAACCAAAAGATCCAAGGAAGGTGAGAGGGGAATAACAGAGAGAGATAGAGAGAGCGCACAAGATAAATAGGGAGGGATAGGGATGTATGAATGATTTTGTTTCAGTGTACCTACATATTTGCTTATCTAACTTGATCACAAAACATTCCTAATCATTCATCACAGCATTCTTGTTCCAGGGTAACTACTATAATTCACACCCAGTAACCTTGGTCCCAAGTGACGTGCGTTGAGCTGGAACTGAGCTTAGGCCGGATTATCAAGGGTGTGATGGAGCTTTGAGGGATATTGAGTAGTGATCATGTAGTCATGACTCATAGACCCTAGACTCATGAGGATAGTTGCTAGATAGCATCAACAGTTTCACATACACTCCTCTATCAAATATAAGTAGTCCTTCCCAATCATCTCTAACTCAACTTGGCTTCATCTTCATCAAGTGACAGATAGACCATTCCAATAGAGGGATGCCATCAATCCAATCCAAGATTGTTGAACCAATGTACTTTTGATGAATCAAATTGGGATGTACTTATGTGATGTGTAGATACTTATGTTCCTGGGTAGATTTACATACGTAAATATGTATATGTTGTAGGATTAAACAAATCCAGACTTGTTGATCTTCATCAAGAATTATTCTTGGACTCTGACCAAGCAGACTCATTCACCGGTGAGTTAGTGATTCAGTTACACTTTTATTGACCTTGGTATCCAATCTCAGTCAGAGTTTCCATAATTATTGACCTTCACAACCAACTCCATCTCCCCCATCATGACTTCCTGCAGTCCCTCCTCCCTGATCCTTCCCTTTGGCCCTTGGCCGGTCACCAAGCACTTATGTACCATCTCTCACCCAATCCGTTGATCTGAAACCTGTTTTGCCTTGCATCATATTCCAAACCCCATGCTTGGATTTGCTTGGCACGGGCTTGCCCAGAATACCCCCTCCTCGAGTTTCCTTCCAACTCCACTTCCCACAATCTGCTAAAGATAGAAAAATAAATACTTGATAAATCATCAAAATAGATCTCCCCCCTTGGGTACTTGTACTCAACCTGCAACACTCAACCACTCTTCCCAGAAAGAAAGATTGGATCCTCATTGTATTTAGATCTCCCTTCCCTCCATCATATCACTTTGACATTTATATATCTATTTTGTTATTTTGACTCAGTTGCCCCTTCAGCTTGAAACACCCAATATGCAAGCTCATCATGGACCTGTCCACAAACGGGTTCTAAAACCCGTAAGATTGTCAAAGGTGAGCGCCTCCTCTTTATCCTCATCAATCTTTTCAGCAATAATAAAAGAAATAAAATGGACAAAAAACCATGATCCAGCTATCAATTTCTGGACTCTTGCAAGTGCTTCTCATATTGGTGTACATTATCTTGAAGTCTTTCAATGACTCCAATAGTCAAGCCAATTTTTTTCAGGTCGCTATTTGTGAGATTTGGAGATTTTAAAATTTTATAGGAATCAATGTCATTAGATTCCAAGCAATGCATAATTTCTTCCCAATTACCTTGAATTTTGATCCATTGGACATACTCCTGGATTTAATCATGTTGGTTATTACCAGACCCCAATGAGGAAGACGGAGAACCAGTGATCTCAGGGTTCAAGTGGGCCCGGTTGCCTAGTAATTGGGTGGTGACCAAGGTCAGGACCCCTGGGTTAATGTTAGTGTTGGAATTGTTTTCTTTCTTTTTCAAAGTTAGATATGTCGGATCACTTGGTGGGGAGACCAATGAAACCCCAGGCTTCCGTGCAACCTTGTTTGTAAAAGCATCATAGGTCAGGATTTTATTCTATTTCCTATTTATCAATCAATGGTAAAATATTAAAAAAAATAACGCACCAGTACTGCAGCCCAGATGCGAACATTCCCCGCAGTCAGCAGTATATACCAATTGGGGTCAGTGGGATGGGGAAAGTCTGGATGTACAAAATTTTACTGTGTATTGATAAGGTACTTATCATAGATCTTTGCCACTTGAATTTCTTCATCCTCAATATCTGAATCTTCTTCAGAACTTGGATTGCTTTCAGATGCATGGGATTGATGTTGTATGTAGGTTTCTTGAGTGATTGCTTGCATAGTGGTCTTGGAAATCAAGTCTTCATTTCGTGCTTTATCAGTGTTATGCTTGGGATTCTCCTGGGAGAGGGTCACTCCAGCTTGACAAGAATTTAGGCAAGTGATTTTTGATACCCAGCTGCGGTAATTATCCTTGCTTTGGAGTTCAATTTGTTGGGATTTCATGTATGCTCAACATTTTGGTATATCAACCAGTCATTTGATTGGAGGAATACCAGCCATCCCAGCATTTAATATCAGTGAGGAGATCTTGGCTTATTGTGAATTGCATGCTATTGCAATGGAATGTTGGAATGATTTGAAATCAAGAAAATTTAAGTTGATTTGAAGAAAGATTTGGCAACCTTTAGTTGGGCAGACTTGTTTCCAAACCTTTTTTTTGGTCTTCCTGTTCCTTTCAGAAAAATAGAGGGTGAATTTGATCTGACACTCAAATGGTGAGTACTTCATTAAGTAAAAAATGAGAGTCAACAAAAGGTCCAATATACGTTTTGAAAAATAAACAAAAAACTTACATTGGGTGCCACATTCAATGGTTCACTTTGGACTGAGTTGGTCATCATTGGACTATCAGGACGGTCATATAGGTGTATACAGAATCAAATCAGCAGAATCATAAACTGAACAGCCAAATTATCCACTTACATTAACAATAATTGGTGTTGTGTCTTCATTTATGTCTGTTGAATTTTTGTGTTGATTTTTGTTTGTGTGGGGCTGGGTTGGATTTGAATGATTAGCAGATTCCAGATATGACTGAATGAAGGCTTGGTGGTTTTGATCAGGGAGTTCTTCCATTTTAAAATGAGTCACAGCAAGGAGGGCTGATCCAATCCTGGTATTGGAGGTGGCAATATGGATTGGGGTCTGATTGAAGGATGAAAAATATTTTTGGGCCCAATTGGAGGATGAATTTTTTTTTTGGCGCAATTGAAGGAAGGATTTTTTTGTGGGTCCAATCGGATGGTGGGAGATTCTACCCCCCCCCCCCCCCAAAAAAAACAGGGGCGGGGGGGGGAATCAAGGATGGCAGTTTGGGTTGAAACCTGGGGAAATTCCATTTGATTAAACCCAGGCAAAAACTTATTTTTTAAAAAAAAACTCAAAAAAAAAGCAGTCCTGTCCAAGCTTTTTTACAAACACACTATGTCTTTGTATACTTGTGAAACTTTTAGCTGTCCCAACCACCTTTATATGTCCTGATACTTATAGTTTTCTAGGCTACCTTTATTTCTGGAACCTATATTCTGCCAACCACATCATCTGATTAATGTCACAAGCTCTTGATACACAACTGTCATTAACCCTAGCTTATGTGATACTATTGCTACATTCCTATCCTCAACCATTTTATCCTGTCTCATCTTATTGAATATTATTCCTTATTCAAAGGCCCATTTGTTGTTCTCTAGTTGTCTATAAATACTCTTTCTTCTATGATCCCTGAATGAAAATGATCAGATTCTTCCTCCTCTTATCCAGGCCCACTCACTGAAGCCCTACTGAATCTGGTTCCTTCTGGACCCCCTAAGACGGATTGTAATCCCCTCCATCATCCGCCTCTCCTCTCCAATCCCTCCTTGTTCATCTTGTCAAGCCTCTATTCCAAAAGAGAGCACCAAGAACTTCCCCAAACTCTTGGGTTTAAATTGAGCTGAATGCAAATTTTGAATCAGTAGAGAGGGTTGGAAAAATTGATTGGAGACACCAAACCAAAAAATGAAGATGTTGAGATAAATGATCCTACCAATCTCTTCTTTCATCATTCCAGAAAATTCCAAGCCCTGGAGATCATTCTACAATACATAGGCCAGTAAAACATAGATTGGCCCCTAACAGATGAGAACTTCAAGGAACCTGTTGGGCTCTGGAACAATGTTGAGAAAAATTTCCAGTACAAATCCATTGACTAGCAAGCAATGGTGTTTCACAATTTCTTTTTTTGAAGTATCCTTTGATGAGAATTTTGTAGGATTTTTAAAACAATTTAACACCAATTGATAACACATGGGATCAGTGGGAATCAAAGTTGGAATACTTCACAAGTTCAATCTCCACAAGCACTTCCTAGCCAGAATATTGATTAGCAGAATTACTAAAAACTTTAAAATTATTTGGCATCAGATTTTTAATCCAATACTCCTCAAATCAGACAAAATAGAGTTCTACTTTGAAAAAATACAGCAATAAATTTTTAATTAATCCTAAGAATATAAATTAAATGAAATAAATAAATAAATAAAAATATATTAATTAATTAAATTGAAAATATAAATATAAATAAATATAAATAAATAAATTTAAATAAAATGAAATTAATAAAGAAATAAATAAATGTATTAAAAATAAATTAATTAATTAAATTAAATTAAAAATAAAAATATAAAAAAATATATATAAATAAAATACAATAAATACCCAAATTAATTTTTTTTTCGCCATTCACTACCCAAAATTGGTTGCGCGAAGCGGTTCACAAACCAGAATGGGTTGCAAATAGCCATTTGCAACCCAAAATGGGTCGCAAATTGCGCCATGCAACCCTTTTTTGGCAGTGAAAGGAGGTCCCAAGGTCGCGAATTTAACATTGGCCTTTGCTTTACCATGAATCTTGATTGAGAATATGATTTTTTATCATTTTTAATGATTTCCGGAATAATAATCATTCTGTTCCCTTGATAGGGCAGAAGAATTAATCCAAAAAATAGATCAAAAATTATCATTAAATTTTACAGTTGAAATAATTCTAGAGATTTTAGAATAAAATTCAAAAGCTTCCTGTTGCAAACCAAGTATTTTCTTGTTAAATTTATTTGGAATTAAGAAGAAACCTATCATTAAAAATAGAATTTTTCTCAAATTACTTGGATGAGCACTTAAGTTGTTTCAAATTTCACCTCCATTTTTTAAATCCACAGTATGATCTTGATGATCAATTTTACCCAGGTTTAGTATTGAAATAAATGAAATGCTTCTATAATCTTTTAAATGGGAAGTCAGTGTCACAAGGGCTGCTGACATGCAAGCAGGGCTTGGCACAGAGGGGTCTCTACCCACAGTAGGCTTGGGGGCAAGGTTACTGAAGGAGGCTAACAGGAGTAGAGGAGGATTGGGTTGAATGGTGCTGAATGACACTTGCTGGGAAAGATCTCCTAGTAAGAAGTAGTAAACTGATTTCTTGGGGTAAGCATCAGGAAGAGGAAAGAGGAGGCTTATTAAATAGACAAGAGGTTGGAACTACAACAGAGGTACAAGTGATTGGGGCTCAGAATACACACATGATGTCATGGGAACAGTCTAAGTAACAGAGAGGGCTGATCAGGTATGCTACTACATTAGGTTAGGCTGCTTCTACATTGGGACAAGGTTCCAGTTCTGAGCTGTCTAAGTTGGGAGAGTACAGTTGAAGGATGTACAGTGTACATGGGAGTCATGACACTATGTACTAAGTAGAGAGAGTATGTAATACAATCTGCAGGAGGATGTACATAAAGATTCCCAAAGGATAAACCACCCAGAGGAGGTATGGGTTAGACAGAGAGGTAACCCAAAGAGGTATGGGTTAGATAGAGAGGTAGAGTAGAGTCTGGGAGATTGAGTATGTGCAAGCCTATGGAGTCTATCTTTGTATAGTATGAGGTTAGACTATATGTAGATATGTACTAGATATGTACTGCATGAAGATCCTGAGGTATATAGTTACTGGAGACATATTGATGTAAGTCTCCTGAGCCCTGAGGTTGAAGTTCCTAAGAAATTAGATCAGGCCTGAGGGTAAGACTGAGGTTAGACTGAGTTTGGTGTCAGTATGACAGTCAGATTTAAATTGTGAATTGGTATGAAAATGCTTGAAAAAAAATGATTCCTCTAATGAAATTAAGAGGTGCAATTTTGATCCAACTTGCAGTAAAATTTGATTGTGAATCTGTTTTGGTATCAGCTACAGGTAAATAAAATATTAAAATTTTTACTAGTAACTAAATATTTCTGGTGTTGAATGGAAATTTACAAGGATTCATCTGAAATCTTGAGTGCTGAAATTCTTCTTAATTAAAAAGAGGGCCAAGTTAATATTCTTAAAAAAAATGGTATGAAAACATCATTTCTTGATCATTTACCACATTTTAGATAAAATTTTGGAAATTGAAATTAGATAGAATGTAATTTTTTGATAAAAATCATTTTCTTACTTCCTTTCATGTATTGAAAAAATTTAATCTTATTTGTTTAAACATGACTTTGCAAGATTCAACCAAAATCTTTTGAGAAATATCAAACCTGATTGCATGCATAAAAGCAAATGTTACAACCTTTCCACTCTTGTTTACCTTCATGGGTGGGTTGGAGTTCATGAGAGGAAAATATTTCACAAAAAGAGTTCAAGTTACTTGCAAGACACATCAAGATTTCTTTTTTAAAGTTTTATTTTTCTTTTAAGCCAAATATGATTGAATTTCTTTATAAAGAGAGCTGATTACGAAAAATGAGTTCATTCATTTAAAGTCATAGTTCATTTTTCAAGCTTTTTTTGAGATTAAATTGAGGTTATCTCATCAGAAAACATTTTCATTTGATAGGTTTGAAGTAGGAAACCCTGTTGGAAAACTGCATGGATTTTCTTAGGATGAAATAATTAATTTTATAATGAAACCAATGGACAATAATTCTAATTTTATTCTGGCACATATCAAAAAAAACTATTGGACTTGAAAATTTAAAGATTATCAAAAGGTCAGAAACTCCATAGTTGGCAAATTTCAATGTATTATTGGATTTTTATAAAACAGAGATGAGGGTTTCTTTCCTCATTTCATAAAAAGGCTTTTTCTAGCATTTACTTTTGAGATGAGGCAATTTCTATTCTCTGCTCTCATCAACCCTTGTGTCATAATTGAAAAGAGGCATAATTCCCATGAAATATTAAGTAGAGAAACCAAGAATTGGGAAATTTGCAAATAATAATCTGTGAGGAACATTCAAAAGTCCAGTGGGATTGAACATCTACTTAACACCAGTTTAAAAACTGTAAAATGAATGGAAATTTATGAGAAATCCTACATATTCTTTTTGAACAATATATTAAATCACACCTCCCAAGGAATCCACGCCTCTCCATCCAAAGGTTCCAAAGTTTTGGAATCAATGGCTCTGGAATAAAAATTTCTAAGGCCTCCCTGTCAATTATTCTCTGCAGCCTGCATACCCAAACTCTAGGATTCTGCTCTTCATGCATCCACCTATCACTTTGTATCCAAACTTCAGGAAATGGCTCAATTTTATCCTTGAGCTCATGATCAATATGTTTGTGTGTTTTTTCCATAAACTTTTGTTGTTCCTTGGGATCATTGAAAACTTTTTGTTGCTTGATGTTTGAGGGTTATTGGGAGGGATTAGTGGATTGGATATGTGTTTTCTGTGAAATATGAGTTGGGTTGATGAATTTGGTAAGAATAAATTTTGAATTAATATTCATAGGAAATGAAAAGTAAGTATAACACTTCATGAGTTCAAATTGAATATTGGATATATAAAAAACCTATGAATAAATTTTACAGAAAATTTCATGGTTGCTTAGCATTAAGTGCATGAAATATAGTAATTGAAGAGTAACACATACTGTATACCTTTGGGAAAGATTTCAATGATTTTTAAGAAATTCCTGTGGCATTTTGAAGCAGAAATTTTAAATATTATTGGATATATGGGGTTGAAGATGATATAAAAAATGTAATTAAGTTTCCTTGGATGATTCATTTGTTTGAAATGAATTATTGGTTGATAGATGAAGTTATTTTGAATAACTGATTTTGATAACCAAACACAAATCACAGTTTAACTAGATTTTAGAATATAGAGATGTTTGCATTGATTTGGATTTTTTATTTATTTTATTAATATTATGTAAACTAAAAACAGCCATGATATTATCCCTTGATTTGTTTTAATTCTTTAAAAAAACCAATCATCATATTGAACACCAGTTTTTGGAGATATCCAGTAATTTTTAAGCAGGTTTCCATGCCTACTTGCTTTGAGTTGCATTCCATGACCTGTGGATGAGTGTTTCAGCAACACACTGCATCAATGATGTTGAGGAAAAAGAAAAATGATATTTTCATATGGAGGGCCCAAAATATTGGATCAATTCAATGTTCCATTTGCAGTGTTTTTAATATGCAAAATAATGCAATTCTTCATTGAGTGATCCTTGACTCCCCTAAAACCAAAATATGAAATTAATTTCTTAACAAAAACTCAGCTATTCTTAATTTAAAAAACAATTTTAAAGATTTCTTCATAATTGTTATGATTTTCAGAAAATGATTGAAAAAATTGTTTAAAAAGCAAAGAATCTCATTTTCTTCCAAAAATGTAGGTTTTGGTTTAAATTTAAAGGCTAGAATTAATCTTTCTTCAATTCAAAATAAGCAACTTAGTCAATAAATTTCATGGGCAGTATGATCATGAAACATTCAATAATCCAAAAAAACAATGTTTCACAGTCAAAAATTTGATTATCACAAGATAAGAAATAAATTTGAAAAAAAAGAATTATCCATCCAGAAAAACTAATAATATAATTTCCTGGAAAGTAACCAGAATTGACTATTGGAAGCTTAGGGTTCTGAGGTGACTTCAACTAAATTAGAAGAGGTAGTTTTTTCAACAGCCCAGACAGTATTCAAGTGGCTACCCAGATCCTAGTCAGTAACTAGAAAAATATCCTCCAGAAGGACCTCAGCCAATTTTTCATAAGAAAATCTTTTGGTAAAAATGCCAAGTAAATCTCTCCAGTTGATTTTTTGGTCTTTACTAAAACCCATATCACTCAAGGCAGTGAGAATATATGCCCTGATGTTACCACGTTGGCCCCAGGGTGGATCAGAAGGTAAGCCAGCCTGCAAATTTGATTCAAGCACAATTCAAGGAGCATGCAATACTTCCAATTTGGCATGAATTGTTGATTTTCTGGACATACCTACATATCAGAAGGACCAAAAACTAACATGTGTGAAACAAATGCTAGAGAATTAGTACCCCATTCATTCATCTTCTCTGCTGAGTCCTTTGACATAAAAGGCTGCCAATGATATTCTTTTTCACCAAGCCAAAAGTTGATGAGCCCATTGAATAGAGAGAAAAAATATTTAAAAACAGTATTAAGGCCACCTCTTCCAGAATTCATCTCAGCCTCCTGGTTAGCACCCAACCTCTTGTGTTGAGCAAAGGTGGAATCATTGATTACAGCTTCTTGCAGGTTGGAAGAGTAGCTTTGTGATTTGATTAAAGCTTCATCTGCAGTCCCATCAATACCTTTGATTGAGAAAAGGAAATTACTTGAGATTTTGTGTGAGACTACACCTATGATGCCATTCAAGGTGTGCCTCATTTTCATGTATGCCCCATGTATTGGCTCTCTGGTATAATTTAGGATCTCAGAGAGGGGATGAATATTGAGCTGGACTTTCTTCCTGGAGCTAGAGAGGGAGTTTGTGTTGATGAAGGTTCTTCCAACAAAAACATCATCATCTTTTCCAAGCAAAATATTCTCTGATAAATCAAAAAGTAAGAATCAGTTAATTTTCATTTGAGTTGAAGACAGAATCATAAAAATTTACCATCTTTGCAAATTTTAAAACAGAGGTACAACAATTTTAAGATTGTTGATGACTCAGGAGGGTTTTACAGGATCCTTTGACCAAGAAGGTTAAGGGTGTTTTTAATTAATAACTGGGTAGTGCTGATAATTTTGGAATAATTTGAAGTGTTTGAATTTTACTTTAATCCTTCCCAGTATAAGAACCTCAACAGGTCTTCCTTAGGCAAGCCAAAAAGAGTTCTAGGAAATGAAATAGAATTAGCTGCCATGATTTTCATTTCATCACAAAATGATTCCAATTATATGGCTCATTTGAGTCAGGATTTGATGTTGGACAAATGTTTTGGGACTGGGTTTCAGTTTGGCTACTAGCCTGGCCTTCAGGCTGAGATAAATTGGTCAATGAAGGGTTTGTTATAATTATGGCCAGCAATTAGCTTAGGCAAATGAGCAGTATTTAAAGCAAAAGAAATGCTGGACACTGTGTGTCAATAATGGCTAATGGGGCTCTCACACTGGGGCAATATGTTGGATGAATTCAATTGGATGATGAATGAATGGATTGAAAACAGCAGGGAGAAGGGCTCCTTAAGTACAAAAGATTGGCCTCTTGTGAGCCCATGATACAACAAGCCAAAAAGGCAAATTTTCCGCCCAAAAAGGGCTCTACAGGCTCTACTTGCCTTGTTACTTGGTTTGGACTAAATCAGCCCACATGGCATCAGTCCCTGTACCCTTACAACCAGCCTATTCTGGTTATTTCTGGTGTTTCCACCTCAATGGGGCTGAACCAGCCCCTTAACTGTTCAATCCCCTTGGATGGTTGTCCTTTACAACCAGCCATGATGACCTTTATTGCCTTGTTTACGGGCTGGTTGCCTCATGCAGCCAGCCCCTGGCCCCTCAAATGGGCCAGGTGGGACCCAGGGCACACCTGGGTCCGGTCTCAGACTCACATGGGGGGGGGGGGGGGGGTGACCAGCGGACATGTTGTCCCCCCCCCTTTTTCTCTCAAATCCCTGGTGGGGGCGGTCAAATCCCCTCACCAGGGGCCCTGGTGGTCGATACCTCCAGGGCGTCGTCAAGTACGTTGGCCTGGGAGGTGATCAGGTCCCCCCAGGCCCATCGCTCCTCCCCCTCGGTAAAGGGGGGGGGGGAGAGCGTCCCTGCCCTGCTCGGTCGCCTTGAACAATCGATGGTGGGGGGGTGATGAATTCCCCCCCACCTGCCGGTCGCTACCCTTGCGGCCGGCGCCGCCACCTCCTTGGGCAAGGGGGTGGTCAGGTCCCCCCTGCCCTGGCCGACCGCGCTGTCGCGGTCGGTTGCTGGCTGGTTCAACCCAGCCAGCCTGCCCCCTCCCCCTTGCGACGGCGAGCGAGGGGAGGGGGAGTGAGCCGGGGCCGCGAGCCCCGGCTCCGCGGCGCTGGTTGCCGGTCGCGACCAGCCGGGCCCGCGCGGCATTGCAGGCGCGGGATCCCTTGGCCGCGCAACAGCCCTGCGCGGGCCGTCGGGCCCCGCGTGGGCCGTGCTGAGGAACACAGGCGGCCCCGAACGGGCCGCGACGCAAGCAGCGGCCCCGAGCGGGCCGCGACACGGGCGGCAACCCTAATGGGCCGCCCCAAGCCCAAATTGTGAGAAAAGACTACTTTTGCGGGCCAGCCCGTCTGGCCAAGTATGTCCAAAATAAACCTTGGGCCCAATTATGCCCATACAAGCCCATCTGGCCGTATTTGCCCATATACCCCATCGGGCCCGTTAGGGCCCGTGTACCAATGGGTCTATTTCACGCGTTTTGAGGCCAGTTTCCCCAACTCTGTAACATCCACATGGGCCCGTATGGTCCGTGTGTGAGTCCAATGGGCCTTAGAGGCCCATTTGTGCATTCCATTTGGATTACACTTATACGTAGCACCCGCGTAAGTGCGTACGTATTTTAACACACCCCCTTAATCCAAAAGGGGTGACATCCGCATATTAGTCACAAAGCCTTGATGCTTGTTTCTGTCTAATGCCTTAGTCAGGATATCTGCAATCATTGCTCCAGTGGGCATGTACCTCAACACAATCTCATTGCAGTTAACTGCGTCGCGAATATAGTTATAGTGAACATCAATATGTTTTGTTCTTGAATGGAACACTTGGTTTTGTGCCAACGCAATGGCACTCTGGTTATCGGAATACAACAACGCAAACCCTTGTGGTTTATGTGTATCCTCTAAGACTTTTCTCAACCATTTTGCTTCCTGTGAAGCTGCTAAGTAAGCTCTATACTCAGCCTCTGTTGATGAAAGACTTATTGCCGACACCTTCTTGGACATCCATGACACCAGATTCTTACCTAAAAAGAATACAAAACCACTTGTTGATTCCCTAGTGTTACCATCTGCCCAACTTGCATTGGAATAACCAACCAAATCAAAGTTTGCTGACTTTGTAAATAACAGTCCCAGACTGTGTGTTCCTTTAAGATACCTCATAACTCTCTTAAACGCTGACCAATGCCTCATGCTTGGCTTTTCTAAGTGTTGCGACAAGACCCCAATTGCAAACCCAATATCGGGCCTTGTACACTGCCCCAAATAATTAAGCAATCCGACAGCTGACCTGTAGTCATTCCCTGATTGAACAAACTCCAGATACTCCTCATCTGTAGACTTCTCTAAACGAATGTTTGACTGCATGGGAGTACCAAACTCCTTTGCATCCTCTAAGCCATACTGCTTAAGAAGAGCTTCAACGTAATGGCTTTGGTCTAACTTAATACCATTCTTGCCCTTACTAACTTTCATTCCTAGCACCTGTTGTGCCAGACCAAGATCTTTTATCTTGAACTCCTTTTTGAGTGTCTCCATGACTCTCTCTTTACCATCACCAATAATGATAATGTCATCAACCCATACAAACAAAATTGCATCCTTTCTCACAAAAAGGCAAGGATCGGCCTCAGACGTCTTAAAACCAATCTCTATCAGTTTCTCACTCATGGTGTTATACCATGACCTAGCTGCTTGCTTCAATCCATACAGGGATCTACACAGCTTGAGGACATATTCCCCTTTATCTGCCGAAAGAAAAGTTCTAACACAGATTTTCTTCATGGTTTCTGGTTTAGTCTCTACTAACCATTCACGAAAACCATCAGGAATCAACATATAAACAGTCTCCTCCTCTCCAAGTTTTGCATTCAAGTATGCTGTTACAAAATCAGCTTGTCTGATTTCTTCACCCAACTCCACTGCCAGAGCAATGATGTACCTGAAGGTGGACAGCCTTCCAGTTGGTGAGAAAGTTTCTTGGTAATCAATACCCTCTCTCTGCTTGAAGCCCTGTGCAACACATCTAGCCTTGAACCTTTTCAAAACTCCATTTGTGTCAAACTTCTTGTTTAACACCAATTGAGACCCCACAATGGTCTTTCCTTTTGGAACAGAATCCCGCTTAACCACTTCAAAGACACTATTATTCTCTAGAGAATCAAATTCCTCAAAAATAGCACTCTTCCAGTTGGCTCTCTCATCAGAATTCATAGCTTGGCCAAAGCTATTTGGGTTAACCCTGTTACCCATTTCTGAACTCAACTCCAGGACTTCATTGAGCATACACTGTTCCTGAAATGTATCTTCCTCATATCCTGCGGCAGCATAATGGGATCTCCACTCCCCGTACCTGTCAACCGGTACTCTAACCCTACCACTCCTTCTAACCGGAGGTGGAGGCTCATCAGGTTCTGATTCCACAGAATCACCTGGAGCGGGTACTGAACCCTCTTGTGGCACGTCTGCCACCTCTTCATCTTCTGGAACCACATGTTCCACAGCTTTTGCTGGTGAAATAGGTGCTAATTCTATTTCTTGTTGTGGCTTAATCACAACGAAATCTTCACTCCTTTTGAGTGGAAAGGTACTTTCGTCGAATTTTACATCCCTGCTACGGATAACCTTTCTTGTCCCTGGACAATAGATCCTATAAGATTTACTTATTAAATCATAGCCTACAAGTGCCCCTGTTCTGGCTCTAGGGTCTAATTTTCCGACCATTTCACTATGGTGGACACTATAATACACCAAGAAACCAATTGTTCTTAGGTGTGATGTTTTGGGGTACAACTTCCAAAACTGATAATGGGGGCACTTCCCATTAACACTTACAATGTTGTGCAACAGACACACCGTGCACATCAACTCAGCCCATAAGAACTTTGGCAGACCAGATTGAGACATAATAGTTCTGACTTTGTCCAGTAAAGTCCTATTCATTCTCTCAACTATTCCATTATTTTGTGGAGTACTTGCAGTAGTGACTATATGAATGATACCATAATCTTTCAACAGCCTCCCAAACTCTTTACTCAAGAATTCACCCCCTCCATCGGTAATAACCCTCTTGATCTCCTTCATCAGACCATTCTGTTTCCAGACTTTGAAGATTACAGAAACCTCCTCTGTGGTCTGATCCTTAGATCAAATTGGTTTAACCCAAACATAATTAGTTGCAGTATCAACTAAATTGATGAAGTATCTTGCCCCACCAAGGGACTCTGGAGTGAATGGCCCTGCCAAATCAATGGAAAATTCCTCTCTAGGAACATCTGTGTGATCTCTACTCTTAGAGAACACATTTCTAGTCTTAGCCCCCAAGGTACAACTCTCACAGTTGCTGTCCTTTACCTTATGGCCACTTCTATTGTGAGAAACAGTGCTCAGAGCTGAGAATTTGAACAAGCTTGCACACAGAAGCTTATTCCGAACTTGTCCACTAAGAACAGTTCTCCCATTCATATCAATAACAAACATATCTCCTTTAAGATAACGAATTTGGAAACCTTTTTTCCATAACACCCCAAGAGACACAAGGTTGTAAGGCAACTCTGGTACATAGAACACTTTATCAAAAGTAATTTGGAAACCCAGTTGATTTTCAAGAATAACTTTTCCAATTCCTTTAATCTGAATTGTTCTGCCTTTCTGACCAATATTTACAACCCCATCATAATCACTAAGATTTGAAAATAAATTTGGTTCAAAAAACATGTGATCTGTACAACCAGAATCGATCAAAGCAAGAACATCCTCCTTCAATCCTCCTAGTAGGAAAGAAGCTTTATCAGTCACTGATAAGTTCTTATCTTTGAGGTTAAGATTACTCACTTCATAATCAATCAAGTCCATTTCTTGATCCTCATCGATTTTGGCCTTCTTGTTGGGACCTTCTTCCACAACAGCCTCTTCAATTGGAGCATCCAACGCCACCATTGCAACGTTTTCAGTTGTGAGATTGACCTCCTTGTCATTCCCTTCGGACTTCTTCCTTTTCTTGGCCTCCTTGCAGTCCTTAGCATAGTGACCCTTATTCTGACAATTGTAACATAAGACCTTGGACAAATCCTTTTTTGCCTTCTTGCGAGATTTTCCAGTCTTTCCAACTAGGGCTGTTCCAGAACCCCCCTTCATCTTGAATTGAAGGTCATCCTTTTCAATCCTTTTAAGCACATCCTCCTCCCCAGGAAGAGGATCCAATTGAGAAATGATTCTGACTAAGGAATCAAACTCTTTTGGCAGCTTTTGAAGGATTAAGAGTGACAAACACTCTGGATCCATGTTAAGTCCAGATGACTTGAACTTGGCTATACTAGACCTAGCCTCTGCCACAAACTGTTTACAATTCGAATATTGTAACTTGAACAGTTTATTAAAGGCTATACCCTTCTGGTGAACAGAATCACCAGCATACTTGGACTTAAGCAGCTTCCAAAGGATGCTGCCCCTCCTCCTCTCATCTTCCCTAAGAGTATCAGCAACCCATGTCACATGATTCTCATCAAGATGCCTAAGGATCAGATGGTAAGACTTCTTCTCCACCTCTGAACTGATCAGAGTGTCATCTGCATCCATAATTTCCCCACAGCAGATGTTATCCAGCTCACTATCCATAAGGACAGCCCAAGCATTATAGTTCTGACTATTCAGAACTATTTTGGTAGAGCTAACATCAGGGATATAGGACATCTTCTTGGAAAACTTGAGGTCTTTGAGGTTCTCCAAAGTAAGGTACAAAGGTCTAGATGGCTTGGAAGTAATGATGATGTTGGTACTGATAATGTGTTATAATTATGGCCAGCAATTAGCTTAGGCAAATGAGCAGTATTTAAAGCAAAAGAAATGCTGGACACTGTGTGTCAATAATGGCTAATGGGGCTCTCACACTGGGGCAATATTTTGGATGAATTCGATTGGATGATGAATGAATGGATGGAAAACAGCAGGGAGAAGGGCTCCTTAAGTACAAAAGATTGGCCTCTTGTGAGCCCATGATACAACAAGCCAAAAAGGCAAATTTTCCGCCCCAAAAGGGCTCTACAGGCTCTACTGGCCTTGTTACTTGGTTTGGACTAAATCAGCCCACATGGCATCAGTCCCTGTACCCTTACAACCAGCCTATTCTGGTTATTTCTGGTGTTTCCACCTCAATGGGGCTGAACCAGCCCCTTAACTGTTCAATCCCCTTGGCTGGTTGTCCTTTACAACCAGCCATGATGACCTTTATTGCCTTGTTTACGGGCTGGTTGCCTCATGCAGCCAGCCCCTGGCCCCTCAAATGGGCCAGGTGGGACCCAGGGCACACCTGGGTCCGGTCTCAGACTCACATGGGGGGGGGGGGGGGGGTGACCAGCGGACATGTTGTCCCCCCCCCTTTTTCTCTCAAATCCCTGGTGGGGGCGGTCAAATCCCCTCACCAGGGGCCCTGGTGGTCGATACCTCCAGGGCGTCGTCAAGTACGTTGGCCTGGGAGGTGATCAGGTCCCCCCAGGCCCATCGCTCCTCCCCCTCGGTAAAGGGGGGGGGGAGAGCGTCCCTGCCCTGCTCGGTCGCCTCAAACAATCGATGGTGGGGGGGTGATGAATTCCCCCCCACCTGCCAGTCGCTACCCTTGCGGCCGGCGCCGCCACCTCCTTGGGCAAGGGGGTGGTCAGGTCCCCCCTGCCCTGGCCGACCGCGCTGTTGCGGTCGGTCGCTGGCTGGTTCAACCCAGCCAGCCTGCCCCCTCCCCCTCGCGACGGCAAGCGAGGGGAGGGGGAGCGAGCCAGGGCCGCGAGCCCCGGCTCCGCGGCGCTGGTCGCCGGTTGCGACCAGCCGGGCCCGCGCGGCATCGCACCGCGCGGGATCCCTCGGCCGCGCAACAGCCCCGCGCGGGCCGTCGGGCCCCGCGTGGGCCGTGCTGAGGAACACAGGCGGCCCCGAACGGGCCGCGACGCGAGCAGCGGCCCCGAGCGGGCCGCGACACGGGCGGCAACCCTAATGGGCCGCCCCAAGCCCGAATTGTGAGAAAAGACTACTTTTGCGGGCCAGCCCGTCTGGCCAAGTATGTCCAAAATAAACCTTGGGCCCAATTATGCCCATACAAGCCCATCTGGCCGTATTTGCCCATATACCCCATCGGGCCCGTTAGGGCCCGTGTACCAATGGGTCTATTTCACGCGTTTTGAGGCCAGTTTCCCCAACTCTGTAACATCCACATGGGCCCGTATGGTCCGTGTGTGAGTCCAATGGGCCTTAGAGGCCCATTTGTGCATCCCATTTGGATTACACTTATACGTAGCACCCGCGTAAGTGCGTACGTATTTTAACAGGGTTCTCAATCCTTGGCCTCAAAGCTATCTGTTACATATCCCTAGTGATGAGTCTGGCATTAGATGCATTCTGTTTTTGGGGTATTCAGGATGGGAGAATCTGATTCAGAAAGGGAAGATTAATTTTGAAGTCAATTTTGGGCTGATTATCAATCATAGCCTCCAAAATAGGAAACTGACTGGCTCAGGGGATTTTGGGGAAACCAGTAGAGAAACCTATACTCTTCATATTCAGAAAAGTTAAGGGCACTGAAAAAAGTTATGGTGCCAGCCAATTTGAATGTCTATCTCTAGTTTGGGCTTTGTGGAAACTCTTTCATTACTTGTAAGGTACCAAATTTGTGTTAATAACTCACTGTGATGACTTCAGGACTCTCATGAATATGAAGACTCCAAGAAGGCACATGTTCAGGTGGCAGAAAGTGTCACGACTGCCCCTGGGGTGCAAGGGGCTGAAGGAACAGGCACTACTACTCATAGAACTCAAGGATAATTTGTTGGAATTGCAAAGAAGAAGATGCTAGGAGGAGTACAAGTGATAATATGATGTAAGGATGGAATGGAGAATTCCAGGAGGAGGTTGTTGAATAAGTGGTTTTTGAATCCTATAAGAGTAACACCAGGAAGGGACAAGGTGATATGAGTTAAGCAGGCTGGGTGAAGGTTGTCATGTGCTGAGATGACACCTACTGACAGAGGGACTAACCAGTAAGAAGTAGTATACTAATTCCTTGGGGGGAATTAGTCCAGGAGGGAAGGAGAGGCCATTATATGTGAGAACTGAGAAGGAGGCCTTGAGGGATGAGTGGATGGTGTTGCAGGTTGGAGTTCCCACGGTATTACATGTTGACTGATTGGGCTGGAGTCTGGAGTTGACTAATTGGGTGATGGGCAAAGGTTTGACATATACTTATCTGGAGTCCTGGGAGTATGGGATGAACAGACAGTGGAGAGTATGTAATATGTATATAAAAAGTGTAATATGTATATACTAAGTGTAATATGTATATACTAAGTGTAATATGTATATACTAAGTGTAATATGTATATACTAAGTGTAATATGTACTAACTCATATACCAATTGGGTTGAGGAGAGATTTGAGATGTACCAAGCCATGGAGAGAGGAAGAGATCCTGAGAAGGTTGAATGAATCACGTGACACAGTGGTGAGGTGTAGATGGACATAGAGCTTATACCATACAGGGAGAGTGTGAAGCTGATGGAAGAGGTTGGATTGTTTTAGTTGAAGGAGTGTCAGAACTGAGGTTATGACATTACCCCCCTGGAAAGGGAAGGGGAAGCTCCTGATGCCCAGAAAAGGATGTGCTGGAGGTGAAGACTGAGTTCTTTTGTACTTGCTTATTGCAAGCTGGGAGGCTTGGAAGAATGGTTGAGTAGCTTGAAGCTGGTGAAGAATTGCACAGGTTTTGGGGATTGAAGTCTGAGAAGTTTGAATTTTGACAAAACAAAATTGAATTTTTGAAATTCTACCTAGGGGAGTTGAATTTGGCAAAGCTGATAGAACCAATCTCAAAGCTGGAAACAGCTGCCAAAGTCACTGTCAAAGCTGTCAAAGTTGAAAAAGGGAGAATTGGATTTTTTTGAAGTTCTATGAAACAAAATGGAATTTTTTGAAGTTTGAAATAGGGAAGGTGAACCTGAAAAAGCTGATTGAAGAAATTTCAGAGCTAGAAATGCCCGTCAAAGTTCCCATCAAAGCTTTCAAAGCTTGAAAAAGGAAGAATTTGATTTTTCAAAGTTCTATGAACCAGAATGGGCTTGTTTGAAGTTTGATCTAGGGGAGATGAACTTGGAAAAGCTGATAAAAGCAATGTCAAAGCTGGAAATGCCTGTGTAAGTCCCCTTCAAAGGTGTTGAAGTTGAAAATGGAAGAAATTGGTTTTTTGAAGTTTGAAGAACCCAGGTGGACCCATTTGAAGTTCTACCTAAGGAAATTGAACCTGTCGAACCTGGTTGAAGCACTTTGAAACCTGTGGAAACCTGTCAAAGTGCCCATCAAAGCTGTTGAAGTTAAAAAATGGAAGAATTCAATATTTTGAAGTTTAACAAATCCAGAGGTACCCGTTTGAATTTCTACCTAAGAAAATTGAACCTGGTGAGCCTGGTTGAAACACTTTCAAACCTGTGGAAGCCTGTCAAAGTGCCCTTCAAAGCTGTCAAAGTTCAAAAATGGAATAATTTGATTTTTTGAAGTTTGAAAAACACAGGTGGACCCATTTGAAGTTCTACCCAAGCAAGTTGAACCTGGAGAAGCTTATTGAAGCACTGTCAAACCTCTGGAAGCTTGTCAAAGTGCCCCTCAAAGCTGTCAAATTTCAAAAAAAGGGAAGACTGGATTATGAAGGGGGGCTGAGAGGCTTTTCTCCTTGGAAGGGAGATGATGGGAGTTTTCCTGGAGAGCATGGAGGAGTAATTTTGATTTGGGGGAGGTAGATAGAAGGAAGAAATGTATAAAAAAAGAAGTAGAAGCAGAAGAATGAAGAGATAGAAGAGGGAGTTTATATGGAGGCGGCAAGGGTTGGTGTGAAGATAAGAACAAAGGGAGAGAGTTGGACCTGGAAGGTGATTGAAGAGGTTGGAAGTGTTGGAAGTGTTGGATTCAAATGTTCATTGGAAGATTCTGGTGTATTGAATGCTGGTTTGAAGTGCTGGTGGTGATGAATATCCAGAAGTGAACTTAAAGTGGATTTTTGAAGGTAAAAACTGGGTGGTGTTTCCTGGTTTGATAATTCATGATTTGAAAGGAGAGAGGAGATAAGGGATGGAGAGGGAAGTGATGGATGAACAAGAGGATGATTGGTTTTGGGAGGATCTTTTGATGTTATATGTAAGTGTGAGTGGATTATGTGGAAGGTGTGTGATTGGAAGGAAAATATTATATGTCTTATTTATTTTTTGATTTTATTTTATTTTGATTTGTTTTTGGAACTTATTGATTGGAAGGAGTTTGGATTTTTTATGAATTCTTTTGATGGATGATAAATGAATTGAGTTGTGATTTGGAAGTGATGGTGATTGGAATTTGGATTTGAAAAGAGAAAATAAGATGAAATGGGTTTGGAATGGTGGATGGAATCGGGTTGATTGAAGAAGCAGGAAAATCCAGTAGGGATGAAGTTGGACGTTGGTTCCAAGAAGTTAGTTGGTGACATTGAGGATGGATGGGTGGATGAATTGATCAGAGATTTGGATGTTGAAGCATGAGTACCTAATTTTTCCAAAATAAGAAAATATTCCAAACCAACACTCAAGGAGCTCTCTTGGAAGGTATATCAGTAGTGATTTTCTTTTCAGATAGTCATACCTAATTCCCAGGATGGATGCCTTTCGGAATTCAGTTTCTATTAAGGTAAGCATAGTTCTTATACTTATCTATAGGCTGTTTTGATCTTGATCAAGGAGTTTGGTTTATTTAAGGAGTATTTCTAGCTTTAGTTAGTCAGAATGTTGGGTATACCCACTTTAACCATGAGCAGGAGTGAGCAGCTGTAGGAATCTGGAGAATTGTTAGTCACTCCATCCCCTTTCTTCAATCTTTTAATAATATCTTGGAGTAACTTTTTAGCTTGTTTATTTATGATCAATTCACTAAGTTGAGCTTCAAGAATTTTAAAAGAGAGGAATAAATGTTCAGAAGTTTCAAATTCATCAGGATTCTGTTCAGAGTAAGAATTCCCCCATCTGGAAACACGTTGTCCCAACGTGACAATGGGCTGGGTGGATTCAATGAAGGACTTCCAAAAACTGTGAGTGAGTGTTGAAGGAGGAAAGGAGTTTCATGAAATACCCTTTTCTTCTGATGAGAGCTGTGGAAGAAATGGAAATACTTTTAGAGAAGAAAGATTAGTTAGGAAATCAAAGGCCTGTGATGCTTAAGGGGTAAGCACCCTGAGATCAGTTTTGGTGAGGATGGTAGAACCTAAGAAGAAATTCATTGAAATTCATTGGATGAATTGGGTGAAGGCTCTCCTTTAATTCTCTGCTATGTAGGCTTGTGGGGTTTAACTTTCATTTTGAGGTGGTGAATAGAAAAACCCAACTTGAGACAATAGACCTTCCATTTTGAAGTGGTCATTTTAAGCGCAGTGAATAGGATTTTGATCTGCTTTAACCTTGGAGAGATAATCTAGGAAAGAATGGTAATCAGAAGTAACTTTCTTTAACACAGTTTCTGATTCGTCAGGGACTTCATCAGTAACAAATAGAAACATCAGAAGAAGTAACAAATTGCATTGTATGAAAGGATGAATCCAATATATCTTCCTCCTGTGAAAAATAAAGGATCAATGAATATCCAAGAAAGTGGAAAGAGTGTTGAACTCAAAGGGAATTGGAAGTTTTGTTGGGGAATTGAAAAATTTTCTGAAGTTAAGGGAAATGCATTGAGCTGCAGCGCCAAAGGCAGAGTTGAGGGAAGGATAGCTGCAGGCAGTGTAGCCAGGTTGAGTTCAACAGGATTGGAGGAACGTTCAGTGGCTAGTTGGTATCTTGAGGTGATCAGCCCCATCTTCCAAGTTTGCGTCTGGATTCCAGTGATGAAGAGAGTCAATTCCCAGGGTGATGTATTCAGGGAATGGTGCATTGACTTGAAGGAGTTCCCATTCAAAGCTAAGAAAGGAAGTTAGTAAAACCATTTGGGAACTAGATTTGATGAGCTGGGATTTTAAAAGATGAATATGTTTGCCCAGAAGGAAAGGGCTGTAAGGTATAGATACTTTTGACCTATTGAATTGACTATTACAGATTGATTTGCACCTGAATCAAAAAAAAAATAGAGATAAGCCTTAAAAAAGAGGAAGAAAAGGTTGAGCCTAATCTTGGTTTGGCTTTGGGGAAGCACTGGAAGGTGCTGGATTTGGAGAAGAAGATGAGTTGACAGGTTTCTTTCTACAGTCTTCTGTCTTGTGTTTACCACCACAATATAAGCATAAGCATTCCCTCTCTCTTCTTTCCTTTTCATCTGCCTTGAGTTTTCCATCTGGACCTAGGTCCAAAGAGGGTCTGGTAAATGTCATAGTTGAAGTTGACTTTTCTGGGGACTGGTCATGCTCCCTACCCTCACCGCTACCCTTGTCAGGCTGATTAGAGGTAGATTGAGATTGAGAAGAACTTTTGGGTTGAGAATTATTGAGAGAAGAAGATTTTTATTTTACCCTTTCATGATACCTTCTATCATAGTCCAAAACTATATCCATAAGATCCTGGAGAGTTTCTTGAGAGCCATTGTATCCTACTAGTTGGTCCAGAAAGCGTGAAGGAAGGCTTTGTTGAAAATGGAAGTACAAGGCTCTATTACCCAACCCAGAGACTTTGGTCATAAGTGATTAAAATTCAGTGATGTGGGTTGAAGCATAGCCAGAGTCCTTCATCTTCAAGTTAACCAGTTCCTTTTCAGCCTTGAAGACTTCTAGTCTTTCACCAAAGAGGGTGTGAAGTGAAACCATGAGTTGAGGAGGAAAGAGGGATCTTGGTTGGAAATGTGAGCCAGATAGTGTTGTATCCATCAATTTGCACTTCCAGATAGGTAGGAAGCTTCAAAGAGTACCTTCTTCCGGTCCACACTAAAATTTCCTTCATCATTTGCAAAAATGAGTTCACAATATTGGAGGAATGGCCAGAGTTTGCTAGGATTGCTGCCTTCAAAGGTATCCGGAGAATTCATGGAAGGAGACTTTAAGGTGCCACAGCAAGAAGTACTATCTGATGGAGTTGGAGAAAGTGTTTCCAAAGCAGTAGTAATTTTCTGGAGGAGGTCTAAGAGATTTGGATCCACAGCAGATGTTAGAGGTTGAGGTTGGGTTGTAGGACCAGGGTTTGCAGTGGAAGCTGGAGATGGAGTTGCTTCTTGAGGTTCCATATTTGGTGAATTAAGATTATTTAGGATCCTTGAATCAAAGTCCAATTCCTCACTTCCTTCCTCATCCTTTTCTTCTGGAATAGGAATGATGCTTGGATCATAAGGTGGAGAATGTAATCCAAAGCCTGCTTGGGGTTATTGACCAATTACATGATTAGTGATGCAACTAACTGCAGGTGTGGCAGGAGAAAGAGAAGCTCTAGGAGGAGCTGGAGGAAGGATACCAGTGTCCATGGAAGTGGAGCTTGCTGGCATTGGAAGGTTTGAAGGGGTCCTCCCATTTCTACAAGCTTGAGGAGTTGACTGGTCCTGATTGGGGATGTTGATGACAGAACCTCTGGCTCTTGCTGCTCTGGTGAGAGGTGGACTTGAAATGAATGAAGTTTGAGCACGTTGGGCTGGCATGGTGTCCAAATACGCCAGAGAAGAGAAATGACCCAAAAAAAAAGTACCCAGAGAAGATTTGAGGAAGAACGGCTAATTTTCAATGAAGAAAGTTCCCAGAAAATTCAAAGGAAGGGGGCGCCAAAAGGGCATCCAAGGGGCGTCAAGGGGGCGCCGGAGGGCGTAGAAGTTTGTTGTAGTCGCCTCAAACTGGCGTCATAGAGGCGTTTAGGAAGCGTTGAAGAAGCGGAGAAAACGCTTTGAAGAAAAGGTTTAAAAGGGGTCAACAATGGTGGAAGGCGCGTCAAAGGCGTCAAAGAGAAGTCAAAGGCGCGTCAAAGGCGCGTCGAAGCAGTGTTGAAGCAGTGTCAAAGCGGGTCGAAGCTGAGTCAAAGCGTTGAAGTACAGTAAAAGGCGCGTCAAAGGCGTTGAAGAGAAGTCAAAGGCGCGTCAAAGGCGCGTCGAAGCAGTGTCAAAGCAGTGTCAAAGCGGGTCCAAGCTGAGTCAAAGCGTCGAAGTACAGTAAAAGGCACGTCGAAGGCATCGAAGAGAAGTAAAAGGCGCTTCTAAGGCGTCGGAGGGCGTCGTAGATGCTTCAAATTGGTGTCAAGAGGGCGCCTAGGAATGATTAAAGAAGCATCAAAAAATTTCTTGAGGGAGTGTTGAAAAGGAGGGTTGAAGATGTTGAGAAAGGAAAATTGAGGGATTTGGCCAATGAGAAGTTGACAAAGGGAATGAATAGCTTCTGCAGGATTAGCCACAACTTGTATAGCACTCCTTTGGAAACGTGAAAGGCTGCACACTTTTCAAGTCAATCACACACTGGTCCACCACATGCGTAGGCAGTATTATCCAAGATCAATGATGGGATGGGATGGAGTTGGTTGAAGGTGATGATTTGAGAGGTAGAGAGTGGGCAGGAATTAAGGGGAAGGAAATAGTATAATTTCACAACTGCCCCTGGCATGCAAGGGGCTGAAGGCACAGGCACCACTACTCATAGAACTCAAGGGTGATTTGTTGGAATTTCAAAGAAGAAGATGAGAGGAGGAGTACAAGTGATGAGAAGATGTAAGGATGGAATTGAGAATTCCAGGAGAAGGTTGTTGAATCCTATAAGAGTAACACCAGGAAGGGACAAGGTGATATGAGTTAAGCAGGCTGGGTGAATGTTGTCCTGTGCTGAGATGACACCTACTGGCAGAGGGACTAACCAGTAAGAAGTAGTATACTAATTCCTTGGGTGGAATTAGTCCAGGAGGGAAGGAGAAGCCAGTATATGTGAGAGCTGAGAAGGAGGCCATGAGGGAGGAGTGGCTGGTGTTGCAGGTTGGAGTTCCCACATTATTACATGTTGAATGATTGGACTGGAGGCTGTAGTTGACTAATTTGGTGATGGGCCTATCCAGGAAGGTTTTACATGTACTGATCTGAAGTCCTGGGAGCATGGGCCGAACAGAAAGTTGAGAGTATGTACTATTTATATACTAAGTGTAATATGTACTAACTCATATACCAATTGGGTTGAGGAGAGATGTAGGATGTACCAAGCCATGGAGAGAGGAAGAGATCCTGAGAAGTTTGAATGAATCACATGACACAGTGGTGAGGTTTACATGGACATAGAGCTTATACCATACAGGGAGAGGGTGAATGTGGTGGAAGAGGTTGGATTTTTTCAGTTGAAGAAGTGTCATAACTGCGGTTATGACAGAAAGCCATACAACAGTATAGAGGCCAAATGACCATAGTCCACCAAGCTGCAGCTAAACATCAAAATTCTGACAGCCTAATCAGGAATGCTTTACCCAATGACCCCAGAAATCCTGCTTGTGATCCAGAAGACCATGATATATTTCCTATACTGACCATTAACATTTTTAACATTGAAGCTCTCATTTTAGGAATTCAAATTTGTGAACTAGATGAATCCCTTTTCAACACAATCAAGGAGGCTTATAGCTCTGATATGAAAACCCTAACCATAAGGAAGACACTTCTTTGGAGGTAGCAATAATCTTCTGGAACTGGCTCATTTCAGATTCAGGAGTCCCTAAAATTATTATCAATTATAGGGAACCAAGTTCACTTCTGAATTCCAGAAAAATCTCAATTATTTTTCAGGAACTACCTTAGCCTTCTCCACAGCTCACCACCCCCAGAAAGATGTATTAGCTGAAAGAATGATCCAGACCCTGGAAGATATGCTCAGAAGATTCTGATGCTTTGGTCTATAATACAAGTATGCTGATGAATATTGCCACAATTGGGTTAGCCTCCTACCCAAATTGGAAATGGCTTAAAATAGAAGCAAAAATAGCCCCCAAGATACTGGAAAGAGGATTAATTCCTAAGTTACCCAAGAATAAACTCAACAAGCACTTAACCAAAATTCACCCAACCTGACTTGATTTAAAAAACATGATATATGTAGCCAATAGGCATTCTGCTAAATTTGTTCAGTATTCTGTTGAATACAACCAAAAGAGATGGGACCAAACCCACAAGGAACCTATTAAAATACGTATGCACTTACACGTGTGCTACGTATAAGCTTAATTCAAATGGGGTGGACATATGGGCCTCTTTGGCCCATTGGACACTCACACGGATCATACAGGCCTGAGTGGATGTCACGGATTTGGGGAAACTGGCCTCAAAAAGCGTGAAAGAGGCCTATTGGTACACAGGCCCTAATGGGCCCGGTGAGGTATATGGGCAAATACAGCCAGATAGGCTTGTATGGGCATAATTGGGCCCAAGCTTTATTTTAGACATACTTGGCCAGATGGGCTGGTTCGCCAAAGTATGGTTTACTTAGTTTTTGGGGTTGGGGTGGCCAATTGGGGCCGCCGCCCATGTTGCAGCTTGGTTGGGGCAGCCGCCTGTGTTGCGGCCCGCTTGGGGCTGCTTTTTTTGCCTACTGCCCGTTTGCGGGGCCCAACAGCCCGCGCGGGGCCGTTTCAGGGGGCAGCGCGGCTTCCGCGCGGGCTGGCTGCCGGTTGTTGGAGCCCCGGGGCTGGAGCTGACAGCCCCGGCTCCTCCCCCTTCCCTCGCTCCCCATTGCGAGGGGGAGGGGGAAGGCTGGCTGGGTTGAACCAGCCAGCAACCGCTCAGGGTGGCGGGGATTTCATTACCCTCCCACCCAGGAGGATATTGAAGTAGCTTGTTGCAACCAAGCAACCAGCGGTGGGGGGGACCTGACCACCCCTCCACCATCAAAGCAAAGGGCAACAAAGGGGCCCTCTAACCCCCCCTTTACCAGGGGGAGGAGAGACGGGCTGGAGGGGACCTGACCACCCCCCAGCCCACCCTAGCGTGACAACACCCTGGGGGTATCAACCCCCAGGGCCCCTGGTAGGGGGATTTAACCGCCCCCTCCAGGGATATGTGGGAAAGAGGGGGGGGACATCATGTCCACTGGTCACACGCCCCCCCCAAGTGTGTCTGAGACTGGACCCAGGTGTGTCCTGGGTCCCTCCTGGCCATTTTTATGGCCAGAGGCTGGTTGCATGAGGCAACCAGCCAGCATGTGAGGTAACAGACCGGTTGTAATGGACAACCGGCCAGGGTTTTGAACAGCTAAGGGGCTTGTTCAGCCCCATTGAGGTGGAAACACCAGAAATAACTGGAATAGGCTGGTTGAAAGGGTACAGGGACTGATTCCATGTGGGCTGATGTAGCCCAAACCAAGTAACAAGGCCTGTAGAGCCTGTAGAGCTCTTTTTGGGCGGAAAATTTGCCTTTTGGCTTGTTGTATCATGGGCTCAAAAGAGGCCAATCTTTTGTACTTAAGGAGCTCTTCTCCCTTCTGTTTTCCATCATCCATTCATCATCCAATCAAATTCATCACCAATATCATCCAACTTATTTCCCCATTGTGAGAGCCCATCAGCAATTATTGACACAAGGTGTCCTGCATTTCTTTTGCTTTAAATACTGCTCATTTGCCTAAGCTAATTGCTGGCCATGATTATAACAGAACCTGGTTTCAAGATTGGAGACAAAGTCTTAGTTTCTACCACCAATTCCAATAATTTAGCTGGGAATATGAAAATTGGACCAGCTTTTGTTGGAGCCTTTACTATTCAAAAAAGCTCCATAGTAATAATCCTGTAGAAGTGATTCTCAGTGATAAAATTTCCAGGAAACATCCAATCTTCCCAGTAATTCTTATCAAACACTACCATCCTAGAGGAGGAGAAATTACCCTTTCACCAGAAATACAAGTCTCAGATGATTGTGAGAATGAAAAAGGGAAATTTAGCAAGATCCTCAAATATAACAAGGAGAGGATCCAAGGTAAAAATGTTAGACTTTACCTATTCAGGTATAAAGGAGAATCAGCTGATAAAGATGAATTGTTTCCTGAAAACAACATCCCTGATGGGCCTATACACCTGAGAAATTAATGGGCTAGCAGAAGACATTAAAAAAAATTTAGTTTTCAGATATAGACATATATTGGAGTGGGGGATTGTCAGCTTGCTACTATTTACAGAGAAACCTGTCAAAGTAGACAAAATAAGTAAAAATAAAAAATAATTAATTAAAACAAAAGGATTATGGAATACACAAGTTGTAGGTTAGAAATTGATTTCCCACCCAAACTTAGGTAGGGTCACTCACTGACCCCACCCTTGAATTATCACCACTTCATATTTCAAAAAATTAAACAAGAAATCAACAAAAATCCATGGAATCACTATGGCACTTTTTGGCCATTTTAATATTGCACATGTATTGTCACATAGTTTTTCACACCCAAAAATCAGTCAAAACTGAATTATTGTGTATATTTTAGGAGTTAGAGACAGAAATGTGTTTTTTCACCATTCCCCTGTGCAGCCCCGCATGCCAATACAGTCTCTGCGCATCTGCCTTACCCTGCAAGCATCAAATTCCCTCCTGTTGGATTCCTGCACACAGCTTATCTTACCCCACGTGAATATGTATTTATTGATCCATGCACCAGGATCTGTTGTGGCAAACCTGACAGAAGGTACCTCCACTAACTGTCAGCCTCCCCAATGCCAAGACCCTTGCTATCCTTTAGCTACCAGAGGTTATAGAATCAATAATAAATATATTATTCAAAATTCAGCCAAAATCCACAAAATATTTGGATAAAGCTCTTGCAAGGTTAATTGGTTTGGCTATAGTTTAATATTATTAATCAATATTAATAAATTTATTATTAAATCAATTAATAGAGGGGCCACACTAATATTGGGGATCTTTAATACCTCTCTTCAGGGAATTCACTTTGAAAACACGTATACCTGGTTACTTTGGAACCTTTAATTTATATTTTTAAAGGAGATATTCCCAAATATAATACATATATAAAATATATGGTTGAGTGGCAGGGCCTTGTAACCAAGCTTCTGCAACAGAAAAAGGATAATAGGAATCACTGGTATATTATTAAATCCTTTATTTACCTGTTTGGGACCTGTAATGATGAGTTAAACCTATTACTGGGGTTAAAAAGGTTGTTCAGAAGTTTAAATTGATATAAAGGGTTGTGGGATGGATATTATCATTCAGACTAAAGCCATAAATCACCTAATTCTCTCTTATAAGTATTTGATTACCTTTTCACAGGGTCTGGATGTAAATATAACTGGGTCTCTAGGTATCAATATCCTCAAAAGAGCTCTATATTTATAGCTTTTGAGTCTCAATTCTGTCCTTCTGAGGGATACAGGGGCTCAAAAAGACTTTTTCTAAGTCTAGCAGGGTAACCAGTGGTAGCCTGTCACTTTTCCTTGGTGCTGCAGCACGGGTAACATACAATTCCACAGGGTATGGGAATTATTCTACCTTTGTATTGATGTTTTGACGTGTAAATAACACTACTCTATCTACATGATGATCATTTAATTAACTATCCTTAGTAAATTTTCCCAGGATGTTAATAAGTTTTCTTAGTGGAAATTCCTACGGGTAATCTTTTTTCAGATGGGTTCTAATTATGTATTAGCTGATGGGAGTAAAATCATAATATTTATTTTGCTCCTTATTGTCAGCTTGCTACTATTGCAGATCAAGCTGCAAAAGTAAGAGAAATAACATAAAAATAATAATATCAAAATTAACCTAAGAAGGAGTAGGAAAACCATAAATATTATTGCGAAAAGCAATTTTCCACCCAAAATTAGGTAGGGTCACTCACTGACCCCACCCTTGGAATCCAACTCCTTATGATTTTAAATAATTAAGAAAGGAAAGACCAAAATACCACAAAACCACTATTGTAATTATTGTCCAATTACATATTTCACATGTATTGTCATGTATAGGTTTCACACCTAAAATATAGTGAGAATTGAGTTGTTGTGTATATTTTAGGAGTTACAGATGGAAATGTGTTCTGTCACAATTACTGCACGCAGCCGCAGCAGCCAATGCACCCGCGCGCCGCTGAGCTACAGCTCTGTCACTCTGTCAAATTTGGGTATGCAGCCTTGGGCCTCTGACAAGTATGCAGCCGCGGGACTATGGGTTGACAAAGTGACAGGCGGCCTGAGAAACTTAAGTACCGCGTAAACATGCTACAACCTACATGGGAAAATGCTACATATGTAATAAATTTTCCTGTGAATAGTAGATAGTCTAAAAATACATAAAATCATATAAAAATACTTAAATAACCTTTATACATATTTTTCATTAAATATAATTCAAAGTACCAAAAATGTCGAAAATAAGATAATGACTACTTCTAAAAATATATTAAAATACTTTGATATACTATTATGAGAATTTCTAGACATCAACATTTTTGTGACATACTAAGAAAACTTATGATTTAAAAATATTATATGAATAGCCATGACTTACATTTTTAAGTAATTATTTTAGTAAATCAACTGAATTTTGAAAATAAGGAGTAAAATCAAGATCATGACTTTACTCCAAATTTTTAATACATCATGAGAACTCACCTGACATCAGAATATCCGTAGGAATGTCTATTAGAATTATTATTAACTTACTGGGAACCTTTACTGAGGATAATTAATTAAATAATAAATAAAAAGGACAGATTAATGTTATTCACAGGTCCAAACATCAATTATAAAGTAAAATAATTCCCATACCCTGTGGAATTAGATGATAACCCTGTTACAGCACCAAGAACACGTGACAGGCTACCACTAATTACCCTGCTAGCCCCAGTGTCCATCCCTTAGAGCCCCTGTACCCCTCAGAAGGACAATATTGGGACTCCAAAAGCTATAAATAAAGAGCTCTCTAGAGGATATTGATACCCAGAGACCCAGTTATATTTATATCCAGAAACCGTGCCAAGGTAATCAAATACTTATAAGAGATAAGTAAGTGATTTATGGCTTTAGTATGATTAATAATATCCGTCCTCAACCCTCTTTTTATCAATTTAAACTCCTGAACAACCTTATAAACCCAGTATACAGGTTTAACCCATCAGTGCACGTCCCAAACAGATAACCAAAGGATTTAATAATATACCATTGAGTCTTATTATCCTTTCTCTGTCATTGCAGCTTTGTTACAAAGCCCTTCCACTCCACCGTGTATTTTATATAAATATTATCTTTGGGCAAAATATCCTTTAAACTAAAGGGCCCAAAGTAACCAGGCCTACATGTTTTCTTACTGAATTCCCTGAAGAGAGGTGTTAAAGATCCCCAATATAATTGTGGCCCCTCTATAAAAATATTCAATAATCAATTTATCTATATTAATTTATAACAATAAACCATAACCAAACCAATTAACCTTGCAATAAGCTTTATTCAAATATTTTACTGATTTTTGCTGCATTTATTCAATAATATATTTATTATTTATTCTATCACCTCTGGTAGCTAAAGGATAGCAAGGGTCTTGACATCCAGGAGGCTGACACCAGACAAGTGCACTGTGTATCAAAAATTTAATGTTTTATTGTCTTTTGTAAACATGGTTTGTAGATAGGATGAGGTTGTGTTTGAGGAGAAAAATCAAAATTCCAACAGCAGTTTTTTAAGTCTTTCACTTGAATTTTGAAATACAGAAAAAGAAGAAAAGAAAAGAAAAGAAAAAATCAAAAATAAATAAAATAAATCAAAAATCAAAAGCATTGTTTTTCTCATGATGCTGGCTCTTAAATAAATGATTATTTTAGGCCCCATTGGCATTCTGCATGCACAGGGGTTTCCTTGGTCTAATGGAGTTCCATATATTGGTGATGTGAATTGAATCAAGGTGGGGGGAAGCCACTGTACCACACTGGGTTCTTCCAGCTGAAATTGTGAATCCTTCCCTTCTATATAGGATTGTACCCTAGTGCAGTGAGTACCCTCAAATTTACTGTTTGATGATGCTTCAAAAACACAGTTTTTAGCAAGGATGAACTAGTTTTTAAGGAGCAACATCATCTCATGAAAGTTTTTCACCCTCACCAAAATAAACTTTGATAATAAAAAAACTTTCATTGTTTTTATAAGAAATTGACAATTAAGAAAAAAAATTGGATTGAAAGAAATTTAAAACAATAAAAAAAATCAATGGAAACCAAGTTAAACAGAAATTGAAAAAAAAACAAGCATAAAAGAACCCAGGTTATTTTTCAGACCCCCTGGAAAGCTTCAAAAAATCATTTAAGTACTGGGGTTGCTTGCATTTTCTTCTTATATTTCTGTCTTTATATTTCACAGAAAAAAAAATACCCAATAAATTATAAAAGAAATTCCAATACCAATCTGTTTGTACAATAAAGGCCTTTAAGAATTTTCACTGAAAAATTAATTATATTTTACTTAAGTATTGGTTTTTTTATTAATATTTAACAAAAACAAGGTTTCACAATCTAGATAACCATGTTTACCACCCTTTTTTTTGAACTTATTTTCATGGTGATAAATATTCCGCAGGGTAAAAGCTTTGATTAAAATGAAACATGATTTTTTTAATCTTATAATTATATTCTAAATCTCTGACAAAAAAAAACTTTGATTCCTGATGTTAAAAAAATATTGAAATGGATGTGATTTTAAAATTAATTTTACATTGAATCCAATCTTAAGAATCCTATAAAACATCAAACAAAATCCAAGAAGATATTTTCATGATTTTCAATGGATTTTCTACAATTCCAAGTGTTTAAAGAACCAAAAAAAATTGAGTTAGGAGTAACAGGAAAAGTCCCAATAATGCATTGAGACTTGATTTTTCATTTCCCTGGTTTTTGAATGGATTTTGAAGGTCTAAAAATAATTTTAAAGTTCTGAATGATTATTCATAAGAGCTTTGCATACCAATCTACAAGGCTGCAGTGTTATAACTTCCACCAAAAAAAAATCCTTGAAATTCCTGTGTTTACAAGGAAATTTCTGTGTGTGCAGAAAATCAAGAGCATTTAAAATGTCTGTGTATTTCACAGTAGGGCTTGTGAAAACAATAATGGCCAGAATCAAAAAAAATTGTTTAAAAAAACCAAAAACTATGAAAAAAATAAAAATAAAATAAAAAAATGGATAAATCAATAATATAAAAATTAAAATGCAAAATCAAAATAAAAATCAAAACAGAAATGAAAAATTGAATTTTCATGTGTATATTAAAAGCTCAATTCAAAAAAAAAAGTCAAAAAAAAAGTAAAATTAACCTTGATTTGAGGTATAATGATTCATCAGAGTTTTGATTTGTTTTTTCAAATTTTAGGGTTATGGATCTGAGGGCATCCAGGTCATTCTTGTTGCAATTTTTTAAAGATAAGGTTCTGAATTTTTTTTTCAAAAATCAGATCAGTACAATCACTGGGATGCAATTTATTCTTGAAGGAGAAATCAAAAAAAAAACATTTATTCTATAAATCAGAATTAAATTTCCTTTTATCAATTGAATTGATAACATGTAATTATGAATCTTGATACAAATCCAGTGAAGTTTTTGTGCAACACAGTCTGAACCAAAATTCTTGAAAGTGGTAAAAAATTTATGACATTAAGAATAAATAAACAAATTCCCAATTCTTCATGTTATGTAAGTATTTTCAATTTGATTCATGCATTAAATAAATATTGTGAAGCAATATTCTGAGACCATCAAGGAATCAATTTGATGTTTAACTCCAAAACCTCAACAAAGTCAAAACAGGCTTCACTCACCATCCCATTTGCTACACCTGCCAGCAGGTGCAGCCATTTTTTTCATGGTGAATATCTACATGTTGGTTTGCCATTTCTGTCCAATTATTCATGATCAATCACCAAAAAATTGTTGGTGAGTCTCTTTTTTACAATTTGATCTACTGATTTTACTCTTCATTTTTTGGCATTTTTTGTTTGAAATCCATCCTTGTCTGAATATTTTTTCATATTATAGATCCAGTGATTCAATCAATCAAAACCTTGGTAAACTGAACTTGCTAATATGTATGTTAGAACCATTTGAAGGTATCCCTTTGAAACCCACAGATAAAAAATTTGCCCTCAAACCTTGTAAAGGTGCCAAAACTCCTCCAGAGGTAGAAATAAATGATAAATACAAACATTTTTCTTTCAAGGAGTTTATCTGAGTGATTTTCAAGAACTAAAACATGCCCATTGAGGCTAGTTGATAATAATTGGACCTGAATCTCAAGAAATCAATTTTGATCAAACTCAGCATTAAAAATGTAGAATAAACCAATACAGCATTTTTTTATCTGATGTGACCCTTGTCATCCCCCTTCAAGAGATATTCAATGAGAAGTAATCTTGCTGGTACAAACCTTCTCAATTTTTTTATTACTAGACCCTGTTTTTCTGAGTATTTTTCCTGTTTTTATTTGTTTTATGAATCTTGAAATTAATTTTCACAATTTTTTTGATAGTTTTGTAATTAAATAACAGATGAAAACTATCTAAATTTACCAATTGAAATAATTACATGCTCTTTTGGAGGGTTTAATTCAGTTTTAAACAAGTACTTGGAAGTACAGTTTTGATTTAGTGTAATCAGTTCCATTAATTTTGTGTACCCACTGTACTTCAAAGTACAAGTTTCAAGCTAAATTTCACACCAATAAAAAAATTGTGGACTTGCTTTAATTTATATTTCAAGACTTTCCAGAATCTGTTCTTTAATTTCAAAAAAAGTAAAAAATTAAAAGAAAATAAAAAAATTTGAAATTGATCAAAAGAAAGAAACATTTAAAATACTTGAAAAAAATGCCAGGGCCAAAGAAAAATCAGAAAATTTTAGACCATTTTTTTGCCATTCATTATTTATTGAAGGAGGATAAAACAGAAAATATCAGATAAGGAAAGCTCATATTGTTGGATTCCATGAGTCAAGTATCACTGATTTTTTAATAGTTGGGTCCCTTTTTGTTTGAATGGGTGAGTTAGGACTTTTCGGAGTCATGAAAATAGCTCAGACAGGCTCTTTGAGTTAAAAGTATTCATATTTTTGAAATAATTTCTCTTTTGAAGAGTATTTTTGTCTGAGGTTTCTTAGCATGAATCTTCCATTTTGTGGTTTGAGAACAAGCACCTTTGAATGGCTCTACAATTTTTTGGAACAAGCAAGATTTTAAAAGGCTTTGTTCCATTGACTCCCTTGATGTGTGAGATGAATAAAACTTAGAAAAACCTGAATTTCAAACAAAAAATTAGGAAAAATCAATATTCAAATCAGCAGACCAAATTGTAAACAAATTACTCACCAAAATTGTTTTTTTATTGATTGTCAAAAATTGGACAGTACTCTAGAAAATAAAGACAGTGGGCTTGTTGGCCAAACTTGAATGGAGAGGGAAATTGATGGTGGAGTGGTCAACCCAAGCCATCAGCCTTCCCAGGCTTCATCTACATCATTTGAAGTGACCAGGTGTTTCCTCTTTGAAAAACAGTCCCAAGGCTTTTGTCAACTCATTGTGCTTTGACTGGTCAAGGGGGGCAGGGGGTTACTTCTTGTGCATATGGGCTTGCCCAGCTGCAATAGGGAAGATAAATACCCCAAATTCACCACATGTGAAAGGATCATTGCTGAGTGGATGTAGAAATACAAATATGGGTCCATGATCCATGTGGTTGCTTGCAATTCTCTTTTCAGGTACCCAGGGTTTTTTTTGCTTGTATTCCTGAAGTCAAGTATTGATAAATTCTGATCATATAGATTGATCTATTTCTAGAATGTATGTTTATTAAATAGGCATTTCTACCCCTTCAATTGTGAAAGTCTTTAAGGTCTCAGAGTCTGTAGTGACATGAACTTTTCAGTCCAAGAACGTAAGCTCTTTTATTTATTTGGTACGCGGAGCGGGGTATTTATATTCCTTGCTGTGGCTGGGCAAGCCAATATCCACAGATGGTCCAACATCACCTTCTAATAGCCGTATCAGTTTTGATTCTTACTGCCCACAATGTGACGGGATTTTCGTCCACTTTTTTTTGGACATCATTGGTACTAGTGCTTACCACAACACTTAATTCATTGGCAGGACAATGGCAGGACTTCTTCAATGTTTATGAATAAAATCAATGTCAGAAAAGCTAATTCCCCCCAAAAAAAAGAAAACCTTGGAAAGTTGCACATCATTTGGGTGTATCTAAACCCAACCTAAAGCTGCAGCATTAAGTGCAACTGTTGAAACTTTTGACAGAGAGCCTGCTTTGATTTTGACCAGACAATGGAGACCAGCACATATCTCAAAGCTGTTGTCAAATTTCCTGCGGGATCATTCCAACATTGCAATGGCCAGGGTCTTGCGCAACAGCGGAGCTGGTGAACCTAGACACTTATCTCTGAGATGATGAGGCTCTGGGCTTTTTTATCACACTAAGCAGAGGGTGTGGAAATGATGTTCCAGTTGTTGATGTGCTTATAAACCTCAGGTGGAGTACTTTGGCAGTGAGTGTTGTTTGACTGAGCCTATCATCCACAAATAACATTTTGATAAAGTCAGGCTGTGCCGCCTCCCCCCCTGTGACAAGCCATTGACTTCAAATGATCAATTGGTTCATTAAGGATGTCAGCTTGCTACTATTGCAGAGCAAGCTGCAAAAGTAACAGAAATGACATAAAAATAGTAATAATACAATTAACCTAAGAAGGAGTAGGAAAACCATAAATATTATTACAGAAATGAATTTTTGACCCAAAATTAGGTAGGGTGACTCACTGACCCCTCCCTTGAAATCCAACTCCTTATATTTTTAAATAATTAAGGAAAAGAAAGACCAAAAGGCCATGGCACCATCATTGAGCTTTTTGGCCAATTAAATATTTCACATGTATTGTCACGTATAGATTTCACACCTAAAATTCAGTCAGAATTGAGGTGTTGTGTATATTTTAGGAGTTACTGATGGAAATGTGTTTTTTCACAACTCCCGCATGCAGCCGCGGAAGCCAATGCACCCACCCGCGGCTGAGATACAGCCCTATCACTCTGTCAAGGTTGTGTACGTTGTGGTGTCAATATATAGCCTCGGATCGGGAACTGCGTCGCGGCCTGCGCGCTCAGCATCTGGTAGGTCGGGGCTCAGCAGTTGGGGTGCGCGCGTTCTCAGCAGCGGCCGCTGCGGGCTCAGCAGTGGATGCGGCGGGATCGAGCACGCGACTGCGGGCCGGGCCTGACTAAGGGAGGCGGGCCGCGACCCGCGTGGATGTCCAACCCAGGGATGGAGCCGGGCCGATCAGGTTCTCGGGCGGTTAGTTAGGGAAGGAAAGGACGGAGCGATCGCGGGGCTATACCCGTGGACAGCCGCGCGCAAGCGCGGGCCGGCCACGGGACAGGAATTCACGACGGCGCGTCGGGCGGATACGGGCAATCGCGGTGAACTTCGAGAAGCGCGCGGCGGAGGGCCGCGCCGTGGGGACGAACCGGATGCGTGTAATGGCAGGCAAGCAAGCGGAATAGGACACGGATAGGGTATGGGTTGGTGGATGGGTCAGGGTTCTGGGTCTAGGGTTCCTTCTTCATGGTTGCCAGTCTGTCTTTGTGCTTGTACTTAGGTTAGGGTTGAGGGGGAGGGCTCAAATACCCTTCCCCTCGACTCCGGGTTGTAGGGGGGATCAGATGGTATGATTGGCTCATTGTATCATTGGATTATCGTATCATTGTATCATCAGGAGGCGGGGGAGCGGACTTAGGAAAACAGAATCCCTCTCCTCTTCCCTCCTTTTCTCTTGAACGGCTGCATCCAATCTCCTTACAGACGCTTTGATCAATAACTTCCGGAACTCGAGGACGACTTCGGGGGGGTTGCTCCCAAAAGTTTCCACAACGTAGCCCTGGGCCTCTGACAAGTATGCAGCCGCAGGACTACAGGTTAACAAAGTGACAAGCGGCCTGAGAAACTTAGGTACTGCGTAAACATGCTACAACCCACACGGGAACATTCTACATATTTAATAAATGTTCCCATGGATAGTAGATAGTATAAAATTACATAATATTATATAAAAATACTTAAATAACCCTTATACGTATTTTCATTAAATATCATTCAAAGTACCAAGAACTTCAAAAATAAGACAATTAAAACTTGTAAAAATATATTAAAATACTTTTATATACTGTTATGAGAATTTCTAGACATCAATATTTTTTAACGTACTAAGAAAACTAATGATGTAAAAATATTACATGAATTTCTATGACTTATATTTTTAAGCAATTATTTTAGTAAATCAACTGAAACTTGAAAATAAGGAGTAAAATCAATATCATGACTTTACTCCAATTATTTAATACATAATAAGAACTCACCTGACATCAGAATTTCCGTAGAAATTTCTATTAAAATGAATATTAACTTACTGGGAACATTTACTAAGGATCATTAATTAAATAATAAATGAAAAGGACAGATTAGTGTTATTCACACGTCCTAATATCAATTATAAATTAGAATAGTTCCCATACCCTGTGGAATTAGATGCTACCCGTGCTACAGCACCAAAAACACGTGACAGGCTACCACTGGTCACCCTGCTAGCCTTAGTGTCTGTCCCTTTGAGCCCCTGTACCCCTCAGAAGGATAATATTGCGACTCCAAAAGCTATAAATAAATAGCTCTATTGAGGATATTGATGGGCAGAGACCCAGTTATATTTATATCCAGACACCGTTCCAAGGTAATCAAGTACTTATAATAGATATTTAAGTGATTTATGTCTCAGTCTGATTAATAATATCTGTCCTCAACCTTTTTATATCAATTTAAACTGCTGAACAACCAAAGGTTTGGGTCCCATTCAAAATCTCAACATATAGATATTAAAACTAAAGGCTTAAGGGAGGATTTTTTGCTTGAGAAATACAAATTATGTCTCATTCCTTTGGATAAGATGATGGCTGGCTCCTTGACCAAGGTGACCTCTGTCCAAGTGCTCAAATTTCTTCACAGGAAGATATTCTGTGAAATCAAGAATGATTTCCCTCAGACTTCTCCTCTTACCAGTCACAAGGGGTGTTAAGATATGAAGCATTTCCGCAACACCCACTCCTCTTGCAGCGCACTCACATGAAAGCTCTGCACAACCCCAACAGTCCCCCAACTTATCTCTTTTGGGCCTCCCTCTTTCCTTTTCTGTCCCGCGCTGGACCTCTCTTTCCCCAATCCTGCTTCCCTCTCTGACCAAACTAAAACCAACAAATCACCACATTCAATCTAACTCAAGACTGCGTCAAAACTCATCAAAGATCAAATAAAATCAACTCGGTCATTCTTTTTCTATTCTTTTATTCTCTTATTCTTTATTTCATTTTCTCTTCACCTTTCATTCTTTATTCAAATTCTTCCTTTCCATCATCAACAATTGTTACAAACCTCAACTTCAAGACTGAACTGCTTCCAATCTCTGCCTGTTAAGATCTTGAACTTCTAAAAAGATCATCCAGGCCATCTAACCCTCAATTTCACAAAGACCAGCTTTTGCCCAACCTATCCTACATATCTCAAAGAGGCTACCTTACCCGTGCTACTTAGTTCAACTCTTATGATTGACCAGAGCTGTAGGATCTCTTTTTCTTTGTTCATCCATTCTTTCTACCCTGTGTCATCTCATATTCTTACTTGTTCTACGTTGTTCAGTCTTGCTGGTTCTTAGTTCTATATAATCTAATCTCAAAGCTCAACACGGTTAAAAGCCAAAGCCAACAACCTCAACCAGACAACTTAAAGATATGAACAAACCAGAAGGAGCCTCCAATTATTTCCATCAAGTAGCTCTGAAAGCTTTGGTCAACGCCATACCTCCGTTGAATGAAGAAAACTATTTGATCTGGCAAGATAAGATGCTAATGCTCTTTTATCTCAAGGAAATCAAAGACGCCATTACGAGGAATTCTGGACAGATGTCAACCAAGCAAGACCAAGAGATACGGGCAATCATCCTCTCAAAACTCAATAGCACCACACACTCAAATGTAGTTAACTCAACCAACATAAAATCTTTGAAACTTCTATGGGCCAAAATCACGCGGAGATTTGCATCATTAGAGATGTCAAACAGAGCTAGGATCTTTAACCACTTCCTTTACTCAACATTCAGCAAACATGCCATTGACAGATTTATCACTGAGATTTGAAAAGCAATTACAAGGATGACGGACGTAGGAATAGAACTTCCAAAAGACATTTTAGCTTATCTACTTCTCTTCAAATTTCCCCCCATCCTCAAGAACCTCAAGCAGAAAATTATGCACATCAAGAAGAATCTAACGGTGGACATGGTCTTCAACCATCTCACTCAGTATAATAATGAAAGAAGAGTGCAGATCAAAGTTACAAAACCTTCCGCCAACGTATCCCTTGTGACGACTAAAACAAAACACAATAAGGATGAACGCAAGACTAAAATGTGCTGCAGAGAATGCTACCACAACCCTAACGCTCCACATCCCAAGTTGTCTTGTTTCCATCTACATCCCGAGACCACCCCAGACTGGTGGATCAAGCGACAAACGGAATGGAAGAATAAAAACAAAAGGAATCCAGCAATCAAATACCACGCTCTCCTTACTCTCTGGATCAACTCCAATAGTAAACCTAACCTCCTTGTGAATTCCGGAGCCAATGTCCACATCTTCAACAATCTCAAGTATTTTACCTCTATTGAGATGCAAGATAACCTTGAGGAAATCAAAACCGGCAAACTTGAAGCTAACTCCAAGATTTGAGGAACTGGCACGGTCCAGTTAGAATGGAAAGAATCCATGATCACTCTTGAAGACTGCGTATACGTGCCTGATATAGTAGTGAATCTAATCAGCCCAGGTCTCCTAGCTAAGAAAGGTTGCAACCTCACCCAACACCACCACAAATTCTCTGTTACTAGAAACCATAAGACTGTCTTAAAAGGCCTCATCCAAGATCATCTCTTCATCATTGAGAAACCTAGGACCGCTGGGAACAACCAGATTGTGAATCTTTCTAACCAATCTTCCTCTACACCTCCCTTGTTACTTAAATTCCACCAAACCTATGGTCATGCTTCCATTTCCACTCTTAAACCCCTTCTGAAAGATCACTACCCCAACAAGGAACTACTCAAGTTTCAATGTGAGAGCTGTGTTAAAAGTAAAATGACTAAAGCCCCATTTTCTAGTGTATCTACCTCCTCTAACAAGCCTCTGGAGGGAATTCACCTTGATCTGATTGGCCCAATCTCTCCCCAATCCAAGTCCGGCCATCACTATTTACTCACCCTTGTCAACAACTATACTGGCTATTTAGCAGTGTTCCCTCTCAAATCCAAGGACAATACTCCCAAAACTATCATTTGCATACTCAAAACCAAACATAAAAGGCTAAACTACTATCCAACCAAAATATTTTCAGATAAAGGGATCAAATTTACCAACTCTACCCTCAAAGATTTTGCTAAGTCCAAGCATATCAAGCTTTTAACCTCCAAACTGTACCATTCTCAACATAATGACCGTGCTGAAAGAGCCAATTGAACAATTGTAGAATCTGCCCAAGCTACGTTTTTGGCGTCAAGATTACCCAAGAACTACTGGCACATCATGACCAGAAGCTGTTGCTTCATGCTCAACCAGATTCCTCGGGAAGGTAAAAATTGGTCTCCCTGGGAGTTTATTTTTGGTAAGAAACTACCAACTAATTACCTGAAACTTGTAGGTACATTGGTAATATATCTTGCAAATCTTACGCAAAAGGGGGGCAAGTTCAATGAAAAAGGCCTTGAAGGAATCTTAATTGGTTTCAACCCAGTCTTCCACTCCTACCTCATCCTCAACTTGCTCAGAGCCATTATAGAGACAAAACACGTCAAATTCCTCAAGACAAACTTGAACAAGTTCCCACTCCTTGAATAACCCGGATTGGATATCTTCTCTCAATCTAGCTTGGATCCAAATGAGTCAGACTTCTACACATCTGAAAAACAATATGCCATCCGCAAGGCTAACACTGAATGTCTCAAATCAGACTCTGAATCCAAAGATGAAGATATCCCCTCAGATCCTCTATCATCAAACTCTCCAACTCAAACCATTCCTGCTCCCAATATACCATTGCAACCCAAACAAGAAACTCAAAAACTGCAAAGATACGGATTTCACCACTACTATGAACCACCTTCTTATAAAGCTGCTCAAAAATGCCTGAAATGGCCAAAATGGGAGAAAGCTTTGAAAGAAGAATTACTCTTGATAGAATCTCAACACGTCTGGGAAGAATATTACAACACTGCGGACAACATTCTGAACACTACCTGGGTATTCAAGTTGAAGGAAAATTGCCACAGAGAACCTGTCAAATATAAAGCCAGACTGTGCGTGCAAGGTTTTGATCAGATTCAAGGTGTTGATTTTGACAAGACTTGGGCACCTACTGGTAAACTTGGATCCGTTTGCCTAGCTCTCCTATATGGTCTCAAAAATAAGATGAACTTTACTCAATTCAACGTAAAGGGAGCCTTCTTACACGCTCCTTTGAATGAAACAGTCATAATCGAAACCCCCAAAGGATCAGATAGAAAATATCCCTTCTTAAAGTTGAAGAAATCCTTATATGGCCTCCAACAATCACCAAAAAACTGGTATGAAACCCTTACCGCGTGGATCAAGTCCCAAGGATTCCATGGATCTACCAGCAACCCATGCCTGTTCCTCAATTCAGATTCTGGAGAGGTCATCTATGTCCACGTGGATGATTTAATCCTTGTGGGAAGAACTGACAATTTCGCATCAAAATTTCTAAAGAGATTTGCTAATTCTTCTTGTCAAATCCCTAATACAATTCTTGGAATGCTGATGGAATTTGAAGGCAATAAGATTATGCTCAGCCAACCAAATCATATCAACCGTGGACTTGAAGAATTAGGCTTTACTGACTGCAAGGATGTCAACTCCCCTCTGACTCAAAATATGGACCTCAAACCCGCTTCAGATGAAGATCACGCATAATTTATCCAAATCAACATCAATTACCAATCCGCAATTGGTCTCCTGAACCACATTTCTCAATATACTTGACCGGACATCTCCTTTCCCGTGTCAAGCTTGGCAAGGTTTAATGCCAAGCCAGGTCTCAGGCACTGGAGAGAGGTCCAGAAAGTTTGGAAATATCTCAAGACTACTAAAGATCTCAAGCTAGTCCTCCAATACAATCCCAATCTCAAGATTTTTTCCAGCTAAAGCGACAAAACCCGGGGTGAAAACCCTGTTTTTTGCAAGTCTCAAACTGGCTATATCATTTTTCATTACGGAAGTCCCGTCATCTGGAACTTGTCAGGACAGCAAAACATAACCTACTCATCCACTGAATCCAAACTAAATGCAATGTTAGATTGCTACTTAGAATTAAAATGGATATGCCATCTGGTTGGCAAAATCTATCTCAACCCCTCAATCAAGCCCACAATCTACATCAATAATAAGGGACTCAAAGACAAAATAAAAAGGTTTGGGTCCCATTCAAAATCTCAACATATAGATATTAAAACTAGAGGCTTAAGGGAGGATTTTTTGCTTGAGAAATACAAATTATGTCTCATTCTTTTGGATAAGATGATGGCTGACTCCTTGACCAAGGCGACCTCTGTCCAAGTGCTCAAATTTCTTCACAGGAAGATATTCTGTGAAATCAAGAATGATTTCCCTCAGACTTCTCCTCTTACCAGTCACAAGGGGTGTTAAGATATGAAGCATTTCCGCAACACCCACTCCTCTTGCAGCGCACTCACATGAAAGCTCTGCGCAACCCCAACAGTCCCCCAACTTATCTCTTTTGCGCCTCCCTCTTTCCTTTTCTGTCCCACGCTGGACCTCCCTTTCCCCAATCCTGCTTCCCTCTCTGACCAAACTAAAACCAACAAATCACCACATTCAATCAAACTCAAGACTGCGTCAAAACTCATCAAAGATCAAATCAAATCAACTTGGTCATTCTTTTTCTATTCTTTTATTCTCTTATTCTTTATTTCATTTTCTCTTCATCTTTCATTCTTTATTCAAATTCTTCCTTTCCATCATCAACAATTGGTACAAACCTCAACTTCAAGACTGAACTGCTTCCAATCTCTGCCTGGTAAGATCTTGAACTTCTAAAAAGATCATCCAGGCCATCTCACCCTCAATTTCACAAAGACCAGCTTTTGCCCAACCTATCCTACATATTCCAAAGAGGCTACCTTACCTGTGCTACTTAGTTCAACTCTTATGATTTACCAGAGCTGTAGAATCTCTTTTTCTTTGTTCCTCCATTCTTTCTACCCTGTGTCATCTCATATTCTTACTTGTTCTACGTTGTTCAGTCTTGCTGGTTCTTAGTTCTATATAATCTAATCTCAAAGCTTAACAAATATCCTTTAAACTAAAGAGCCCAAAGTGACCAGGACTACGTGTTTTCATACTGAAATCCCTGAAGAGAGGCATTAAAGATCCCCAATATAATTGTGGCCCCTCTATAAAAATATCTAATAATCAATTTATTCATATTTATTTAAAACAATAAACCATAACCAAACCAATTAACCTTGCAATAAGCTTAATCCAAATATTTTACGGATTTTTGCTGCATTTATTAAATAATATATTTATTATTTATTCTATCACCTCTGGTAGCTAAAGGATAGCAAGGGTCTTGGCATCCAGGAGGCTGACAAAGGAGATCCTGGTTTTTCTGGTTATTGCACTATGATTTACCAAGCTACCATTAAATTAGATCATGCGCATGTCAAAGTTTGACCTAATTTTCAAGGAGGTAAGCAACCAACTTGAGTCAATTTCAACTTGACCCCATCTATTGCATATACATGCTGATGGCCTCAGCACTTTGACTCTCTCAGGCAAAAAACCATAACTGACCCAGTTCCACTCAGCAACCTGATGGAATGTTTTTTTTGGTTTATAGCCAGCAAATCAAAACTAACGTGCTTTCCATACCCTGGGCCTCAGATTGCACTAGATTCCACTCATGAATCCACGGCAACGTTGAGGCCTGCAAGCACGCAGGTCTCATGAAAGAAACATGGAGCAGGATAGAATCAAAGAAGAAAAGCAAGAGGTATGAAAAATTTGCCGGAGCTTGTGGTGTGTTATTTACCTGGTTGGTTGTGTCATCAGTCATCAGTCAGCTGTTTATTGCTTATTCTTCTCCCAACCTGGTAAATTGGAGGGATGTGACATTGTGGTCAATCTGATTCCATAATGATGATGAGGTTCAAGACCACAATGGCTTGCCGAGGTGTGTGTATGTACTGCCTGGATAGGGCCTCCACAAGGAAAATACAAACTGACCGTCAACTACCCACAGGAAAATTGACAACTTTTTTTTCCATCGTGGCAAGTTAGGATATATTCGCCAACCAGAAAAAAAAGGTAGTCTATGAACAAGGCTAAACATAATGGATCATAAGGGGAGATGACCAAGGCACAAAAAAAAATAAAACGTAGTCCATACCACAATTACAGCCAAGCAAGATCAAATTTAGTAGTTTTGTAGAATAATCGTAAGAGTCGGGTGTATGCAGTAAGCTAAGCACTATATCTTTTTTGAGCTTGAAACTCGAGCTCTCATTTGATAGGATCCCGGATTTCGCCAAGTTAAATCTCTTTGCGCGGTTCGGAAAGAAGCGATAAATGTAGAGAAAGGAGCTTGCAACTTTGGATTATCGAGGCTGTGCTTTCAGGGTCGTTCTAGAAGGCCAGTTATCCTTCGGTAACGCGAATATTAAACACTTGAGGCAGCTTATGTGGACCAAATTGAAATCCCTCCCCAGTTCAGTCTCGATGGGGACGCTTTTCATTATCCGAGTCAATCGAATGAACACTCCATTCACTGGTACTTTCTTTCCTTCCATGATGGGTCTCCTGGACTAGCTTGTCTAAATCACCTCTTTTCCGCACCAAAGGCTCAGCGCATTCCCCCTTTCCGTCATGATCATCAGGCCTTTCCATTTGAGCATATTGTTCTTCAACTTGCGACCGGGGACTTGACACTTGGTAAGAGTATGGACCTTCAAAGTTGCCCAACTTGATCTGTGGGCAATGGATATTGTACATTTTAATGGTGGCTAATATGCACGCAAAAGAGCTTGATATATTTTCAAGGGATACCCACAGATTCATAAGTCGACTCTCCTGGTACCGAGCCTAGCGACTTGGTCGAGTCCTCGAACAGGTTTGAACTCCACACCTGCTCCTGCAATTCCGATTCAGGCACCCAAGCCTGAAAGGTGGATGATCGATATTCGGATTTTAACTCGTTCCTTTTTCGTTCTTCCTCAAATAACCATTCAACATCCCGCACTCTGGCATGTTCCGGATCAAGTCCAAACTTTGAGAAGGCGTTAAAAAGCTTAATCAATCGCCTTCTTGTTGTCAAATTTGGTCAACCGATATGGATCTATTCACTCACTGCGGCTTGAAAATCAAGTCCGTTGGAACCTTTGGGTACGGCATAACGTGATCTGGTGTACTCCACACCCCTTAAATAGTCCAAGAAAAACCGAAGCGCCATCAGAATGTCATTTCCAAAATCTCGATAACTTTCCAAAAGAATGTCCATGGATATGAAAAAAAGCAAACGTCACAGCAGCTTGGGATTAGCGACTATGTAATGCCAGAGCCCACAAGATAAAGAATGACGTACTCCTGAGAATGCAGAAAGTTTTTCCAAGGTGATTTTCTTCGATTAATTGCAGAACCTTTTATCAAGGCTCGATATTCCGTATATGGGCTAGATTCAATCTCAATATAGTATAAGCTACTGATATCGCAAGATAAGAATAGAAGGTCTTAAGGAAAAACTCAACTAGGCAAACAACTGGAAAACGCCTATTATGGCCATTTCGATCGTGGTCGCAAGGGCGTTGATGCCATCGGCGATGTTGTAGCGACTCCAATATTCGGTGGCTTCAAAGTAACCCAAATGATCGAAAAACGAAAGTAAGAAGCCTTGATAAAACACCAGAAATACGGCGATCCTGCAGAGCAGCCCCAGAAAACCATGAGTGATGGCCAATTGCAGTCAAGCCAATCATGAGGATTATTTTGCATAGAAGCAAGAACAGCATACTTGATCGACATGAATTTCATCATCGGTCGATGACCTTTCAGATCTTCTTTAGCCAAATGATGGATAATCAATAACCCGTAAAGGGCGATAGTGGCCGAAGTGAATATGATAATCGTCAACCATAGCTACATATGGTGGGCAGCGTGAGAATTTTGCGAAGTATCAGAGACTTTGTTGATAAGCTGCGGCAATTAGAATATTGACATTCACATTGGCGAAGTGTGGATTGTATGAGGAACCACAGAAAACCTTTTGGGTGTCTGTGATCAGAGCGGCAACGGATATCATAGGGCGCAGGATGACATACTTTAGAGAAAAAAAAATGAGGAGGCTTTTAATGATGCTTGTTTGCTGTATGGCAGACAAAGAAAGGCCACTTTACTTGTAATACACTCCATTTTGTGGCGACCAAAAAGTAGGGCTTAGAGGGTCGATACCTTTCAAATTAAGATATGACGGAGTTAGGCTTTGAAAGATGTTGGATTATCTTTATTTGAATCGTTATCGAGGACTGCCTACCTCCAAAAGCAAAGTGGGAAGATCAACGGAGTTTTCTCCTTTTCCCTCATCACTGCTTGTTGCTCCAAAGGGGAACGACCAACGTACAACAAGCATAAAATCAAAAATGAAGCGAGTACAAAAGCTTCGTCTGGATGCATACATGGGTAATTGCAACCGTGGGACCAGGTCGAGCATAATGCAGCGAGTCCAAATACTTCAGTCAAGTTTCCGAGAGCCTAGAAAACTGATGATGCTCACAGGTATCACTAGATTTTCGTAGTTTGATTGTTTAGGCGGCGGGAGGCATTGAAAGCAGAGAAGAGTGAACCTAGGGGTTAATTTCACATACATCGTATAAACTTGGAGGTATGGGGGCATTGGCAAGAGGAGCGCACCGGATGATGGCAAAATGGACGTAATGACGATAGTATCGATAAGCAAAAAATGAAGAAATCGAGTAAATCGCGGGCATTAGCAAGATTCGAACGATCTGTCGTTGTTCGAGAGGCTTGTTGTAATTCTTGCAGTGTAAACTTTGAGATTTTTGAAATTAGCGATTTCGAGTGTGTCGGATTTGTTTTTTTTTTATCGGCCGAAACGAAACATCCGGTCAGATGAACAGGGGCGAAAGAGGATTCACGACTTAGAGGATGGGTGATCAATGTGAAGACCAACTAGATATTCGTCAAACTGGCTATCGTTGCGATGAAAGCAGCCCCACCTGCAGTGGCCTTCATAAAATCGCGTCACAGAAAGGGGAGGAAGCGCAATCGCGTCGTCAGCCTTGAAGTAAAGGCTCAAAGAAAACCAGATCTAATCAATTCAGAAGAGTCGAGGTAAAGCTGACCCATCCGATATGGTGTGCGTCCCATCCTATATGAAGACCCTACATTAAGAGTGCAAAATAGAATGATAGCAAGCGTGATTAGGAGATCGATTGTTAAATAACGATCGTTGGGACAGCTAAACCAAACAACACCAGTTCGACGAACTTGGTGAAAAAACCCGTCATGATCTTTCTCGGCTTTTTCTTCCTCCTCGGGGCAAAGATACTCAGCCCTGACAACATCGAGCGCGAAGAAGAATAGAAGCAGAGCGCGCGCTTGGGATGATCGAAAGATAGTACGAAACGAGGTTGGGGATAGGTTGGTTGATGGTGGTGAAGTTGCCATTGTGGAAAATCGCAGGTCCGGGCTGATTGAGCCTGACACGGTCTCAAGTCGTCCTCACAGGATGGGAATTCTCCTGTCAAATTCTTCACCGGAAATTGATGGACTGCCCGTCAGATTATCCGATCCTCACGCCCACGAGAAACATTCGAACTTCTTACCGAGTAAAGAGAGGAAGGTGATGTCAGTAGCCACAATCTCAGTGAGAAGGCAGTTGGCTGGCGCAAACACGCTTCAGCCTCGTCTACTCCAGACCAGCTTAGGAGATGTTAAATATTACATATTATCTACACTAGCGTTTGTGTAGATAAATAAATATGCACATACTGATTTCACTTCGAAGGAGATATGTAAATAAATAAATATGTATTCATGTATACATACATACGACATTTCAAAATGTACCAGGTACGTGAAGATCCAGCCGACAATCTGGTGAAGGCAAAAAAGGCTGCCCGAGCTGCACTTTAGTAAATATATAAAACAATAAAAAAGGTACCTGATTACGCTAAACGATTGCTTCAAGAGGAGGACGCCGAAAATTGGAATTCGATCATCCGCTACACTGAGTCAGTCGGCGTCAGGAAGCTGCGGATTAAAGGGCGATTTATTTAGAATAAGGCAAGTTTGTGAAGCCATAGATCCAAGATGTATTCATGGGGTACCATAAACAGTCGGTGACTCACTTTTTCCATTTCTGCCCAGGATATCACTGACAGAGGAAGGTTCTGAGACGACGGTTAAACAAGGAGAAGACATATTTTAATCCAAGTGACATCAGCTCGGCCCTCAGAGATATAGCGGCATGGCCGGCTCTTGAAGAATATGTACGGACGTCTGGAATATTTGCTTTCCTCAAAGACAGTCCCGAGGATTTTGCCTCCTTGGATGACCTGGGACACATTGGTTGAACACTCTTGGCCCAACCGTATCTGAATTTATCCATGCGGCAGCTCCTCATTCTCCATCTTGTTTTCATTCTCTTTCTTTCTGTTCTCTGCCATTGGTTTCTTCATTTCCCTCTTACTAACTTGCAAGTGTTTTACTCAGACAAGCCAGGCGGCGCTCTTTCTTGATGCCCAATCATACACAAAATTCAATCGTAAATAGACACTTATGATATTCAAGGTGGGCCATGCGTAATGCGAAATCACCATTTTTAAAAGAAAAAATGCGAGGCGAAAGCCAAAGTATAACTTGATCGTCTCTCTGGCTGCTGGTATCGTCATTATGGTGACTTGAGCGAGCAACGTCAGCGTCCAATATTGCAGCTAGGCGGTAAATTCATGATGGAGCTGAAATCAAGAGCTAAAATGTCTGGTAGACGGTGTATCCAAGCACTCGCAAGATGACCCACTACTTACTGATCTCGTGGTGAATACTTATCACCACACCATCTAATGGCTCCACAGGATGCACTTCTCCTTACCACAATATTTCGAGCGGGCTGATTGGTCCATCGACCTTTAGTTGCCAACTGATCCCAAGAGCTCTCATGAGCCTCCTCCTTCTTCACCATTTCTTGCGAAGTAGCCAATTTTGTAAGAAAGTATAGCGCCCCAAATGGTGTAAGATGAATCGAGTTCATAATCTCTAAGATGAATTGAGTTCATAATTTCGTATCACCCTTCTGATCGTAGTGTGACGTAGTACTTGTTTACATGTGAGTGTTTGATGACACTGCGGAATGAGTGTTGGGCTGTGTATGGGCCTTGTGAAGTGAGTCCATGTATCGGTTAGGACATGACAAATGGTGCCCACACGATGGTATATTCGGTAATTTACATTTAATGGTCCACTGAAATGGTTGCCAAGCTGGAAGTATGGGCCACAGTGATGAACAGTATGCGCCACCCAGGCATATAAGGAACTTGGGGGGACGCTTGGGACACGGGCAAGGGCGACCACAGTCCTCCACAGCGGAAGTGCTCAGTCTGTTTTAGGCTGGTTGACAAATTGCCTGGGAAATCAGACGAGACTCGGATCCTCTTGTCGTATGTGTCAAATTAGCCATTGCGAGTTTTTTTTTGTCAACACATAGACGCCAGTCGAACTTGTAATGTCGCGAGTGTAAGAACCCGTATAAACTTATATGCTGATAATCCACCCACACCGGCCGTCAGCAGGGTTCGGCCATCCCGGGATCCAATCTCGATGAGGAGAGAGAGGGATCCCGGGGCGGGTGGATTTCTGGCTATAAGACTATCTACAAGATGTGTGACATATCTGGATCCGTGACATAGTTATGCATTTAGGTCAGTGACATATTTGTGTCTTACCACGTATTCCAACATCCCCTCCCACAATTATGTCACCATATACCCCAATAGCATGTGCCCCAATTGAGTGCTTGTTCGGGCCAAGCGGCTTGGTCATGATGTCCGCTAGCTGCGTCGATGAGCTAGTCCACCGTAGGCCAATGTTGTCTCTCCGGATAAGATCATTGACAAAGTAAAAGGCCCTATCCAAAAATTTGGTCCTCTTCCTTGAACCGTTACTAGTGGCAATGAGGATCGCGGCTTTGTTGTCGCAATAGATGGTGGACTGACATTCAAAGTTGATGTCTGATAGGGTCAGCCTCAAGTGAGACAGTAATTGGGAAGCTTCTGAGAGGGTGATATACTCCGCGGCACAAGTGGATAATGCCACAACTGTTTGTTGCTTTGCCCCCCATGCAATGGTGTTTCCGTTATATCGGATGACATATCCGCTCGTTGATTGCTTGTGCTTGCCACCAAAGTTGGCGTCCACCCACATGCAAAGGCCGCCCGAGCCCTCCTGGGTATACCGGAGACATTGCCAAGTAGATCCCTTCAGATATCCAACAAGGTGATCCAGCTGGAGCCAGTGATTTGCCAAAGGGTTAGAGCTGAACCTTGCCAGTTGATTGACCGCATAAGCAATATCCGGTCATGTCCCGCAAGCGAGATACATCAGCAAGCCCACGAAATGCTGATATTCCGTTGTGCCCACCGCATTGCCCATGTTTGTCTCCATCCCCAACTTGGCCAAAGGAGCACGCTTAAGGTGTGCCACCCGACTGTAGTTGTCCACTATCTCCTGGGCGAAGAGCAATTGGTCCAGCATCATCTCATGCCCCGCCGCCCTCACCCAGATTCCAACTATCTTGTCCACCCCTGACTTCCATTTGATTTTCAGCTGACTCTCAACTCCTTCCTTGAACCATGCAAGCATCCGCTCCAAGGACGCCATAACCACTCCATTGTCAACATGAAGCCAAACTATCACAAACTTGCTACCGTCCCGGCATAAGTATAGGGAGTCCTCTAGTTTGCTTGCCTGGAGACCTGCTTTCTCAACAACCGACTGGAAATGCCTCCACCAGCATCTTGCTGCCTGCCGCGTCCCGTACATTGCTTTTTTTAGTTTCATGACAAAACCCTTCCATTGCGGCCAAACCAGTACCGGTGGTTGTACATAGAGTTCTTCCTCAATAGGCCCGTAGAGGTACGCCGCGCTCACATCAAAGCTAGCCAGGGGGAACCTTCCGTGATGCGCCATGGCCAGAAGTAGACGGAGCATATTGAGCAAGGCCGTTGGTGCGTATATTTCATACACATCCACTCCCATTCTCTGGCTGCAACCTTTGGCCACGTATTGGGACTTGCGCTGTATTAATTTGCCTTCTGCATTCCTTTTGTGAGCCAGGACAAACTTCGCTCCCAGTACCTTCATTCCCGCATGTGGTCGGACCGGTTCCCATACGTCTAGGTCATCAAACTGCTGAATTTCCTCTTCCCCAGACTTCATCCACTCAGCCGCCCATTCTCCCTTTAGCGCCTCCGGCATTGATTGTGGTACCACCATCTCTACCGTACGTGGCAAGGCACTCATTGCCATTTCTTCCTCAGCCTCCATCCATTCCGTTGCCACTTCCCCCAGACGTAAATGACTGATGATGTCCATTTGTTTGTCCTTGATAGGCCGGACCGGCAGCGCTTGAAAAAATGTGAAAATTGCTGAGGATGAGTGTATCACCCGTTGTTCACTTTCTGACCAGAACAGCCACCCTGCGCCCCCAGATGGGAAACCCAATAGTTGGCAACGCTGTGCCCATTCCTCCAGTTTCCCCCGGCGCTCCAACGGGGTATGCACAATTGCTTCTGCCCCAAAGGGGTACAGAGTAGCGGGATTCGGGACAGTCCCGCATAGTAATTCCAAGGGTGTCTTGCTCCTGGTTCTTGAATTTGGTAAGCAATTCATGATGTACGCCGCCACCTGATATGCGAACAACCAAAACTTACGGTCCATTCCACTTTTGTGCAGCATCGTCCTTGCAATGTTGCCAAGCGTGCAATTCACCCTTTCAGCTTTGCCATTCTGCTCTGGGTGGTAAGGAGGTATGGTGGCCATCTGTATTCCCAAAGGTTTGACTTTCTGTTGTAGGGGACCCGTATATTCCGCCGCATTGTCGCTTTGGATAAATCTGGGGTATCTTCCTTTGGTCAGTTTAATATTCTCCAGCCAACCCATGATTTTGCCAGGCACCTCCAATCTGGATTTCAGTATGGCAATGAAAGTGTAAGTACTCGCATGATCCCTGAAAGTCAGGAGGAATCTTGCTCCAATCAAGTCTTCCTTGAAGGGTCCCGCCACTTCCATCACAAATAGATTGAGAGGGTTCTCCCTAGCTATCCCCGATTCAGCGCCGGGAGCCTTCTGGTTGAGGCTCTTGGAGATCGCGCATCTTTCACAGAAAAAAGAACGCCAAGCGCCTTTAATTTTGTCTGGGTAGTGGGTTCTAAGGAACAACCTCACCACTGCCTCGGATGCATGGCCTAGGCAAACATGCCATTTATAGGGATCAAAAGATGGTTTTGCAGAAATTTTCATTGCATTATTTGGTATATCACAAGTAGGGATCAACCAGCAATAATTTCGGAAAGATGTGTTGTAATTGTTCCCCAACAGGTCTGTCAGGACAGCCCGCACACCCAAGTAAGTTAACCTCCAACCCTCTGATACCAGGCGCCCAGTTGACAAGATGATTCTGCTGACCTCCGGGCATAGATATACGTCCCTAATTATCATTGTTCCATTCTTTGTTGGGATAGTCGGGCTGCCAACGGTTGAAGCGGTGACGTGATGCTTGTCAGCGGCTAGCAAGAACAGCTTTGGTTCAAGTAGGTGATGCGTTGGTGAAAAATAGCAAGAGGGGCCACTCACATGTGCGCTGGCCCTGGAATCAAGAAGGATTTTGCCTCCGTCCACATCCGGCATGTTGACCACCCTAAGAAAATTGTTCCTCCTAGGGTCTCTAGCTGGGCGTTGAGGAGGTATATATCTCGACGCATAATTTGCGTGGTCCGTGGGAGGGTTCGGTATTTTGCCCATCCTCACGTCGGCCCAAAATACCAAGCAATCCGCGTACCAATGACTGTCAGCCCCACAGTATTGACATGTGCAGCCGTAAGTGTTGATTAGCATCTCTTACTTCTGTTTCCCGGCATAATACGTGGCGCAATCAACCAACAAGTTGGGCTTGCTTTGGTTCGGGCCCTGACCTTGACGTTGCGGAGGGGTATATTGCCCCCTGACAGCTTGGATCTTATCCAATTCCATCAAATCAACTCCCCCAACCGCTTTTGGACAAAGTTTTCCAATAGCCCCCTGGAGAACGTTGGCCACATTGAGAAACTGAGGGACCGTCTTGGCGTCGTTCAGTTGTTGCGATACAGAGTATTTGTAAGTTTTTGAGTCAATCCCCGGCGGTGCCGCCGCAACCAATTGCATCAGCAGTCCAACTAATTCATTCCTCAATATGTCCAACTTATTCAGGTCGGCCATGATGGTGTGAAATGAGGTGATCCAGGCCATGTCCGCCTCTGGTGAGGTGAGTAAGACCATCATCTTCTCAGCTACCGTCAGCTTATGGCGCCTGTCCGATTGCTTTCAGGTATTCACAAGCATCTCATAGATGTTCTTTCCCAGCTCCACTTGTGACGCCTTGATGATTGCAAAGAGTTCATCGTCGACCAAGTTCCTCAAGAGGCTCACTATTGCTTGGTTCTCCGTGGTGGTCAGGCCAGAGAAGCCTGTCAGACTGCCCAGGAATGTAGGATCGGAGTCAAACGCCTGTCAAAGAGTACGGTCAACCGCCCCTTCCCATATGTTGAAGTTGGACCCATCAAAGGCAAGTATTGGTCTCTTTGTGTTTATGTTCATATGAAAGGACATGGGGTCCTTAACAAATTTCAAGCTGAGTGGGTTGCTGTTTTGCCTTGCAGGTAGGTCCATGTGAGGCGGTATAGGGTTAACCAATGTCTCTTGTTGAGTCAAGATCCTACTCATTTCCGCTTCAACACGCTGAAATTGCTGAGTAAGAGTCGATTGGAGCGTTTCAAATTGGGACTCAAACTCGCCTTTTGAGACAAAGGCCGTAGGGGGGTTAGAAGAATCCCCCATAGTGGGATCGGTTATGGATGTGCCCGGTTTGTTGTCACTGGTATTGTTCCTTATCCAGTCCTCTTTCTTTTTATGATATTGTTTGTCCATAAGCCTCTACCAAGCTTTCCTATGAGCTGGCTTTTAACCTGTAAGAACCCGTATAAACTTATATGCTGATAATCCACCCACACCGGCCGTCAGCAGGGTTTGGCCATCCCGGGATCCAATCTTGATTAGTGGCATAATCAAACACTTACCTGATAATCCACCCACACCGGCCGTCAGCAGGGTTTGGCCATCCCGGGATCCAATCTTAATGAGGAGAGAGAGGGATCCCGGGGCGGGTGGATTTCTGGCTATAAGACTATCTACAAGATGTGTGACATATCTGGATCTGTGACATAGTTATGCATTTAGGTCAGTGACATATTTGTGTCTTACCACGTATTGCAACAGCAAGAAACAACACAATCAGCCACTGGGACACGGTGCTTCATTGCTGTATCAAAGCAATCATGAGTTGCCCAATGCAATGTTAGTTGACGTGTGTTAACATAGTGAGTGGTAAAATCCCATAGAGACTAAGCTCTATGGTGCTCAGATTGCTTGTCTTATATATATCTGTATCGTGGGCATATGCATAGTCGAGTATATGCATGTGTAACCCATAACTAGGTTACAACACACTCCCCTTGACTATGCTGCATGACTGGGTTTTGCCCTCACAACTAGGTACAACAAAACACGCGGGCTTTGCGACGACAGAAAACAGTAATCGTTCGAGATGAAGACAATGGGACATGGAAAACTTTGGGCTCATTTCTGCCAATGATGCCCCTTACCAAAATGTGCACTGGCAGCCGTCATTCTAACTGGAGTTGGCTGCAAAGCTTCCGGAATATCGCCGGCGTGACCAATTTGGTGAGGATGTTGGCCAGTTGGTCTTCCGAAGGCACCCAGTTGAGAGCTGTCAATTTGTTGTACAGAGCTTTGTTGGTGATGTGGAAATCATGGTCTGTGTGTCGTGTCCGCTTGTTGGACACATTTTCACAAGCTATCTTGACAGCAGCTTTGTTATTGCAAAAGAGGTGACCTACAAAATCAGACCACAGTATGTCGCCAATCAGGTGGCGTACCCACAATACTTGCCTTGTGACCACCCCAAGTGCCATGTACTTGGCGTGGCATGTTGAGGCGGCCATGCATCTCTGGCAGCGGGAGATCCATATTATGGGGCACCCCAGGAGAGACACCATAATTCCGTGAGTCAAGCGCAAAGCCTCACCCCCCCATGACGCGTTGCAAAACCCCTTCAGGGCCTTGCCCTTGTCATTGGGGTAGAGGCAGAGTCAGAGTGTCTTTGTTCCCGCTAGGTAGGCGACCAAGTGGTATAGGCCTTTCCAGTGGCTTTCATCAGGGTTGGCGGTGAAGCGCGCTGGCAGGTTTGCTGCAAAAGCAATGTTGGGCCTCGTGCCCACCACAAGGTAGCTCAGGGAGCCCACTAAAGACAGGTAACAGTCCTTGTTCACGCTGACAGACGACAAGTTACTCACCGGGTTGTAATTCATTGGCAAAGCCAAATGATGTGTTGTGACGCCATCCCAGAATTCTGCCAGGATAGACTGTATAAGATTGTGCTGGGTCAGGTCAAAGCCGCCGTTCCGACGCACTATCTTCATGCCAACAATTGAGTTGAGTTGCGTTGACCATTTGATCTTTAGTGTGTCATGCAGATTTTTCTCCAGCTGGCGTAGCGTTGCTTTGTCGGACCTGGTGACTACTCCATTGTCAATGTGAATCCAAATCACCCCTGACCGCTCTTGGTGGGTCAACACGTACAGGGAACCATCATATTGAGATGGTGCGTAACCCAGCTTTGCCAGCACCTCTCTCAGGTGATGCCACCAACACCGCGCTGCTTGTCTAGTGCCGTACAGCGCCTTCTTCAGCTGGAGGTAGTAACCCCGCGGGACTTTCATCCTGGGGGGCGGTTTCACCCATACATCCTTGTCAATGGCTGAGTTGAGGTAAGCCGCCACAAAGTCAAAGCTGTTTACGGGCCAGCTGAACCTGGCTGCCATCGTAAGTAACAGGCGTAAGCTAGCAAATGTGGTCGTGGGCGCAAAAGTCTTGCCAAAGTCAATGCCGGCCACTTGCTTGTACCCTTTTGCCACACAGCGGGCCTTGAAAACCAACTCTTCCCCTGCAAAAGCTTTCTTGAGTGCAAACACCCATTGGCATTCCAACGCAACTTTACCTTCAGGGAGCACCCCCAGTTCCCAAACCCCCATCTCTTCCAGCTTTTGCAACTCTTCATCCATGGCCTTCCGCCAATGCTCCCTTGCTTTGGATCTCATTGCCGCACTGAAATTGTTTGGGACACTGATGTTGAAAAACTCACATGTTGCCAGGATGTGGTCAATAACAATTTCCTGCTCATCAAACAGACGTTCCCTGCTAAAATCTCCAAGGCGCAGGCCACAGGCCAGCTCCGCTGCCAACAGGGCTGGGGGGTGGTTGGTTGCAGTCTTTGATGTTGTTGCAGCAGGGCCCCTAGTGATTGTGTCCGCATCTGGTGAGGACCTATTTTCAAAAGGCGCCTGTTCTGGGAACCTGGCCATGGCAGAGGAAACAAAATGGCCTTTTCCGGGTACCCAAAACAGCCAACCCTTGGAATGCTCAAGGTAAGCAACCACAATGCCTTCCACAGCCCTCAAGTCTAGGCGCCTTTGCAGTTCTTTGGGGATGTGGACAAAAGCACGCAAACCAAAAACACCAAAGTGACTCACCAAAGTTGGTTTCCCAAGCACAGTCTTGTGTGGTGTTAACCTTGCACAAAGCTTGTTTGGGAGGCGGTTCAACGTGTATCATGCCCATATGAACACAAATCCCCAGAACGACTTAGGGAGCTTGCTGTCTGCAAGAACCGTTTGTGCCATGTCGCCAATGGTCCTGTTGTATTGTTCTATCATACTGTTCTGGTAGTGATGGTACGGGAGAGAGCGTTCAGCTTTGATACCCTTGCACTGCAGGTATTTGGCCAGGGCTCTATTTGCAAACTTGCCCCCATTGTTGCTGCGGAGTACAAGGACCTTCTTACCAGCCATTTTTTTGATAGTGTCAATGGTCTTCATTATGAAAGCAGAAGCCTCTGATTTCTGTGCTAGAGCTTTAACAAACGTGTAGCCGCTGTTAGCATCCCTGATAGTGAGTAGAAAACTACCTTGATTGAACGTTGGCGTTTAAAACGGCCCGATCAGGTCCACTGAAAGGATCTCCAGCGGTAGCGGTTGACGCTTGGATGGTGTCATTGGGTCGCACCTTGTGCTTTTGCTGATCATGCACACGGGGCACAGGATGTGGCCAGGAGGGAGTGATGCAGGTAGGCCAACCCCAAGAATCAAACGTGTTAATTGTATGGGTAAAGGTTGATAAAGATCATCATATTGGAGGGACTAGGAACAGACTGAGTAACAACATGACTTGAGTTGAGGAATGAAAAGATAACAAAAGAAGAGATGAAGAACAATTAGAAGCTTGAATGAGATAAGATTCAAATCATACCAGACAGTTGAAGACTTGAGGAGTGAATTTGAATTGACTCAAGTCGTGATTGAGTTGTTGACAGTGATTTGGCAACGTTGAGGATGTGAAAATGTTGAGTTATAAAGTAGAGAATGAGGAAACAGAAAATAGGAAGGGGATGTTGAGAATAAAGGAAAAAAACAGAAGTAAAGATGAAGTAGAGATTAGGAAGAAAATAAGATGGTGGTTTGATCATGGAAAGCTGAGAGGCAGTCCACCCCAATGAGGTTCAGATGACAGGAGTGATTGGGTGAGGGGGAATTCCCCGGTGTATTCAGTTTGTCTGGGGACGCGCGGGCTACTATGTATTAGGATTGAGCGGGCTGCACAGAGAGCTGCTCAGTGAATTATTTGACACCCCTTGTGGCTGGTGGATTTTGCGGTAATTGAAGTGAGGATTGATGACTTGGAGGAGTTTGGAGAGTTGAGTTTGGGGTAACGCTTTTGTTAGACCGTTGGCTATCATGCTTTCCAATGGTATGAGTTTAATCTCAAGGTTGTTAGCTTGCAGTTCCTCCCTAATTGCCTTTGTTTTTATGTCAATGTGGCCAGTTATGGAGTTGCAGCCAAATTTTTTTAACTTGTTGTCCAAACCTTTATTGTCAATGTGATGTATGCTTGGTTGAGTGGGTTTTGTTCACATTTATGATACCAGGCCTCTCATCCAAATGACCTTGAGGAAAGAGTCAACAAGAGGATTGAGTTACGCCTTGGTGGTTGAGTGAGTGACGTTTCTTTGGCAATAGCTGCTCCATGCAACAGGGGATCCAAATAGAAGAGTTAGATGCCTGGACTGGGAGTGCCTGGTTTCAAGGTCATTGTTCCAGGTGGTGTCGCTGAAGCATTGAAGTTGGGTATCTTAATGTTTCACCTCCAGAACTAGGAAGAGAGACTTGGTGGCCTTCAGGTACTTCCAGCAATGCTTCACTTCGCGCCAGTGATTGATCCCGGGCTTTTTGCAGAATTGAGCTAAGCTTGAGACAGCATAACTGATGTCTGGTCGAGTCAGGCATGCAATGTAGTTCATCAAGAACACAGCCGATCTGTAGTTGATGTTGAGCGCTTTGAACTCCTCGTGTTCTTTGGCCGTGGCGGGTTGTAAATTGAAGTTTGAGGTCAGTGGTATGGAAGAAGGATAGCAATCAGTGAGTTTGAGCTCTTCAAGCCCGTGATTGATATGGTTGGGTTGAGAGAGAAAACTTTTGTTGTCAATTTTTGAGTATTTCATCCCCAGGATGGTGTTGGGATTGTGAGCTGATGAGTTTGGAAAGTGTTTCAGAAATTTTTCCTTGAAGTTGTTGCCAAAACCTACTACAATCAGATCATTGACGTGGAAGAAGATCATGGATTGACATTGAGGATTCAGGTAAAAACAGGGGTCAGAAGTTGACTGATGGAACCCCTGGCTGGAGAGCCAGGTAGTGAGAGTATTCAACCAGTTGAGAGGGGCTTTCTTGAGCCTGTATAGGGACTTTTTGAGCTTTAGGTATTTTGACTTCCTCTTTGATCCTTTGGGAGTTTTAATAATGACAAGTTCCTTGAGGGGAGCATGCAGGAAAGCGCTCTTCACATCAAATTGAGTAATGGGAAGCAAATGATACAGGCCGTAGAGCAAGGCAATTCTGAGAGAAGCTGCCTTGCCGGTTGGAGAGAAGGTATCTTGATAGTCCAGGCCGTAAATCTGATTGAATCCTTGGAAGCACAGTTAAATTTTGTAAACTAGTGGATCTCCGTGGCAATTGTCCTTGAGGCAGTAGACCCAAGTTGTGTTGAGAGGATTTGCAGGTTTGGGACCGTCGTAGTCTTCCCAAACTTCCATCTTTTCAATTCTGCCCAGTTCCGCATCCATCAACAGGTCCCAATTTTTGTGATCTTTGCATTTCTTGGCCTGTTCAAAAAAGATTTTGGGAAAAAATAGTGGTGATATCCGTAACAATCAGGTGGATTGAGCATTGAGTGATCACGTAGAATTCAAGACGGAATTAGTTCTTTGGCAACCTCCTGCGACAAATGAGATGATTGATCATCAGCAGACTTGACGGCTTCTGCTGAGGGTAAACTTTGATTGACTGATTGAGGATTGGTGGTTGTGACTGGGGAGGTGCTCTGAGCCAGTTCGGAGTCTAAGAAAGGAAGATTGATGTTGAGAGGATGGTTGAGAGGATGTTTGATTTCCGGAGGGCTTTCTGCAATGGGAGTGTGAGGAAGAGACTTAATTATTTTGATGTGCTTTGAGGAAATGATTGAGTTGTCTGGCTTGAGGATGCAATACAACAGGAGATTGGGATTGAATCCTACAAAAGTTCCCTCTAGTCCGCGTTCTTTGAGCTTATCCCCAGGAGCCATCTTCAAGTTTAAGTATGCCACCTTGGAGCCTAAGGGATGGAAATAATCAAAGGGTAGGGTCTTGTTTGTGAAGATTTCATAGGGGGATTTCTCATTTGAGCGTTTTGGAATTTGATTGAGCATGAGAGTGGATGCCTTGGATACTTTGGCCCAGAGATTAAGTGGTAGTCTTGAAGACTGTAGGATGATTCTGATAGATTCCGCAACAGTCCAATTGGCACGTTTGACTCTTCCATTGTGTTCCTGATGGTAAGGTTCTGATACAATGTGTTGGATGGAATTTTCTTGAAAGAAGGAGTAGAGTTCTTGGGAGTTGAATTCTCCTCCACCATCAGTACAGATGGTGGCGGGAAAGCAGCCTTTTTTTTGTTTCTTGAATCCAAGAATGGATACAATTTGAGGACAAGCGTCAGATTTGGAACTTAGGGGAATAGCGGACAGATACCTGGAATGGCTATCAATGATGGTCATGATATACCTCATCCCGTTGCGGGATTCCGGATTAATTGGACCCATCAAATCAATTTGAAGCTTCTCAAAAGGTTTGGAGGCCGGGTTTGGTTTAGTGTTGAAAGGGGTTTTGGTGATCTTTGAGAACACACAGTCCAAGCATTGGAATTTGTCAATCAGGGAGTGGGGAATTTCAGGATACACATTTCTCAGTTGGTGAGGACTAGCGTGACCGAGTGATTGATGAAGATAGAGCAGTTTGTTGTAATCAATGGTTTTTTGAGTGAGATAACTGATCTTTGAATTGTTTCCAATTGAGTGAGGAAGGTTGAGAGCAAAGAGGTTGTCTTGGATGAAGCCTTTGAAACCAAGAGTTCCGTTGTGGTGGACTTTGAAGGAGTTTCCATGAGCTGAAACCAAGCATTGTTTTTCCAATACCAGGACTCCAGGACTAATGAGATTAATGAAAAGATTGGGGACAAAGAGGCAGTTGGAGAGTTGGATGAGGGAATTTCTCCAGGCAAGAACCACTTTGCCTTTCCCTTTGATAGGGAGATTAGCTCCATCTTTTCCAGTGCTGATGTGTTCTCCGTCGCAATCTTGTAAGGAAGTGAAGTATTGAGTGGAGTTGAACATGTGGCATGAGGCTCCGGAGTCAAGGATGATGTGATGGTCCGCATTCACCTTGTTGATCCAAGTGGTTAAGAGGGCATGGTAGTGGGTGAATTTGTTGCTTTTGGGCTTCTTCTGAGCTCTCCATTTTGCTTGAGCTTCTTTCCACCAGTCAGGGGCTAAGTGCTTGTGCTTATGCCAGCATTGTTTCTTGGGATGGTCGGTAACGTTGGGATTGTGATATCCTAGTCAACATTGTTGAAGTTTGGAGGTAGGAGTTTTGGAACTGTTGGTTATGAGTGCAGTTTCTCTGACAGGAGTCTTGGTGATTCTTGAATTGAATTTGTTTTCAAGCTGCGTCAAGTGATTTAGAACTAGTTCAACCATGATCTCCTTGTCTGAGTGCATAATTTGCTGACAAAGCAAGTGAAGTGAATTGGGAAATTTTAAAAGGCCTAGGTACGCAAAGATGTCTGAAGGAAGTTCAATACCAACTTTGATCATTTTCTTGAGAGAAACCTTGATTTCTGTGATAAAGGAAGTGATGGCTTTGGGTTTGAAAGGATGGTATAGAAAGTTGTTGAAGAATTGGGCTTGGTTTGCGGTTTGAGAAGACGCAAATCTTTCCTTGATTGTTTTCCATAGGCCTTTAGCCAAATTGATGTTTTTGGGGTTCACTACATTGTTGTGCGTGATAGAGTCAATTTTGGAAAGAATGATTACTCAAGTTTCAAGATCGTTGGTGGGACTAAGATTTTTAGTGTTGTCATTGAGGATTTGTTTGGTACCTTTAAGTTTGAGTAGAATGGTTATCTTGTCTTTCCAAATTGAGTAGTTTTTGTCCGTCAGATTTGGGACAGCTTTGAGAGCATCCTTGAGCATGATTTGTTGGAAGCCGTCCATGTTGCCAGGTCCCTCCATAGTATTGAGTGGTTAGATAGTCGTGCAATTTGGCTTTTAACCGTGTTAATTGAATGGGAAAAGGTTGATAAAAATCATCATATTGGAGGGACTAGGAACAGACTGAGTAACAACATGACGTGAGTTGAGGAATGAAAAGATAACAAAAGAAGAGATGAAGAACAATTAGAAGCTTGAATGAGATAAGATTGAAATCATACCAGACAGTCAAAGACTTGAGGAGTGAATTTGAATTGAGTCAAGTCGTGATTGATTGTTGACAGTGATTTGGCAACGTTGAGGATGTGAAAATGTTGAGTTATAAAGTAGAGAATGAGGAAACAGAAAATAGGAAGGAGATGTTGAGAATAAAGGAAAAGAAACAGAAGTAAAGATGAAGTAGAGATTAGGAAGAAACTAAGATGGTGGTTCAATCATGGAAAGCTGAGAGGCAGTCCGCCCCAATGAGGTTCAGATGACAGGAGTGATTGGGTGAGGGGGAATTCCCCGGTGTATTCAGTTTGTCTGGGGACGCGTGGGTTACTACGTATTAGGATTGAGCGGGCTGCGCAGAGAGCCGCTCAGTGAATGATTTGACAAAACGTACCATTTTCTGCAGTTCACACAGGCCAATATGGCCAAATACCCAATTCCAGAAGAGAAGCTGCTTTTCTCCCGCAGTCAAGGCTTCCTTGTTCCATTGGTAGTCTATTGCTTGCTCAACAAGGGCTATGAATATGTCAGTGTAATTGGGTTTCCACCCCTGGACTGCATTTCATTTTGGTACAGAAGAAAAGACAACAGCAGGGGAGCAATTGATAGAAGGGGAATGTTTGGATCTAGTGTCTGCTGCCGGAAGGAACTTGTGTGGTATAAACCATTGGTTATTCTTGGCGTCAAACAGGCAGACTAGGGCGACCGCAGAGGTCCAGTTGTATATCACAAAGGCATGTCTGGGGTTGTTGTAGGTGAATGTTGACCCCGCTTTTTGTAGGGCTGCTAACAATATGAGCATTGACCTTGCAAGGGGACTGTATAGGACGCCCTTCAGGGTGACAATGGAACCATTGGCTCCCTTAAGTTTGAGGGTGCCTATGCCTGAGATGGAGGCTGATGACCCTGCTGTGGCAACAAGTAGCGGGATAGGCTTTGTCAAGGGTTGGAAGTTGTGGAGGAGAGAGAGATTCCCACATAGGTTGTGGGTGGCACCAGAGTCAATGATGGCGGGACTCACCTCCTCATGGTTCAGGAATAGGCCGTTGAACTGAACCGCACCAACATTATCCGGTATATTGCCAATGTCCATCAGTCTCTCCAATGGTGGATTTGATGGCCTGGCACAGTCACGCCCCATGTTTGGTTGGTAGTAATTGCCATGTATTGTTGGGGCTGCAGGAATCGTGTTGTTTGATGCGGAAGTTGCTTGATAGGTGCCTGGGTTTCCCATAGTTACCGGGGGGTAAACTGCCCCCAAAATGGGGTAAAAGGTACCCGGTGGTGCGTTCCCAAAACGCCATACCTGATGATTGCGGTCACCCCAGGGTTGCAGAGCTTGTTTTGATGGGAAAAATTGTTGCATGTGCCCGGGCTTGCCACAGTGCCAGCACCCAGATGCCCATGCTGCAAAGAATTTGATGGCTTCTGACTGCAGGTCAGGAGGTACATTGGCGAGGAATGCTTCAATTGGGTATTTCAGCGGGGTGCATTTGTCATTGTTGTGGGTTTGTTGTTTGGAACGCAATGCGTGTTGGACAACAACGGGGGAATCACTTCCGCCAGTTGCAAGGTTGGCAAGCTGTTATTGGCAGAGATCAGTGGTCTGAACTACCATGGTTAGCAACAGAGGTATGCGTTTGCCTTGTTGGACAAGATGCTCAAGCCTGAAATCAACTTCCTCTTGTAGCCTGGTACCTGCTGGTATGCTATTTTGTACAATAAATCCAAGAAAGATTTTGTCCAACAGGTTGATTCCCATGTTGACCCAGTCAAGCATCATGTCTTTCAACTTTGAGACAATTCCATTGGTCTCATAGTCCTTGGGGAGCTTGAAATCTATAAGGTGCCGCCACATATTGACTTGTGCAGCCCGGCTTGCGGATCAGAATTTCCTCATCAGGAAATGGACCATTGTGTTAAGATGTTAGGTCTTCTCCCCTTACTGGGTACACAGGCGCAGCACACTGACAGACAGACAGGGAGTGGGGACACTCTAACTTCCTCACACTCCAAATCCAGATCAGACTCAATCTCCCATCATCATATCAACCTTCAATCGTCTCAACCTCTCAACCTCTCAACCTCTCATCTACTTCTCGATCTCTTTATCCTTCCTCAATCTCAACCACACCTTAATATCTCAATCTCCATCCTTGCTCTCCCTTCCTTGTCTGCTTGTCTGAATGCCTCAAGCCTTGTCTGTGTGCCCGGTGAGATATTTCTACATTTCCATTTCTTCTTCTTCTTCACCTCTCCTCAATCTCGTATTGACAACTACTCTTCTGGTTCAGTTCATGTTGTCTCTTGTCTCATTGCTCCTCACTTAACTCTCACACCTCAACCTTGTCAATGCCAGATTTCCCAGTTTTTCAGTGTAATCAATTCTCACTATAACACGATTAAAAGCCAAATTTGACTCTCCACTCTCAACCTCAAACATCATCAAATAACTGGGAAATCATGGCCGCCTCTACTTTGGAGGGATTTAGGCAGGCCATGCTGAAAACAGCCCTAAATACAATCCCCCGACTCAGTGAGGACAACTACGGTGTGTGGAAAGATAAAATGGATGCCATTCTTGACGTTTGTGGATGCTCCATACCCATTAACAACAATTATTTGGTTCTTGATCCCAATGGGAATGTCAAATTCAAACTCCTCATTATCTCTAGACTAGAAGCAGCTACGCATGAAAACATCCTCACCTCACTCAACAAGAATTCCGCCAAACTTCTCTGGAATTCTATTATTGACAAATACGCTTCCTTGCAAGCTTCAAACAGAGCCAGAATATTCAATGAATTTCTCTACTTACAATTCGTGTCAGATCACATTGACAATTTCATAACTAAGGCTAAAGTCTGTCTGAAGAAAATGTCAGAAGTTGGAATCATCCTTCCAAAGATATCTTGGCCTATCATCTTCTCCTCAAATTTCCCAACTCTATGAGCAACATCAAATGGCAAATCATGCACACAGACAAGGAACTCTCAGTGGATTACGTTCTCAATCATCTCACCCAACTGAATAATGAATCAAAAGCGCAGACGACTTGAGATAATCAGCACTCTTGGACTGAAGTGGCTTTGACAAACTCAAAACTCACAGCTTCAAATCACGCCAACAAATCTGGAGAGCGCCGGAGGTGTACTGAAGGGTACCACAATCCAAAACAAGATAAATACCACTCAGCCAAAAACAGCTGGCATCTACATCCAGAAGTTTCACCTGACTGGTGGAGACAAGAACAAGCTAAATGGAAGTCTTGTAAAAATCACTCCAAATCAAGCCCAAACCCAGTGTGGTGCTCTTTTATAGACGCTGTGGTGTCAATTTATAGACACAGATTGGGAACTGCGTTGCGGCTGTGCGCTCAGCATTGGAGGCAAGCGGGCTCAGCATTAGGGTATGTGGAGTGCTCAGCAGCAGCAGCTGCTGGATCAGCAGCAGCCGCTGTTTGGCTCCGCACCTAGTGGACGGGTCGGGCTCAGCATTGAATGCGGTGTGGGCCGCAATCCGCCCCGGAGATTGGATTTGGAAGTTAGTGCGCTCAACTAGGTTTGCGGGCGCACCGGTTTGGATATGTAGGGGTGGAGCAATCCGCGGGCTATAAAGGAACGGATGGAGCGCGCGTGCAAGCGCGCAGATCACGCCGGATAATACCGGATAATACCGGACATCCACGACAGGCGCGGACAAACGGATACGGACAGGCACGGGGCGCTCCGAGTAGGGCACGGTGCAAGGACTGCGTCATGAGAAGGACAAACCAGATGGACGTAATGGCGTACAGACATCGGGGGGAGTTTGATACGGAGGTGGGGAGAGGAGGCTAGGGTTTCTGTTTTGGGATTGTTTTCTGTTTCTTTGTCATACTGTTATTTGCGCGTGTACTTAGGTTAGGGTTGAGAGGGAGGACTTATCCTCACTCTCAACTCCGGGTGGGTAGCGGAGGGGCATGCATGGAATCATACCATCACATCATTGGACTGGATCAATCATCTCACCAAGAGATTAACGGAACTCATACCGGATACACATCCAGGTGGAAAGTTCTTAGGATTGAAGGATTGGGGATTTCACTCTCTCTACTTTTCTTTATCTCTTTATCTCCTTATTTCTATTCCTCATTTAAGTGCGACTTTGGGCATCCTCATCTCCTTTCAAACGCAGGGAACCATTAACTTCCAAACCTTGGGACAATTATAGGGGGACAACCCTTATTCTTTCCACAACGCAAGTCGGGAAAGGGCTGCAGGTGGCGGGCTCAGCAGTGGCCGCACGCTCAGAAATGGGTAGGGCCTTGCCGCAGCTAGCCACGCTGCGGGCTCAGAAGCAGTCAGGTAGGCTCAGCAGCAGTCAGGTTGGGCTCAGCACCTGGAGACGGGAGACAGACGGATTGCGCGGATTGCGGACCGGACAGATTGCACGGATCAGAAGGCTTGCGCAGATCAGACGGATTGCCCGGATTGGAAGGCTTGCGCGGATTGGATGGCTTGCACGGATCAAGCGGATTGCGCATTGCAAGACACGCGGATTGGATCACCCGGGTACGCCCAGGATACCTGGAACAGGTTGTTGGGTGGATGCATCATGAGAAGGACAAACCAGCGGGCAACACGGACGGGGCATGGGGCAGGGGAGGTGGAGCATGGGTTACGGGACGGGGGACGGAGGGATAGGGTTGGGGTAGGGTTCTGTGGCTTAGGGGTTGTATTCCATCATTCTTGCTTACTTGCGGTTGTACTTAGGTTAGGGTTGAGAGGGAGGACTTAAATACTTCACTCTCAGCTCCAGGTTGTAAGGAACATCATCACATCAGATTGGATTAGATTGGAAAGGAAGGAGTTCATCTTATTATCACTCTATCACTCTCTCTCTCCCTCTCTCTCCCTCTCTTGACCGGCTGCATCCAATCTCCTTACAGACACTTCAACCAATAACTTCCGGAATTCAGGGACAACTTAAGGGGTGTAGCACACCTTTGGTTTCCACATCTGGGGGTCTGGCCGGGAAAAATCTTTTGTCAAAGTCTCTTGAAGGTACTCAATGCTACCAGCAGTTGCCCCTCTCTCATCCTCCTCCTCCCACGGTCTCTGCACTGCCCCAAAGGTTTGGTGCATACTCAATTCAACATTACGGATGTGGAGAAATTCATCTCACAATATTAAACAATCACGGACTCTGGAGGCGCTTCGGATTCCAAGAAGGCGTGCTACATTGTCCTGTTCATTGAGGATGTGGAAGAGCGTCGGGACGTAGAAGAGATGGGAGGCTACCGGAACCTGGATTGGCCAACACTGAAGGGGAACATGCTGGCAAGATGGGGGAGGCGCGGTTCTTGCTTTTGGAAGGACGATCTAAAGCCATCCAAGGAATTGGATTACAAGGCAGGTGCGCGCGGAGGGATCTGGTTGCAAGCGGAATCGGATTACGCAGAGCTGTATTACAGGGCAGTGTGCGTTCTGGCCCCACCACCAGCAACCATCCCTTGGGCTAGCAAACTTGCGGAGGTGGCAAGGGGCCTTGAGGCCTACCTGGAGAGTATTCAGTGTCCCGGCGCGCCTGCTGCCGGCGTGTGCGCAAATGGGGACAACAACCTCCGTTGGCTGACGGGACACAGGCACTGGACGGCGGATTGGAAGACAGGATTGGTTTCCCCAGTGGAGGTGCGGTATGTGTTGGGGAAGCGGGTCTTGGTGGAACCGGTTCAGCCTGCTGACAAGAAGCGGGCGAGGACAACAAAGGAAAAGGGAAAAGATTCTCCGTGCCACCCAGGAACAGGTGAATGGCAGACGGGCCTTGCAAAGAAGGTAGAGGCGGCAGCGGAAGAGACGGACCACGCATCAGAGGATCACGACCCAAGCCGGACCTCTTTGACAGCGGGGAGCGCGCATTTGGAAAGGGTAGGGGCAGCGGCGGAAGGGACAAACCACGCGCCAAAGGATGGCAACCAGAGCTGGACCTCTTCAATGGTGGGGGGAACAAGTAGGGGACAGAAGGACGTGGCGGCAAAAGAGAGGATGGACGCGGAACGGAAGGATGTGGGGTGCCAGGAGCGCGGGATGGACTGTCCTAGAACGGGCATGCAGCCATCATGGCTAGCAAGAGCCTTGGGATTGGTGCGGCGGACGCTTGTGGCAGGGCTTCAGGGGTGGAACGGGGAGGGATTGGGTGTTAATGGCACGGCAGGGGAGAAGGACAACAGATTTGCGGGAACTGAAAATGGAAAGGAGTGTCATGTTGGTAGGACGGAGCGGAAGGATCAAGCGGTCACGCGCAGTCTGGCGGGCGGGGAGCGGTCAGAAATCTCCGGAGGGGAGAACAAGGCCGCGGGAACTGCAAAGTGCGAGGAATGTTGTGTGGACAGGGTGGGGGAGGAGAGGGCTGGGATTGAAAGGGTTTGGAAGCCTCTTTCCTCCTCCACAGCAGGTTGTGGTAAGGACGTCTGGGGGTGTTTGCTTTTTTTTGGGTTTTGCGCGCGGATGGGCTTGAATCTCAAAGGATGCAGGAGGGTCTTGGCAGCGGGAGGTGCACCTAGGCGGTTTGAGACAACAATTTGCGCTTGGAACCCATGTGGGGTTGGATGAAGGCATGTGGATCCTTTCTCTGGTGGAGCAGAAAGTTGCCAGCATAGAGGGCAGGCGGGTGGGAAGGTGACGCAGAGGATAGAGGGCAGGCGGGTGGGAAGTCAACTTGGAGGATGAGCGTGGTAGGTGAGATGGTGGCGGATCTCTGGGGACAGAACTCAAGTTTGGGGGGATGTGGTGCTCTTTCATGGATGCGTGTTGGGAAAGGCTGCGCGCTGCGCTCTTGCGCGGATCGGAAAGCTTGCGCAGATCGGAAAGATTGCCCGGATTGGAAGGCTTGCGCGGATTGGAAAGCTTGCGCGGATCGGAAGGCTTGCACAGATTGGACGGATTGCACAGATCAGAAGGCTCACGCGGATTGGATGGCTCACGCGGATCAAGCGGATTGCGCATTGCAAGATGCGTGGATTGGATCACGCGGGTACGCCCCGGATACCTGGAACAGGTTGTTGGGCGGATGCATCATGAGAAGGACAAACCAGCGGGCAGCACGGACGGGGCATGGGGCAGGGGAGGTGAAGCATGGGTCACGGGACGGGGGACAGAGGGATAGGGTTGGGGTAGGGTTCTGTGGCTTAGGGGTTGTATTCCATCATTCTTGCTTACTTGCGGTTGTACTTAGGTTAGGTTTGAGAGGGAGGACTTAAATACTTCACTCTCAACTCCGGGTTGTAAGGAACATCATCACATCAGATTGGATTGGATTGGAAAGGAAGGAACCCATCTTATTATCACACACTCTCTCTCCCTTGTCTCTGAAGACTCTCTCTCTTCTTTAAACTGGTTGCATCCAACCTCCTTACAGACGCTTAGACCAATAACTTCCAGAACTCAAGTACAACTTCAGGGGGTATTTCCCCCTCTTGTTTCCACATCTGGGGGTCTGGCCGGGAACAATCTTTTGTCAAAGTATCTTGAAGGTACTCACGGATGCTACCAACAGCCGCTTCTCTTCCTTCCTCCTCCCACGGCCTCCGCGCTACCCCATGGATTTACCCACATATTTGACTCAACATTGCGGAAGTGGAGCAATTCATCTCACGTTATGAAATGATTGCAGACTCTGAAGGCGCTTTGGATTTTGAGAAGGCGCGCCATGTCATCCTGTTCATCAAGGACGCAGAAGCGCGTCGGGACGTAGAGGAGATGGGAGGCTATCTGAACCTGGATTGGCCGGCACTGAAGGAGGACATGCTGGTAAGATGGGGGAGGCGCGGCTCCCGCTGTCGGAAGCATGACCTCAAGCTGTCCGCGGAATTGAATTACGGACCAGGGGTGCGCGGCAAAGGCTGGCTACAAGCAGGAGTGGACTACGTGGAACTGGAGTACTACAGGGCAGAGTATGTTCCGGCCCCACCACCGGCAACCATCTCTTGGGCTAGCAAACTTGCGGAGGTGGCAAGGGGCCTTGAGGCCTATCTGGAGAGTATTCAGTCTCCCAGCGCATCTGCGCCCCGCGTGTGCGCAAATGGGGAGGATGACGACCGTTGGCGGACGGGACAGAGGGACCGGACAGCGGATTCAAACGCGGAATTGGTTTCCCCAGTGGGGGCTAAGTATGTGTTGGGGAAGCAGGACTCAACGGAACCGGTGCGGCCTACTGACAGGAAGCGGGAAAGGACAACAGAATGGGAAATGGATGCTCCGTGCGGTTTGGGAATCAGCAAGCGGCGGACAGATCTCACAAAAGGGGTAGACGCGGCAACAGAAGAGACGGGCCACGCATTGGAGGATTGCCACCAGAGCTGGACATATTTGACGGCGGGGAGCGCGCGTTTGGAACAGGTAGGGGCAGCGGCGGAAGGGACAAACCATGTGCCAAAGGATGGCAACCAGAGCCGGACCTCTTCAACGGCGGGGAGAGCCCATTCCGAAAGGGTAGGGGCAGCGGTGGAAGGGACAAACCACGCGCCAAAGGATGGCAACCAGAGCCAGACCCCTTTGATGGTGGGGAGAATGAGGATGGGGCAGAAGGATGTTGCAGAAACGGAAAGGACGGACAGGGGGCCGGAGTGGGGGACGGATGGTCCCAGAACCGGCGCGCAGCCATCACGGCTAGCAAGAGCCTTGGGATTGGTGCAGCAGATGCTTGGGGCAGGGCTTCAGGGGTGGAACGGGGAGGGATTGGATGCCAACGGCACAACTGGGGAAAAGGACGACGGATTGGCGGGGACGCTGGCAAGGGAAGGTGCGTCGGGATGGAAGGTTGAGGAATCGGCTGGCAAACAAGGCCCCTGCGGGATTGGTTGAGGCAAAGCGCCGCGGATCTGGTGATGAGTATAGGAGGCGCGGTTGGCTGAGGACAGCGGCAAAGTTGGGGGGGAAGCTAGCGCAGGGTAGGAGGTTGGAGTTGGGATGCAGGACGCGGGCTCAAAAAAAAAAAAAAAAAAAAACTTTTTTTTCTCTTGTTCCTTCTTATCTATTCATTCTTCCTTTTCCTTTTTTTTCTCTTCCTGTCACTCTCAAGGATTGCATACGCGCGCTGGCGCGTCGAGGTCTCCCCATGTACTCTTGTGGATACTCTCACTGGCACGGATTTCTCACTTTCAGACTCTCACTGGCGCAGATTTCTCACCTTTGCCAATTTCTCTTGCTCACGCAGATCTTCTCTCTCCAAGGCGCGGATCTCGTGCGCGGTTCTTATTCTCTCTAAGTGACTCACAAGCCCAAAGGCTACTCAATTGTGCACAACGTGTGTCTTTTTGTGTATAGGCGCTGAATACAAAGGAGAAAGGATAGGAGAAGGAAAGGAAGGGAGGGGGGAGATTGGTCCAAGTTGGTCCAGCTCTCATCATCTTCACCGTCTCCAAGCAAGCCGCGGCAACCAAGTTGCAGAATGAGGCCAAAAGTTCGCGCCGGGAGTCAGCGTTGTGACCATGAGGCGCGGCTAGGAACCTCCGGAGGAGTCCATCCCCGTTGTTTGCCATTGCGTCGAACCTCGCGAGTGGGGGGGTAGTGTACTTGCTGGCAAGGAGTGGGGTAGTTGCAACAAGTGTGGGAGGGGGTGCAACTACAGAAGGTGAGATGGTGGAAGATCTCTGGGGACAGAACTCAAGTTGGGGGGGGGATGTGGTGCTCTTTTATAGACGCAAGTTGGGAAAGGGCTGCGGGTGGCGCGCTCAGCAATAGCGGCGGACTCAGAAGTGGCGGCACGCTCAGCAATGGGTAGGGCCTTGCCGCAGCTAGCCGCGCTGCGGGCTCAGCAGCAGTCAGGTAGGCTCAGAAGCAGTCGGGTCGGGCTCAGCACCTGGAGACGGGAGACGGACGGATTGCCCGGATTGCGGACCAGATGGATTGCGCAGATCAGAAAGCTTGCGCGGATTGGAAGGCTTGCACAGATCGGACGGATTGCGCGGATCGGAAGGCTTGCATGGATTGGACTGCTTGCGCGGATCAAGCGGATTGCGCATCGCAAGACGCGCGGATTGGATCACGTGGGTACGCCCCAGATACCTGGAACAGGTTGTTGGGCAGACGCATCATGAGAAGGACAAACCAGCGGGAAACACGGACGGGGCATGGGGCAGGGGAGGTGGAGCATGGGTTACGGGACGGGGGACGGAGGGATAGGGTTGGGGTAGGGTTGTGTGGCTTAGGGGTTGTATTCCATCATTCTTGCTTACTTGCGGTTGTACTTAGGTTAGGGTTGAGAGGGAGGACTTAAATACTTCACTCTCAACTCCGGGTTGTAAGGAACATCATCACATCAGATTGGATTGGATTGGAAAGGAAGGAATTCATCTTATTATCACTCTATCACTCTCTCTCTCCCTCTCTTGACCGGCTGCATCCAATCTCCTTACAGACGCTTTGACCAATAACTTCCAGAACTCTAGGACAACTTAAGGGGTGTAGCATACCTTTGGTTTCCACACTGGTTGCCCATTATCTTGCACTCCTTTCAATGTGGATCAATCATGGAAATCCCAAATCTTGATTCATTCTGGACAGCGCCGCCTCAATTCACATGATTAACAACACTTGATACTTCAAAAATATGTCTCCTTGCAACAACCAATCAATCAAAACTAGCAAGGAGGGGGCAGAACTTGAGATCAAGGGCAGGGGTACAGTGGTACCGATTTGGAATGACTTGACGCTTGAAATTTCCAATGTGTTCTATGTGCCTAATCTTACCATCAACTTGATAAGCACAGGAGCACTCAATCAGTTGGGATGCTTGTTAAAAGCAAGCAAAAAGCAATTCAAGGTTTCAAGGGATGGGCACAGGGCCTTTGGTGGGATTACTGTCAATAACCTCTACACTTTTGACACTCCTTGGTTTGATCAAGCTCAGATTTGAGATTGTTCAGCAAACATTGCCTGGACCACCAAAGAGGAGCTCATTGAAATCCATCTAAACTATGGGCACGCCTCTATCTCAAGACTAGAGGCCATCACTAAACACATACCATCCAAGAAAAAAACCAATTTCAAATGCATCCATTGCGTTAAAAAAAAGATCACCAAATCAACCTTCAAGGGGACATCCGTCAATGCTGATAAACATTTCAAGCAAATCCATCTTGATCTCATGGGGCCTCTCAAGCCGCATTCCAAGGGAGGTCACCAGTTTATTCTCACCTTGGTGGAAAGCGCTATGGGGTATATTGGTGCAATTCCCTTAACCTCCAAGGAAGAAACTCCCAAAATTGTAATAGATCTCATAGAGAAAGAACACCAACAAAGGGGGTACTACCCGACTGAAGTGTGCTCCAATGGTGGATCCAAATTTGTAAATCAAAAGCTGCAGAACTTCTATGACAGGAACCACATACGCCAAATCATCTCAGAACCTTATCACCCTGAACACAACAGCAAGGCGGAAAGAGCAAACAGAACTATCATTGAATCAACCCCCACCATCCTCAAGGACACCCGTCTTCCTGCAAACCTCTGGCACAAGGTGATCAAATCCAGTTCCCTGATGCTCAGCCAAATCCCAAGGGAAAACCACCCTGATTTTCCCTGGTCTAGACTACATGGCCACTCGCTACGGCCATACTACCTCAAGCCAATTGGAAGTCTGTGTGTGTACCTGTTGATGCAACAAGAAAAAGGGCATAAATTCAAGGAAAAAGGGGAAGAGGGAACTCTAGTAGGCTTCAATCCACTCTTTTGTTTGTATTGCATTCTAACTAGATTGCACTCTATCATTTGCTCTAAGCACGTGAAGTTTCTGAAGATGCCAAACCCTCAAAACTCAATATTAACTGTCTCAACAGACGACTGGACAGATGAGTCTTGCACAAGTGACCCGGCTGGAAACTCTCTTGCTCCATCAGAGCTGAATCAGGAAGTCTTGCGTCAGCAGGATAATCCATCTTTCACAAACTAAAGGAGCGCACCGGAGAACAACCTATCCTCAAACTCAGACGTCAGTAGTCCATTGGATTTGGAATCATCCAACAGAGAGGACTTGCCTACTCCAGTCATCCCTGTTCAACCGCAATCCAAAACCATACTTCCAAGTCAATTGTTGAGAAGCCTCAGAAATTGATTGGCCATTACACCTCCTCAACGCTAAAGCTTCTTCCATTGTTACAAGCCAAAAAGTTATGAGGACGCAGTAAAAAGCAAGGAAAGCATCAAATGGATCTCAGCAATGGACACGGAGCTAAATGCAATCAAATCCTTTGACGTATGGGAGGATTAAAATGGACCTGAACCAGCAAACCCGCTTTGGAAAACCTGGATCTATAGACTGAAGGAAAACTGTCATGGCGATCCTGTGAAATTCAAGGAAAGACTTTGCGTGCAGGGCTTTAGCCAAATCAAAGGCATAGATTACTTTGAAACATTTGCGCCCACTGGTAAACCGTCATCTCTTCAACTATTGTTGCTGTATGCTCTGAAGTCTGCTCAAAAGTTTTGCCAATTTGATGCAAAGAGTGCATTTTTACACTCACCAATTGAGGAAGAAGTCATTATCAGAACACCAAAAGGCTTGAATCAATCTGCAAAGTTTCTCAAATTAAAGAAATCACTTTACGGGCTGAAGCAATCACCCAAGAACTGGTACAAAACCTTGACTGACTGGTTCAAACAGATTGGTTTCTACAAATCAACCTATGACCCATGCTTGTACTTCTCAAAGGATGGGAAATCACAACTGTTCTTTCATGTGGACAATTTAATACTGGTAGGCAACGGTCAAGGCTTCAAAGAGAAATTTGTACACAAGTTCAAGGGATTGACTTTCCAAGATCCAAATACCATTCTTGGAATGAAAATTGAAGTTGAGGCAGACAGAATAATGCTCAGCCAGCCAATCCACATTCAACATGGTCTGGAAGAACTGGGTCTGGAGGAAGCCAAAGATTCATCCACACCTCTCACTTGTAATCTTCAGCTCAAACCCGCCACTAATGAAGAACACGCAGAATTCAAGGCGTTGAATATCAACTATTGATCAGCTATTGGGTTGCTAAATCACATAGCTTGTTATACAAGGCCAGATGTTAATTTTGCAGTGTTGAGTCTTGCTTGTTTCAACTTCAAACCAGGGATTACACACTGGAATGAACTGAAGAAAACCTGGAAGTATCTCAAGTCAACGCAACACTTTAGGCTGGAACTCAGGCATCTGCCTCAATCAAATCCATTGGAGGCTTTTTTGGATGCATCCTGGGCAGATAATCCTTCCACTTGTAAATCCCAAACAGGTTATCTGTGCACTTTGTTTGGGAGCCTGATCTCCTGGAACAGTTGCAAACAAAAGAACATTACATGGTCATCTACTGACAAAGAGTTAAATGCCTTGGTAGATGCATATCACGCAGCTACATGGATCAAGGCATTAGTTAATGAAATCTTTGACCTATCCTTGCAAGTCATTCCTCTCAACATCAATAACAGCGGATTAGACAATAAAATACACAAATTTGGATAAAACTCTAAAACACAGCACTTAGATCTAAAAACTAAAGGTATGAGGGACGAACTTAGCGCAAGAAGAATTGAAATCAAATTGATAAAATCAGAACAAATAGTGGCTGATGCGCTAACTAAGTCATCCTCCATTCATAGTATTGCTCTGTTGTCTCCCTTCCTCCACTCAGATAATTCTTGAATTTCTTCTAGTTGTTTTTTTTTCTTTTATTCTTTCATTAACTGTTCTCTGCTGTAATATCTCATTGGGCATGGTGGGGTGTTAAGATGTTAGGTCTTCTCCCCTTACTGGGTACACAGGCGCGGCACACAGACAGACAGACATGTAGTGGGGACACTCTAACTTCCTCACACTCCAAATCCAGATCAGACTTGATCACCCATCATCATAGCAACCTCAAATCATCTCAACCTCTCATCTACTTCTCGATCTCTTTATCCTTCCTCATTCTCAACCACACCTTAATCTCTCAATCTCCATCCTTGCTCTCCCTTCCTTGTCTGCTTGTCTGAATGCCTCAAGCCTTGTCTGTGTGCCTGGTGAGATATTTCTACATTTCCATTTCTTCTTCTTCTTCACCTCTCCTCAATCTTGTATTGAAAAATACTCTTCTGGTTCAGTTCATGTTGTCTCTTGTCTCATTGCTCCTCACTTAACTGTCACACCTCAACCTTGTCTATGCCAGATTTCCCAGTTTTTCAGTGTAATCAATTCTCACTATAACACATTGCATACGCAGTTGGTTGATCTTGTATGTCAAAAACAAGTGAGTTTCTGACTGTAGCCAACAGGATTGCTTGGCCAATTTTATCGTAGATGCGGTTGTGTTTGGTTTGGCTGAAGAAATCCACATTATTCAGATGAGCACGGCCAAGGTCACGTAGGTCCCGGAGCCATTGGCCAAATTTGTGTCTGTCAACTGCAAACAGTTGTTTGGGCCAAATTTGCAAGAACCACCGAGTCAATGACTTTGTTGCAAAGCATTTGTTTTTAAAGCTTGAGGCGCATGGAGTTGAGTTCTGTTGCGGTGGGCGCCAATGCCGTCGTGCTTTTTGGGACTTTGATGTGGGGTGGTGTCATACTGACACCAAACTCAGTCTAACCTCAGTCTTACCCTCAGGCCTGATCTACTTTCTTAGGAACTTCAACCTCAGGGCTCAGGAGACTTAAATCAATATGTCTCCAGTAACTATATACCTCAGGATCTTCATGCAGTACATATCTACATATAGTCTAACCTCATAATATACACAGATAGACTCCATAGGCTTGCACATACTCAATCTCCCAGGCTCTACTCTACCTCTCTGTCTAACCCATACCTCTTTGGGTTACCTCTCTGTCTAACCCATACCTCTTTGGGTTATCTCTCTGTCTAACCCATACCTCCTCTGTGTGGTTTATCCTTTGGGAATCTTTATGTACATCCTCCTGCAGATTGTATTACATACTCTATCTACTTAGTACATAGTGTCATGACTCCCATGTACACTGTACATCCTTCAACTGTACTCTCCCAACTTAGACAGCTCAGACCTGGAACCTTGTCCCAATGTAGAAGCAGCCTAACCTAATGTAGTAGTATCCCTGATCAGCCCTCTCTGTTACTTAGACTGTTCCCATGACATCATGTGTGTAGTCTGAGCCCCAATCACTTGTACCTCTGTTGTAGTTCCAACCTCTTGTCTATTTAACAGGCCTCCTCTTTCCTCTTCCTGATGCTTCCCCCAAGAAATCAGTTTACTACTTCTTACTAGGAGATCATTCCCAGCAAGTGTCATTCAGCACCATTCAACCCAATCCTCCTCTGCTCCTGTTAGCCTCCTTCAGTAACCTTTCCCCCAAGCCTACTGTGGGTAGAGAACCCTCTGTGCCAAGCCCTGCTTGCATGTCAGCAGCCCTTGTGACATTAAACTGATTTCTTCCCCAATAACCCTTTCTTCACCAACCAACCTCCCTATCCTTTTAGATAGCATCAAATTTTGCTATTGAGTTGTGGCAATTTTTGTTTGCTTTATTTCTGTCCCAACCTTGAACTTGGCTATTTTATTTGTGGCCATTTTCATTGCTTCCCTTACCTTACTGTCAAACCTACTCAGATCTCCAGCTCTCCATCCTCTAAGTATCACTTTGACACTTTGATGCTTCGACGCTTTGACACTTCAACACTTCAACGCTTCGACACTTCAACACTTAGACAAGGTATAGTAACCAGTATTTGACTGTCCCATAAAGGTAATCAGAGGAAGAAAAAATCCCTTTTTAATCATTTTACTCTTGCTCCAAGGTGAAGAACAACTTTTGGGTAACTAATTATTCTTAGAAGTAAGAATACCCCCACAACATGCTCTTTTTTCTCACATTTCTAGACCAGCAGTCACCCGCAGCTCTAGGGGGAGAGGTACCACTGAACCTACTGACCATTCTAACCCTAGATCTCGTGGAACAGGTAGGACCTTTTCTAACCTGGTTGCACCAGTGGCTACCACTTCCACTCCTATGCATACAGGTTTATTGGAACCTATTCCCCAAGTATCCCTTTTTATTATTCCTTCTTCTGACAATGCTAGCCTCCACAGGATCACAGGTCAGTTTCAAAGCCCAGGTTACCATGGTTTGGACTCTCCTGCCTATGATGCAAGCATGATCCCAATCCCAGGAGAAGGTGAGGAAGATGAAGAGGATGAAGACTCAGGATTTGATTCCAGAATCTTGAGTGGCCTGGGTTCACCATCCCCAGAGGGTAATCCTAGTCAAACTTTTAATGCAACAGCAGTCCCTTCACCTTCCCCACACACCAACCTTCCTTCCACCACTCAGGCTCCTTCAACTGACCCTGCCCTGCTGGCCATTCTTCAGCCAATGACCACTGCAATGACTCATCTTTCTAAACCTGCTGACCATGGACCCTCTGCTAACTTTAAATCTCCATCTATCAATGCCCCAGATAAATTTGATGGAACTAACCCAACCAAGCTTAGAACTTTCCTTCAAGCTTGTGAACTCATTTTTGCAAATGATGAGAGAGTTTTTGCTAATGACAGAAAGAAAGTATTTTTTACAGTCTCTTACCTTTCAGGAAATGCCAGTCAATGGATCCAACCCTATCTTGCTCACATTGGTAATCATGAGCCAGACTTCATACTTAACTCCTGGCTTCTATTCAATCAACAGCTTCATACCCTTTTTGGGGATTGTCTAGAAATCCAGCGTGCGGAGAAGGAGTTAACCCTCCTTAAGATGAAAGACAGTGGTTATGCTACTAACTATATCACTGAATTCAGGACACTTATGACCAAGGTCTCTGGGTGGGTTGATAAAGCCTTTTTCTTTCATTTTAGACAGGGTCTCCCAGCCAGATTACTGGACCAACTAGCTGGTTATGATGGACCTCAAGAAACCTTGCAAGACCTAATGGATATTGTTCTTAAGTATGACACTTGTTACCATGAAAGGATCCGGGAGAAGTCCTTCACTCTCCCTCAGACCTCAAGACCTGGACCCAGTGTTCCAAATCCTCAGAAATCTCAACAGACCAGCCAACCAGGTAGGTTTAAGGGGAAGACCAAGCCAACCCCTACTCATTCTACTCCAACCTATGTCCCCAATCCCAATGTAGGAGAGGATGGACACCTCAAGGCTGAAGAAAAAGATAGGCAAGAAAGAGAGGGTTTGTGTAACTACTGTGGAGGGACTCACAAAATTAGCCTCTACAGGAAATGTCCAGATTTTAAGCCTGGCCAGAAGCCCAATCCTATGAAGCCAAAACAGGGAAAAGACTAGGTTATGGTAATGTGGTACTCCTTGACCATCACCCTCCCAATATTTGAGTACAAACTTTGGAAAGAAAAGACGCTAACCCTCCTTCCAAAGACTTATGTTTTGTTTTCTTGTCCAATAACCAGGCTTACAGTGTACTTGTTGACTCTTGAGCAACTCAATCTGTTATTTCAAAATCTATGGTTTTAAAGTTTTCTCTATCACTCAAACCCCTGACCACTCCTATCTTCTTGTTTACCTTCAGTCCTTCTGACTCACCTTCCCAGGAAATCACCCATAAGGTTTCCTTCAATTTCTCTTTGCCCTCTTTTCCCAACTTAGAATGGGATTTCTTGGTTTTTGATACTCCCCCCAAAGAAGACATTATTCTAGGTATTGACTTCCTCCATTTCTGGAACCCAGAGGTAAATTGGCAACTGGGATTGATCACCCCAAGACACCAACCAACTTTGGATCATTCCTCTTCCGTTGAACTCTCCTTGGCCACTACTTCCTTTCCGCCAGTGAACCTGCAGGTCACTGCTCCTGTCCCCTTTTCAGAATCTATGCACTCACAACACTTCCCTTTGAGTTCAACAACTACTTCTGTGAACAGGATATTCTTTGGACATTCTCTGAAATTCTTGGAGGATATGGAGAATGATCTATCCGTTCAAGTTTTGCGTATGATTATTTCCACTTCTGACTCTGACCCAAAGCAGGCTACTGCAGAAGGTTTGGATGAAGATGAGGAAACTGATGAAATTGAAACTGTGATGGAGAGAGTTCCTGATGCTTATCATACCTTTTTAGATGTTTTTTCCAAGGTCAAAGCTGATAAACTCCCTCCTCATCGCGCTTACAACCATCATATTGAACTGGAAGGCCCTATGCCTCCAGTTGGGCCTATCTACTCCCTTAGTCACCATGATAAGGAGGCCCTACAAGCCTATATAGCGGAAAATATAGAGAAAGTTTTCATTTGCCCAAGCACTTCCAGCACTGGAGCACCTGTCCTCTTTGCAAGAAAAAAGGATGGTGTTTTGCGATTGTGTGTTGACTATTGCAAACTCAACGCTGTGACTCAAAAGAACCAGTATCCCATTCCTCCCATGACTCACTTATTAACAGTCTTTTCTGGTTCTACCATTTTTTCCAAAATTGACCTCAGGGGTGCTTATAATCTCCTTCAAATTAAGGAAGGGGATGAACATCTTACAGCATTCAGAACTCAGTTTGGGAGTTTTGAATATTTGGTAATGCCTTTTGGACTCACCAATGCCCCTGCCTCTTTTAAATGTCTTGTTAATGACATTTTTGCAGACCTTCTGACCATCTGTGTGGTGGTATACCTTGATGACATTCTTATTTTTTCCAAAAACTTAACAGAACATACAGCTCATGTGTGTGAAGTCTTGAACAGACTTTGGAAGAACAACTTATATGCAAAAGCTTCTAAGTGTGAATTTCATGCCTCCTCAGTGGACTATCTAGGATATGTCATTTCCAGAAGTGGCATTGAAATGGACAAATCCAAGGTCCAGAAGATCTTGGACTGGCCACCACCAACAAACAAAAAGGCCTTGCAACAGTTTTTGGGTTTTTCTAATTTTTATCGCAGGTTTATCATTAACTATTCCAGAAAGGTGCACCTCCTCACTGCTCTAACTGGAGCAGACCCCATCTTTCCTTTATCCCCAGGGGCTCTGCAGCAGTTTGAGGACCTCAAGGTAGCCTTTACTAAAGCTCTTGTACTCAGGAATTTTGATTTTTCCTTACAAACCTTTTTGGAGACTGATGCCAGTGACTATGCCCTAGGGGCTGTCCTCACCCAAGTCTCTCTTGATGGATCCAAAAACCCAATTGCTTTTGACAGCAGGAAATTGGGTAGTGCTTAACTGAACTATGAAATACACAATAAGGAACTCCTGGCCATTTTATGGGCCATCAAGATCTGGAGAGCTTACCTCCTCAGTCTTTCTTCTCCCTTTGAAGTTCTCACGGATCACTTATCTCTTAAATATTTCATGACCTCCAAAGTCTTGACTCGTTGCCAAGCCCGTTGGGCTGAGTTTCTGTCTGAATTTGACTTCACTATAGTCTATAGACCTGGAAAGCAATCAATAGTGCCTGATGTCTTGTCACGTCAAGACAACATTTATCCCAAGGGGGGGATGCCCTATGCAGAAAAGAATCCAGCAAATTTCAAACAACTCTTGAAAAAGACTGACTTTGAACCTTCTAGAATTTTCTTTATCTCTGCAAAACAGGTTGACAAACAATTGGAAACCTTAATTCAGTCCCAGATCTCCAACAAATCAACCCAGCAGATTATTCAGAAACTACATAAAAAGGAACAAGTAAAGAGTTACCTTATAGACCCAGACACTGGACTCCTTATTTTCCAAAACAGAATAGCAATCCCCAAGGAGGATGAACAACTCCAACTTGAAATACTTTGACAAATACATGACTCTCCCCTCTCTGGCCACCCTGGACAAGACAAAACAGCTGATATAGTCAAAAGAGATTTCCATTGGGAAAATATGACTTCCTTTATCAAAGATTATGTTTCTTCTTGTTACCTTTGCAGCAGAAACAAAGCCAGTCACCACAAAAAGTTTGGACTCCTCCAACCCTTACCAATCCAGATTCTCCCTGGACTTCACTCTCTATGGACTTCATCTCACAACTACCACTATCCAATGGGTTTGACTCAATCCTTGTGGTGGTTGATTGTTTTTCAAAAATGTCACTCTTTATTAAAACCAGAACTGATATCTCCTCTGTGGAGTTGGCTAACCTACTAATTTCTCATGTTTTTACTAAACATGGCCTCCCAACTGACATTGTCAGTGACAGAGGATCTTTATTTGTTTCTTCCTTTTGGAAAATTGTATGTGAAAAATTACAGATAAAAAGAAATCTTTCCACAGCTTATCACCCTGAAACAGATGGACAGACGGAACGAGTAAATCGGATCCTAGAACAATTTCTTAGGATGTATTTCAGTTATCACCAAGATGACTGGGATACCTGGATCCCCCTTGCTGAATTTGCTTACAATAATTCCACTCACACTTCTACTAAGCAATCTCCTTTTTTCACCATCTATGGACAACATCCCAACTTTGACAGTCTCCATGTAGTAGATGATCAACCTGCCAGCCACTACATAACCCAGATTCACCAGAATCAAAAGTTATTGGGTATTGAACTAGAAAAGGCAATTAAAACCTACAAAAGATATGCTGACCTAAAAAGAAGTGACTTTCCTGCCTCATTTGCTGTTGGAAACAAAGTTTGTCTCTCTTCTACAAATATCAAAACTAATCGTCCAACTCATAAACTCTCAGAGCAATGGTTAGGTCCCTTTGGATTACAGAACAGATTGGAAAAAGTTCATTCAAGCTTCAACTCCCTCAACAATGGTCCACCATTCACCCTGTATTCCACTCCTCCTTACTCAAGCCATATCAGGACAACTCACTATCCTCTAGGCACCAACCACCAACTGAACCAGTCAAAATTTATGGTGAAGAAGAATGGGAAGTGTCTCAGATATTGGATTCCAAACTTAAGAGGAGGAAATTATTTTACTTAGTTGAATGGAACGGCTTCCAGAATGACAAGGAACGCACTACTTGGGAACCTCACTCTAATCTTACCAACTGCCCTACTTTACTTGAAGACTTCCATACACTCTATCCCTCAAAACCAAAGTCATCCTTAAAATAAAAACAATACAAACCTTACTCTCCTTTTCAAAAAAAACTTTTTATATATATATATCAATAACATGATAAAAAAAAAAAGATTCTTTCTCCTTTTTTCCCTTTCTTCAACCTTAGCAAAAAAAAAGAAAAGATCAATTACTCCCCTCTAAGAAAATATAAATAAAAACAAAAAAAATAAAATAATAATAATAAAATAAAAACAAATTTTATATATAAAAAAAAAAACGACTTTTTAGATAGCTTCACACATCAATTCTTCCAACTCTTTTACTCTAGACATCCAAGTATTTACTAATTTTAACTTGGCAACTTGATAAGAATTTTCCCCCCTTATAGTAGTCCCTACTTCAAAAGTATTCCCAGCTAAAGCCAAAATATCAGCTAGTCTTTTCTTTATCTCTAAAACTTTTTTCTTTCTAGCTTCTAAAAACCCATACTTCTCTTTTCTTATCTCACTAACCCAACCCTTCTTTAAACCTTCCTGAAAATTTGAATTTAAAGTCCTAGAATTCCTACTATAAATCTCCAAAGAATGATTAACTTGATCTTCATTTAAAACAGAATCTTCTCTGAATCTTCTTCGTTCCATCATCTCCAATAACCTTTCCCCATTTTCCAATTCCTCCAACCAGACCTCAGTTTCACCTCTTTTTTCAATTAATTTCCTTCTATTCCTCCTGTCTTCCACCACCTTCATCTTCACCTCCAAATCCGTCATCTTGTTCCTTAAATCTTCTAACTCCAAAGAGTCATCTGATCTGCCCCCTTCTTCAACGATGATCTCTCTCCCTTTTCCTTTACCTATCTCTTTAGTGGTTCCTCTATCTTCATCCATATCACTCAATTCCATCTCCAAACTCCCTTTGGCGTCTTCATTGTTGTCTCCACTTCGACAATCCGCTTCGACGCTTGGACAATTTGCTTCAACGCTTCAATGGTGGGCTTTGATGCTTTGACGCTTCAACGGTTTGCTTCAACGCTTTGACGGTTTGCTTCAACAGTTCGACAAACCCCTTTGAAGCTTCGACGAATCCCTTTGACGCTTTGACGAACCCCTTTGACGCTTTGACGGGTTTGACGGACTCCAAAATACCCTTTTTTTGTACCCTTTTTGGGGGGACCTCGACCACCTCCTTGTCCAAATCTACGTGAGGGGTTCCCCATTGTATAAATGCCTCACCGCACTCCTCCTGCGGACGCCTCGACGTACCATCTATGGCCAAATTGCCAGTTCAACGCAGTGCCTCCCTCTTTTCTTGCGTTTTCTTCAACCTCTCCTGCATCAAACGGACTATTGCAAAACTTGTAACAGCACTCCAGCACCTCCAATACTAAATCCAGAAGCACTTACCTGAAGATTCATCAAGTCTGGATGAGTAAACCAGGGTCATGGCATCATCATCTGGAGCCTCTTTCACTTCAAAAGGTTGACTCTTCTCCAGGACCCATAAGGTTGGCCCCAAGGCCTTTCTGCCTTGCTTATCCATATCACACAATCTTCCATACTGCCTACAACTTTCACATTTGGCAGAATTGTGCTTGATACTGGTGGTGCAGATTCTTCCAAGCTTGAAGCACCTATCACAACTTGGGTAGTATTGCTGGACTGGATAATTATTGTTGGTCTTCTCCATTGGATAGGTTGGTGTAGGTGATCTGGTGTAAGGAGATAAAGGTGGTAATGGGGTGGATGGTGGTGATGGTTGTGGGTAAGGGGAAGGAAAACTCAAGTTAGACATGGCTGAAGGACAACCTGGATGGCCTCTTCAACCTCTCCTTTTATGGTCATCAGGAGATGCCCTCTTCTTCACCAGGGGGTACTGTCATACTGAAACCAAACTCAGTCTAACCTCAGTCTAACCCTCAGGCCTGATATACTTTCTCAGGAACTTCAACCTCAGGGCTCAGGCAACTTACATCAATATGTCTCCAGTAACTATATACCTCAGGATCTTCATGCAGTACATACCTACATATAGTCTAACCTCATACTATACACAGATAGACTCCATAGGCTTGCACATACTCAATCTCCCAGGCTCTACTCTACCTCTCTGTCTAACCCATACCTCTTTGGGTTATCTCTCTGTCTAACCCATACCTCCTCTGTGTGGTTTATCCTTTGGGAATCTTTATGTACATCCTCTTGAAGATTGTATTACATACTCTCTCTACTTAGTACATAGTGTCATGACTCCCATGTACACTGTACATCCTTCAATTGTACTTTCCCAACTTAGACAGCTCAGACCTGGAACCTTACCCCAATGTAGAAGCAGCCTAACCTAATGTAGTAGCATACCTGATCAGCCCTCTCTGTTACTTAGACTGTTCCCATGACATCATGTGTATAGTCTGAGCCCCAATCACTTGTACCTCTGTTGTAGTTCAAACCTCTTGTCTATTTAACAGGCCTCCTCTTCCCTCTTCCTGATGTTCCCCAAGAAATCAGTTTACTAATTCTTACTAGGAGATCTTTCCCAGAAAGTGTCATTCAGCACCCTTCAACCAATCCTCCTCTGCTCCTGTTAGCCTCCTTCAGTAAACCTTTCCCCCAATCCTACTGTGGGTAGAGACCCCTCTGTGCCAAGCCCTGCTTGCATGTCAGCATCCCTTGTGACAGGGGGAAGGGGAAGGCTGGCTGGGTTGAACCAGCCAGAAACCAATTGCAAGGTGCAACCGGTCAGGGTGGGGGGGATTTCATCACCCTCCCGCCCAGGAGGATGACCAGGTGGCTGGCCGCAACAAAGCAACCAGTGGTGGGGGGGACCTGACCACCCCTCTACCATCAAAGCAAAGGGCAACAAAGGGGCGCTCTCCCCCCCCCCCTTTACCAAGGGGGAGGAGCAATGGGCTGGAGGGGATTCAACCAACCACCAGCCCACCTTACCTTGACAACGCCCTGGGGGTATTGACCCCCAGTGCCCCTGGTATGGGGATTTGACTGCCCCCTCCAGGGATCTGTGAGAAGTAGGGGGGGGACAGCATGTCCGCTGGTCTTAGCCCCCCCATGTGAGTATGAGACCGGACCCAGGTGTGTCCTGGGTCCCACCTGGCCACTTGTATGGCCAGGGGCTGGTTGCATGAGGCAACCAGCCAGCCTGTGAGGTGACAACCAACCAGGGATTGAACAGCAAAGGGGCTGGTTCAGCCCTGTAACAGTGGAAACACCAGAAAGTACCAGAATAGGCTGGTTTTAAGGGTACAGGGACTGATGCCATGCAGGCTGATGTAGTCCAAACCAAGTAACAAGGCCTGTAGACACTGTAGAGCTCTTTTGGGGCAGAAAATTTGCCTTTTTGCTTGTTGTATCATGGGCTTACAAGAGGTCAATCTTTTGTACTTAAGGAGCTCTTCTCCCTGCTGTTTTCAATCATCCATTTATTATCAAATTGAATTCATCACCAATTTCATCCAAAATATTTCCCCATTGTGAGAGCCCATCAGCAATGATTGACACAAGGTGTCCAGAATTTCATTTGCTTTAAATACTGCTCATTTTCCTAAGCTAATTGCTGGCCATAATTATAACACAAAGAACAGAGAGGATCTTCAATCTTTTTACCATGAGCATCAGGGAGAAGAATTCTCTCCCCAACTTGATCAGAAAACATCAGAGTAGCACCAAAATCCATCAAGAAAGGTTGTCCCAAGATCATAGGTCCTTCCAAACTAGTGATCCGAAAATGACAGGTTCCAACAATATTTCAACCAATCCTGACTGGAACATCTTCAGCAATACCAACCAATTCACAATATTGATTACCTATCCCATAGAATGCAGAATTGAAGCTGACCCTAGGACTGAGTTTGAGTTTACAGGCCATAGCATCCAAAATTAAGTTTAGCTGAGATCCAGAGTCCAGAAGATGAGAAACAGTTTTAGCTGAGTCACCAATAGAACAGGGGAAGAAACCAAGAGGACCGGATTAAAGATTGGAATCTGAAGAAGGACTAGTTCCCCCAGAGTCCTCCATCAAAGTGCCAGAGGAGACCTTTAGTTTTTCAGGACCAATCTCCACACTTTGACAAGAGACCCATTTCTTCATTCCTTCATCAACAGATGGAGAGATTGATAGGTGTTCAGCTGCAGATAGATCAGAAATTTTTAGATCAGAAATTTTCTTTAATACTCCTTCCATAGCATTGGGGTGGTCCTTTGAGATTCCCCTTTCAAATCAAACTTTGGGCTGGGTGGAGGGAGGAAGTTCAGGTGAAGCAGGAACTAAGATGAAATCAGAAGGTTGAGGTGACTTGGATGAGGGAGAAGGATCTGAGTGATCTGGAAACCTTTCCATGAGTGGCTCCTTTTCCACCTCCATGTCTTCTACATCAGAGGAAGGAGGCTCAGGTGAGGATCAATGTTTGACTGGTTTTTGAAGAATTGAAATTGGCAAGGAAGGGGATTTGTGAGGTTTAGGTTCCTCATGTTTTTTCCTGGCCTGATCAGATTGATAAGTAGTCCCAGCATACCTGGAGGAAGAGATAGATGGAGGGTACCAAGGTTGAAGAGTACCACAGGAAGATTGGAAATTGAATGAAAAAAGGGATGCTTTTTTTGGATGTGGAGGCTGATAAGAGGCCACCAAATGACAAATAGGGCAAGATTAATCAAAAGGGATCAGAGCACCATTAGGAAGAAAGAAATTGTTCCCCTTCTGCTCCACCAACTTTTCCTTTATATCCTTCTGGAGTTCCAAGAATTTTCCATTTCCATGGCCTTCCCTAAGACAGTAGTAACAGACCAGGGTAGACTTAGGGACAGAAGTAGAGGGTTTAGTAGTAGCAAGAGAAGAAATATTTTGATCTATTTTGTTCTCAAAAGCCTGAAGTATCTTGGTGATTTTTTCTAGAGTAGTAGGTTCCCAAGTAAAATTGCTATCTGCTTTATTTCTTTTATCTGCCATCATCTTATTCATAATATTGTTGGATTCTTTAAAAGAAGGAGCATGGACTGGTTCAGTGGTTCTAGGTTTTTTGAAAGTTAAAGCAGTTTGACCTTTCATAACTTCATCCACAGTACTCCTAAGGATAAGGAAAACAGGGAGCTTGAATCAATTATCCCTGGTGGTTATCATAGATACAGATTTGACCAATTTGTCCTTAATCCTTTCCTGCACAGCCAATAAAAAAGATTGGAAGAATTGTGCTCAAACTTTTTCCACTGAATTGATGTGATTGTTTTGGATAAGACAGTTTTTGATAGGATCCCAAGACTTCCTAAAAGACTGGTAGTTAGAGGCTGATGAGATGCCACCATTTGAGATACATTGAGATACAAGAGCATCCAAGTCCTGCAAAGTAAACCAAGCTACATCTATTTTACCCCAATATGCCAACATTTCTTCCCTCAGAAGCATCCAGTCAGGGGATTAGAATCCTTCAAACAACTTTATTAATTCCAGAAATTCATCAGAGGAGATAAAGAATTGTAACTGATAGGCCATATTTTATTTGCTTGCCCCATCCACTTCAGCAGCCATTTTTTAAGAGTCCAAGAACTGTTTGGCATTTACCCCATTGAACCCTAAGTTCTTGTTCTGAGGTTTGATCTTGACCATCTTTGGTCAAGCAGAGGTGGTTGGAGTACCATTAGATGCCATTTTGAATAACCAAATTCCTAGAGGATCCAAAGAGCAGATTTCCAAAGTGGCTCATGAGTGTGGCGGGAGTAGGGTTTTCACAAAAAATGACAAGTACCTTGCCTGGATGTTGCAAAAATTGGGAGGACTTACTTCTAGGATAACTTTCCTCCATGGATCAGATCTGAGAAGAGAGAGAGAACAGAAAAAAAAGGGGAAAGATTGGATTTCAAAGTTTTGATTCCAAGCGTTGATGATCTTGCAACTGTAAATCCCAAGTTTGCTGGTTTGATCACGGCCCGGGGGACGATATGTAAGACTCCAAAAGGTGCTAAGCCACAGACAGTTCTGTGAAGGGGATGTTGCTGTTTAGGCTTCCCTCCTAAGAGTTACAATAATATTTAAATGTTACTGCAATCAAGCTCCAGGAGCTTGTAAATAAGGAATCAATGTAAGGGATGAGTTTCAAAATAGTTGGTAGCAAATGGAAACAACACTGTCTGAGACAAGATGGTGCAGGGAAAGACTTGAACAAAATAAGTCAAAGTTTTGTTCAGAGTTCAATGGAACAAGGCATTTGTAAGTAACAATTCCCACCAGCTAATAACTCTGGTTGTTGGCAGAAGATTACAAAAGATCAACTCAATCCCAACCAACCTCCAGGTTCTCAATGAACCTGCCTAACTCTCCGCAATCAAGCGCTTGGAAGGTACCAGATAACTGTGGGTGGCTTAACAAAACAAAAGCAATCTGTTTATGAAGCTCTAGAAGCAAAGCAATAACAGATTTGAACAAGAATAACCCAACACTTCTCAAGGAACTCAAGATTAGCGTGGCAGAATTCAACTTTTAAAGAATAAAGGGAGGTCTAACACTCCAGGTTTCAAGCTCAAAGAAACCTCTCAGTTAAATGTGATTGAATCCGGAAAGATGATCAGGGAAGGATCAGTGTCAGCTTTCTACTTGGACAGAGCAACCTTTCAAAGCAGATTTAAAACAGAAATAAAAATAATAAAATTAAAAGGAGTGAGAAATCCATGAATATTATTACAGAAATGGATTCCCCACCCAAAATTAAGTAGGGTCACTCACTGACCCCACCCTTGAATTCTAACTCCTTACATTTTTAAATAAGTATTAAACAAAATAGAGCACAACACCACCATCGCACCTTTTGGCCATTTTAGGATTTCACACATTGTGCCATGTATAGGTTTCACACATAAAATTCAGTCAGAATTGAGGTGTTGTGTATATTTTAGGAGTTACAGGCGGATTTGTGTTGTGTCACAATTCCCGCGCGCAGCTCCGCATTCATACAGTAAGGGTACATGCGCCTGACACTCAACATGTAGGCGCATGTCAAAAGGCCCGCATGCAAAATGACTGACTGGCCGCAGGCAACAGATTCCCGCACGCAGCTGTCAAAGCCTGCGCGCGTCAACAGAAATTGCACTAAGCCTGATAGCCAGGTACTGCAGGAACAGGCTACAACCTGCATGCACACATCATGTATATGTAACAACTTGACTGATGGACAGAGGGATGTCTGAAACCTAAGAATATTGAATGAAAAATATGAAAATCAAAATATAAAGCAAATAAATTGTGGGAAACAATAATGAAGGTTGTCACGTAAATCAGATCGCCAAATCTTTATGAACCACAAAACACAACAAGGAGTTAACCTAAAAATTATTAAAAATTCCCAACGTGTGTAGAAGATACCGTAGAATCTACTAATACCCACTTCCACACATATCACTCAAAAGAAGTTAATAAAAAATGAGGAAATATGCCTGAATCATAAAAATAACAAATTAACACTTAAACACCTTCTGACAATTATTTCACAAAGAAATATGACATAGACAAGGCTAGCAGATTGACAGCACCAGACCTACGTGCCAAACTAGCCCTGACCAGCCTGCTAGCCTCAGCATCAAAGCACAACCCTCTCTATGTGCCCTGAGAAGTTCTTATTAACCAAAAAGGTATATAAACAACCCTTTTTTTAAATGATTTAATACACAGTAATTCTTAAGTATCAATCCAGACCCCTTGCCATCCATGATGAAGTGTTTATTCAAGATAAACAAGTGATATGTGGCTATATTCGGATAGTATTATTAATCATTCTGACCCCAACATTGATTCCATGAAGAATATCAGCAAATAACCCCAAAAATTGTCCTGAGACCCTTTCATACCGTGAATCTCTGCAAGCCTCCGGGAGTAATTACTAAAACTAGTAAGTTTTCTACTCCTTGAAACCCAGGCATAAGTGCTTTAAGACAGCCAGTCCACCCATCCCCTTGAGTTAGTCTTTGTGAGCAATCATTGAAGAACTGATTATACCAAGGTCTTTACACAGTTCAAAAGAACCCCTTGAAGAGAGGTTGTTATTCAATAAAGATCCCCAGTTTGCACAAACTTTTGCCCCTCTTAAAAAATATATTTAAACAAATTCAATCCAACCAAACAAACCAAACCAACCAAACTTTGCACTTGCTTTTAAATCAATTATCTAAGCATTTGACTGTAGTTTTCTTGGAATTATTATTCCAACACCAATATCACTTGCTGTAGCTAAAGAACGGCAAATTTCCTGGCATCAGGAAGTTGACAACTGGGGGTCTGGCTGGGAAATATCCTTGAATAATCAATTTTTAATTAATTATTTCTTTGAACCAGATATTCTATGTAAAAATAAGTAAAAATACTTATTATCCTTACTTCTGATTATTGTTTCTCCAGTGGACCTTAAAACCAATGGGGAATTAATCAATTATTATTTTAACCTTCTTAAAAAACAAAAAGAAGAAAGACTCCGTAATTTTGTGCCTGTTATGATAACTCCTGAGCAACAACAAGCCAGATCACTTCATTATAAGCAACAAGCTATTAAGGAAAAAGAATTGGAGCTTGAAAGACTTATTAACTTTAATTCTTTAATCAGGCAGCACACAGCCTGGAAGAAATATCAAAGGCAACTTTATTTCTATAATAAGAATAAAGAAAGTGAGCTTGAAAATTGTTTTTAATTTTTTTTTAAAAAAAAATATATATAACAAAAATTCAAAAAAAATCAAAGTTTGATAAAAATTAATAAAAATTATAATAAAACCAAAAACTTATTAATTTTAATTTTCATCTTAAAACTATTGGAAAGAACCTTTTCCCTAGCAGACTTTATTGAGCAGGACCTGTTGGAAAAAAGTTCCCACCACGGTTCTTTAGATTTAAGCCAAGACTTGATTGGTACCCACAAAGATCCCCCTGGATTACCCCCAAGGACTGTTTTAATCCTAGCCAAGCTTTAGTACTGTTGAATTTAAGCTTAAGTAAGCCTAAATCAATTTAAAAATAAATATTTTTTTTTATTTTATTTACCTTTTTCAAAGTCTTTTTGCCAAAAACTTACATCTTTTTTTGCATTATGTTGCAAAACAGACCCCACACCCGCGTGACAGGACAAGCCCCATCCTATGGACCTCTGCCTAGAGGAACGCGTGCCCGTACAAGTGCCCGTAGCGAGAACAATGAGGGGACTCAAACCTGCAACACAAGTGTCACAAGAACCGCCAGCACCCACGCCCTCCAATTTGACCAACAAATTGTTGGAGATGAGTCCCTCTCCCCTACAGTTGTCCCACGCAGTCACCCCTCCTCCTACACCTTCCACTCAGGACCTAGTCAAAGATTCCAAAATCAAAGAGTTGGTGAAGGATCATGTGAGTCATTGGGAGGCTTACAAGATAGCCCACAAACAGGACGACTCAGCGGCTATGAGAAAGGCCATATCACAGGCCAAGTCCTCTCAAATAGCCTTGCAGAAATTAATCCCCAGGGCAGAAGTGGAGAAATACATGGAGAAATGGAACCCCTGGGACCAATTAGCCAAATTAAAGGGAAAAGACTCAAAAAAGTTGAGGTCTTCACATCATCAAAGAATGAGAAACCCAAAAGATTGCGACAATATCATATCTCCAGCCCAGAAATGGAAGAAAGTCTATCACAACTAGGATCTGATGATATTACACGGTTGTTTAACAAATTTTTTGATGATGTCTTTTACAAATTTAAAATCTTGAGCAGCAACTTGGATAAAATTCATAAAAAACTTGATAAAGTTCTCCTGAACACTAACATAATGATCCAAGGTCAAGCTGACCATATGAAAACTAATGAGTCTGAAACCAAGGTATTAAAAGACAACATTGAGTAGAACAAATTCAGTATACTTGAACAATTGCACATCAATGAGTTAGAAAATAATAAGTTAAAGGATATCATCAGTGCTGAAAAAATATCCTTGATCAAGCATATCAATACCACTTACTCCTCTGGACAAGAAGAGATCCTCCTTTCCATTGAGAAGCTCCAAGGAGAAGTGAAAAACAAAACTGATACCCCTACTGCTCACCTAGTTGATAAAATTGACCTATTGAGTAACAAGTTGGATCTGGAATTAGGTATGATCAAGAATGACTTAAGAGACCTCAAAGTCAATTTGACTGCTCCTCCTAGGATTCATTTGGAAGAGGTAAAGCCTACTAGGATAATTAACACTCCTAACATTCCTCTTAATGTTGGAACAATAAGGAATGAATCCTACCAGCCCAGTCCAACTCCTGAAGTGGAACAAGCTCTGAAACTCTTACCTCCTGTAGCTGAATGGCCCAAATTCTCAGTTGAAGAATAATATAACCATATCAGTTTCATTAAATTCATTGATTACACCCTTGCCTCCTATGATTTACCGGAAACTATAGCAGTGGTAAGACTGCCCAGGCTGTTTGAAGGAGTAGCCTTGGATTGGTTCATCAATAAAAGAGGAGAAGAAGGACCTCAGGCTTGGGATTCTTGGAAAATCCTTGTCAAAGAACAATTTGGTATAAGGATATGGAAAAGAAAAATGATGAAAACCTTTGAGACCTCACTTTTTGACCCTGCTAAGGACAAGCCTCACAAGTGGTGTTTGGCAAAAATGAAGAGGTTAGATTGCTTCTACCCTGAAGCTGATAAAGGGGAAGTCAATGAAAGACTCCTCAGCCTATGTCCCGGACACCTTAATCACAGTTTAAGGTGTAGAATGTCTATGGATGCTGATCTCTCCACCCTTATTGGTATCTTGGAGGAAACTATTTCCATAAATGGTCTTGACAAAAGGACCAATAGACCCAGGGAACTTGCTCCCAAGGTTAGAGAAGAGTATAGTCCAAAAACTAAGGACTCCACCAATCCCCAATTAGAAATCAAGAAGACTTCTGAGACCAAAGAAAAGGTATGCTGGAACTGTAACCAAATTGGACATGTAAGACCTGACTGTCCCCAGCCTAGAAGAAAGATCAATCTCATTGAAGGAGGAGATGAGGATAATGAACTCAACCCTCCACTGGATGACACTGATGGATCATTATCTGAGTATGAATTAATGATTACTAACCCCATCAATGTCATTGAAGGAGACATAGGATCCTCCCTGGAAATCAATTCAGTCAACAAGGATTCCAATCTACCACAACAATGGACTCACAACATGAAAATCCAACATGTTTCTGAAGCCAAAACTCTGAATCTGAAACCCTCTATTGGTAAAAGCTACACCACTGGCAAAACTTTTTATGCTACTGGAATAATCCAAGGTTCTCCCGTGAAGTTACTCCTAGATAGTGGAGCCTTCTGCTCCTGTGTTGGGTCAAGTTACTTAGAGAACCAAGTCCCTAACTGGAAAGAATACTTGCTACCAGTTCCACAAGCTAAGTTCAGCAGTTGCAACTCCTCCCTTAATGCTATTGGAGTATGGTCTGCAGATCTCATTTTGCCCCATTCCAAAGGTTCCCTGAGACTCAAGTTTGAGTTTGTAGTACTCCAGAATGGAATGTGTGATTACCTCATTTTGGGAAATGATTCTCTTTGCCTGTATGGTATAGATGTATTCCAAAGTAAAGGAAGATACTTTACTATAGGAGGCAATTCAAAAAAGAAGTTTCAAATATTCCATGTTAATCCTCAAACCACTGACTCCACTTATTAGAAACACCTGGAAACCTTTAACCAGAAATACTTCTCCCAAGCTTCCCTAAATGACCAACTAAGTGAAGATCAAAAATGTGATATCCTTCAGGTCTGCTTTGAGAATCAGAATGCTTTCTGCACCAAGGACCACCCTATTGGTAACATAAAAGGACATGATATGATCCTTACCTCAACTATCAAACCCCCTTACCCTCCTAGCCTGAGAAGACCTGCTTATCCTTCCAGTCCAAAATCAAGAACAGCCTTAGAAACTCAGATCCAGGAGCTAATTGACTTACAAGTCCTGAGGAAAGTAGGACACAATGAGCAGGTAGATATCACTACTCCTGTGATCATAGCTTGGCACAATGATTAGTCAAGAATGGTAGGAGATTTTAGGATGTTGAACAATTACACTCAAGCGGACTATTACCCCATTCCTAGGATTTACCATTCTCTTCATAATCTCTCACAAGGTAAGTTTATTACTACCATGGACATGCTGAAAGGATTCCACCAGATCCCCATCAACCCAGACAGTAGGAAGTTCATGAGGATCACATGTCACCTAGGTATCTATGAGTACTTGAGGATGCCCTTTGGAATCAAGAATGCCCCTTCCCACTTTCAGAGGATGATGGACACTGTACTAGGCCAGTTCATAAGGCAAGGATGGATGATTGTATATATTGATGATGTTATCATCTACACTAATGATTGGACCTCCCATATGGATAAAGTAAGACTTGTCCTAAAAACCATCTCTGCTGAAGGATTAAAATTATCCATGAAAAAGTGCAACTTTTGATATGGTGAACTCAAAGCACTAGGTCACATAGTATCTGGTCTAACTCTTACAGCTGACAAAAGCAAAATAGCAGCCGTTATGAACAGGCCAATTCCTCAGAACAAAACTGAACTCCTATCCTTTGTCAGTTTCTGCAGCTACTATAGGAAGTACCTACCCAAGTTTGAATTACTAACTAAGTGTTTGTATGAGATTTGCAAAAACAACAGCCTGTTTGAAATGACTCATGAAAGGGTTAAGAACTATGAGGAACTCAAGGTGGCTATGACTACTGCCCCCGTACTAATACAACCTGATTACAGTAAACCCTTTATACTATATATTGGTTCCAGAATGGAAGGACTAGGCGCTGCACTTCATCAAGAAGTCATATAAAATGATAGACCAGTAGAAAAACCAATACTCTTTATCTCTAGGCAAGTGAAGAACACAGAGAAAAGATATGGTGCCAGTCAAATGGAATGCCTAGCTCTAGTATGGGCCTTAGAAAAGCTCCATTACTATCTAGAAGGTACTAAATTTGTGGTTATTACTGATTGCAATGCTTTGAGAACCCTGATGAACATGAAGACTCCCAGCAGGCACATGTTAAGATGGAAAATAGCTATCCAACAGTATAGAGGACAAATGACAATAGTACATCAAGCTGGGATCAAACACCAGAATGCTGACAGTCTGATTAGGAATGCTCTACCCAATCACCCAAGTGACCCCCCTTATGAAGCAGAGGATAATGATATCTTCCCCATCCTTAACATTAACATATTGAACATTGAAGCTCCTATAATGGGAATCCACATTTTTGAATTGGATGAATCCTTGTTCAACTCAATCAAAGAATCTTACAATTCTTGCATGAAAACCCTGATCACCATTATGGAAAGTACTTCTCCACCATTTGAATTGATCAATTGCCTACCTGAACCCCTCTTGAAACCATACAAAGCCAGAAGGTTCACCATATGGGATGGTCTAGTATACTACAGGCATCAACATTCAAGTGTCATAGTCTTAACCAAAGATGACCATATCAAACACGTCCTGGCTGAATGCCATGATAACTGCTCATCTGGTCATTTATATGCTGATAGAACCTTAGATAAGGTTAAAAAAACTGCTTGGTGGATCAATTGGAGAGACTCCACCATCCAGTATGTTACTAGTTGTAAAACTTGTCAAAAGTCCAACAGGGCCACTGGGAAAAGGTTTGGTCTACTACAAAATATTGCTGAACCCAAGAAAAGATGGGAGATTATCAACATGGACTTTGTAACTGGGCTACCACCAGGAGGAACCTATTCCTACAACTCAGTCCTAGTAATTGTGGATAGGTACTCCAAGAAAGCAAAGTTTCTACCTAATCACAAGGAAGACACTGCTATGGAAGTTGCCCTATTATTTTGGAACAGACTCATTGCTGATGTTGGAGTTCCCAAGATCATTATCAGTGACAGAGATCCTAAATTCACCTCTGAATTCTGGAGAAATCTTCATGACATTCTGGGAACCACCTTAGCTTTCTCTACAGCTTATCACCCTCAGACAGATGGATTAGCTGAAAGGATGATCCAGACCCTGGAAGACATGCTCAGGAGATTCTGTGGCTTTGTTATAGAATACAAGAATTATGATGGTTATTGCCATGATTGGTTTAGCCTTTTAGCTGCACTAGAGGTTGCCTACAACAGTAGCAAGCATTCCACCACTAAGGAAGCACCCTACATACTGGAAAGAGGATGTATTCCTGAATTACCCAAGGATAACCCAAATCAGCAGCTAACCAATATCCACCCCACGTCACTTGAATTCAAGAATATGATAGATACAGCCAACAAACACGCTGAAAAATGTGTTCAAGAAGCTGCTGAGTACAACCAACAGAGATGGGACAAAACCCATAAAGAACCTGACTTCAAGATTGGTGACCAAGTCTTAGTTTCTACCACCAATTTCACTAACTTAGCTGGAAACAAGAAACTCAGACCTGCATTTGTTGGACCATTCACCATTAAGAAACTCCATGGAAAGAATGCTGTGGAAGTAATTCTCAGTAGTAACTTTCCAGAAAGCACCCAGTCTTCCCAGTAAGCCTTTTCAAACACTACCATCCTCAAGAAGGAGAACACACTCTGTCACCAGCAATTCCTATTGCAGATGAAACTGAGAAAGACAAAGGAAAAATAAGCAAAATCCTTAAAGACAAGAAAGAAAGGATAAATGGGAAAGATTTCAGACTCTATCTAGTCAGATACAAAGGAGAATCCGCTGACAAAGATGAATGGTTACCTGAAAACAACATTCCAGATGGACCTATCCACTTAAGAAATTACAGAGCCAATAAAATACATTGAGCCCCAAAATTTTGTCAGATATAGACATATCTTGGATTGGGGGAATGTCAGCTTGCTACTTGGACAGAGCAACATTTCAAATCAGATTTAGAACAGAAATAAAAATAATAAAATTGGAATGAGTGAGAAATCCATGAATATTATTACAGAAATGGATTCCCCACCCAAAATTAAGTAGGGTCACTCACTGACTCCACCCTTGAATTCTAACTCCTTACATTTTTAAATAATTATTAAACAAAACAGACCACGACACCACCATGGCACCTTTTGGCCATTTTGACATTTCACACATTATTCCATGCATAGGTTTCACACCTAAAATTCAGTCAGAATTGAGGTGTTGTGTATATTTTAGGAGTTACAGGCGGATTTGTGCTGTGTCACAGTTCGCGCGCGCAGCCCCCCATTCATACAGTAAGGGTACATGCGCCTTACACTCAATATGTAGGCGCATGTCAAAAGGCCCGCATGAAAAATGACTGACTGGCCGCAGGCAAAAGATTCCTGCACGCAGGTGTGTGTGTGTCAAAGCCTGCGCGCGTCACCAGAAATCGCACTAAGCCTGACAGCCAGGTACCACAGGAACAGGCTACAACCTACATGCACACATCATGTATATGTAACAAATTGACTGCCGGACAGAGGGATGTCTGAAACCTAAGAATATTGAATGAAAAATATGAAAATCAAAATATAAAGCAAATAAATTGTGGGAAACAATAATGAAGGTTGTCACGTAAATGAGATTTCCAAATCTTTATGAACCACAAAACACAACAAGGAGTTAACCTAAAAATTATTACAAATTCCCAACATGTGCAGAAGATACCATAGAATCTACTAATACCCACTTTCACCCATGTCACTCAACATAAGTTAATACAAAATGAGGAAATATGTCTGAATCATAAAAATAACAAATTAACACTTAAACACCTTCTGACAATTATTTCACAAAGAAATATGACATAGACAAGGCTAGCAGATTGACAGCACCAGACCTACGGGCCAGGCTAGCCCTGACCAGCCTTCTAGCCTCAGCATCCAAGCACAACCCTCTCTACGTGCCCTGAGAAGGTCTTATTACCCAAAAAGGTATATAAACAACCCTTTGTTTAAATGATTTAATACACAGTAATTCTTAAGTATCAATCCAGACCCCTTGACATCCGTGATGAAGTGTTTATTCAAGATAAACAAGTGATATATGGCTATAGTCTGATATTATTATGAATAATTCTGACCCCAACATTGATTCCGTGAAGGATATCAGCAAATAACACCAATAATTGTCCTGAGACCCTTTCATACCGTGAATCTCTGCAAGCCTCCGGGAGTAATTACTTAAACTAGTAAGTTTTCTCCTCCTTGAAACCCAGTCATAAGTGCTGTAAGACAGCCAGTCCACCCATCCCCTTGAGTTAGGCTTTGTGAGCAATCATTGAAGAACTCATTATACCAAGGTCTTTACACGGTTCAAAAGAACCCCTTGAAGAGAGGTTGTTATTCAATAAAGATCCCCAGTTTGCACAAACTGTGGCCCCTCTTAAAAAATATATTTAAACAAATTTAATCCAACAAAACAAACCAAACCAACCAAACTTTGCACTTGCTTTCAAATCAATTATCTAAGCATTTTACCGTAGTTTTCTTGGAATTATTATTTCAACACCAATATCACTTGCTTTAGCTAAAGGACGGCAAAGTTCCTGGCATCAGGAAGCCGAAAATCAGACCAGTATGGTCAGAAAAATGGATCAGGAGTGGTATAACACACTCAAGAATTCCAGAAGATAAAATTCTCTTCAACCAGCAAGGCTATGGTTGGTGATAAAGATCAAGGTCACAGATGGACCAATCAAAGATTCAAGTATGGAGGCTCAAAGGATCAAGGGGCAATCAACAGATATACCCAGGATAAGGATGAGGAATTCAATTCACTGATAATAACTTGGGGGGGACATACACACACACTCCCCTGGATGAATGGAAAAAGGCAGGGGAGAGCCCCTCCTTTTATAGACAAGAGGCCTGTAGGCTATTTCCAAGGGATACTTACCAATGAGTGCAGAATTTTTTTTTTAATTTGATCATGAGAAAATAAAAAAAAAGAAAAAAACAACAACTCAAAAAAAAATTGAAACCATGGATTAACAGGAATGGAAAGACACCAGCCCGTGCCAATGATCGGCATGGGCAGGAGAGTAGCAGGTGAGAGGCTGCATGGACAGGCTGATGGGCCCGGGCAACAGCCAGGGGCAGAACCACAGAGAACCGTGCAGGCAACAGACAAGACGCGCGGGATACTGGTGAGCTAGGGGGTGGATTGAGGTCACAAACAGCCGCGAGAAATGCTTGTGGTCTTTGGTTGTTGTTGGTGCAAGAGTTCCGACAGCCGCAAGCAACAATTTTGGTTTTTGGGCGTCAGAGATGGATTGGGCGGAAGATTGGATGGGGAGCGGAGAGAGCATTGGTTGGAGATGGGGGTGGTGGAAAAGACAACAAGGGTGTGGGAGATGATGATTGTCTTTGCTCCATTGAAACAATCAGAGCAAGGTGATGGAGATGGGAGGATTGATTGGATGAAAAGCCATGAGCAACAGGTCCAAGCAGCCGCAATGGGAGACCAGCTGACCAAAGGAGGTTGGCCGAGGACAAGGATCAAGGCAGACCAAGACTTTGGGTGGCTTGACCGTCTTTGGATGACCGGGGTGAGGACAAAGAATGCAATGGTGATTGTGCAAGTGCAAGGGAAGATCAGGGGCGGATTCAAGGATCTTCCCCCCTTGGCAAGGGTGATTGATTGTGAGGTGGATGATGATCAGGAAAGGGGGGGGTGATTGGGAAAAGCACCCAAGAAATGACGGTGCAAGGCTTGCGGAAAAGGAAGGGTTGGCTCAAAAAAAAAAGGAGAGAGGGCTGCCGTTGAATGAGCCACAACAGCAGCGGTTGTATCAGAAAAAAAAAAGGAAAGACACATTGCCACTGTCTTCTTGTAAACAATATTGACGGTGGTGATCAATGGGATTCTGGGGGTGATGGATGGAAAAAAATTTGGTCCAATCATCTTTGGATGATTGGGATGGGGCCGGCTGGGTGCAATTGCCGCTGCCAGTGTGAGAGATGGCAAGATCAAGCCAAGAAGGTCTTTTCCCGTGTGTTTGGCAAAAGATGATCAAAGAGCAAAGGAGGAAGATTGAAAGTAGGGGCTGGAAACTTGCACATTCCAAGGAAACACTCAACCATTAGGCCAAAGGTAATCTTGGGAGACTGGACATTTGAGGAGCACCATTCAGCAACAGGGAAAAATTGGATTTTTTTTTTTAAAGGATGATTGATGGATATAAAAAAATCATAAAAATTTTTAAATTTTTTTGCAGTGGTCCCAAGGTGTCAAGATTCAGTCACCACAGGGCTCAGTCAAACAAGGCTCAAGTACATCCCTCAAAGACCACCTTGACAAGTTTGAAAACATAAAATCTCAAATCTCACAGGCCCAAGGTAAAATTGACAATGAAACCCTTGTCTTTGTACTCCTTGAGTCCATACATACAAAATATGCAAGTGAAGTCAGATCCATCACCAGATTTGTAAAACCCCTTACCTAAACACAATTCTTTGAAGAACTCCTAGAGACAAACAAATTTTCTCCTATAAACCAACAGCTTCCTCAAAATAACAAAGAAGCAAACTTAAGTGCTGCCAAAAATCCAAGACCCCATTGTACAAAAGAAAAATGTGTTGGTCCCCATAACCCAAGTCAATTTCATGCCAGAAATGAAGATCTGAGAAGAGCTTGGATTGATAAAAAGATCCAATCTGGAGAATGGAAGGGCTTAATTCTGGAATGGTACTCCTCAAACCGCTCAGGACAGCGCCCCCAATCCAAATCTAACCTTTCAACCATTGTCCTAAACTGCCCAGAACCAACACAACCAACGTGTTTCTATGGAAAAAGTGGTACCAGCGAGAACATCATCCTATTCAACACTGGAGCCACTCAGCACATGTTCAATAGTCTTGACTATTTTGAGAATTAGGGATATTCTGAAGTAATTGGGGTCAAACTAAAACTAGCCGGTGGAGGAATCACCTTACCAATTTTTGGAAAAGGGCCTGTTGTCATCCAAGGGGAACATAAACTTCCCATCAGATTTGAAAATTCATTATGTGTACCTGAATTATCCAAAAATCTTATTGCTGGATGCATACTTCTCCAGGATGACATTAACATCAGCACAAATGAGCCCCAAGTGGAGCTAAAGAAGTGTGACATGGTTCTGTTAAAGGGAGATATCAAAAAAAACTTAATGGAGTTCACAGCTAACCCCAATGTGAGAGCTGTTGCCCTCAATACGTTGTCTCAAAAGCTATCAGCTGAACTGGTTCATTTTTGATTGGCACACCCAAACCAAAATCTCATAAATCAAATGGCGGCAACAAATCATCTCAACTGTGACACAGCCCATAAAATTAACTGTGGAAATTTATAAAAAGCAAGTCACATCAACATTCCCATAAACAAGAAAGAGGTAGAATTATCAAACTGCTACAAAATTTACATGTAGATCTAAGCGGGATAATTTGTACCACTTCCCCTTATGCATATTATGCTCTGTTCACAGATGACTACAAATCCTATAGATTAGGTTATCTACTTGTGTCAAAATCAAAATTTGATGTTCTAGATGCAATAAAATCATATATTTCTAAGGCTGAAAGGAAAACGGGCCATAAATTCATCAATCTCACCATTGATGGCTGGTCCAAATTCTATAATTCTGAGGTCAAAAACTACCTGAATCAATTAGGAATCACCACCCGTACCCCAGCACCCTATACGCCGGAAAAAAATGGTGTTGCTGAACAGAGTAATTGAACTGTGGTGGAGAAAGCCCAATCAATTATGATACATGGTGGAACTCCTCTGCAATATTGGTGGGAGGAAGTTTGCACTGCTATCTTTATGATCAACAGACTCTTCACCAGTGCCATAACCAAAAGGTATTTCACCCTGTTTGAGATGTGGCACGGATATCAACCTAATCTCAACCACATCAGAGTATTTGGATGTCAGGCCTACCCCCTCATCCAAAAGCCATTACAAGAAAATAAGTTCTCTGGTGTATCCAATGAAGGAATCCTTGTGGGGTTCATTGAAGATAATCAGAACAACATCATACTAAAACTATTCACCTCCCAAGTCCATATCACCTGTGATGTGACATTTGACAAGAGCTCTTTTCCATTCAAAGAACAATTCTGTCAAGAAACTACCACCAATGAAAGCAAACTTTCCTTAATATTCATTCCCAAAACCACTGACTACCAACCACTCACCTATCATCCTGACTCACAATTCCAAAATCACACACCCTCACCAGCCCAAGAAACCCAAACGCCAAAACTAATAATCAAAATTGGGCCGCCTCCACCCCCACATAATACACCTAACTTGCCTTCCACAAATTGCTTGATCCAAGGGAATACTGAGTATGTGCAAGATCATTGACTCTGAAAACTACCTTGCATCAACTACTCCAATCTGGTTGTGTTATCCTCCAACATCACTGTATTAGCTCGGCTCATGAAATGCGCGCTAAGCACACTGATCCAGTGTCCTATGCAGATGCTAAATCCAGGCCCAATGCTCCCAAATGGATGGGGTCATTTCAAAGAGAAATCAAATCCATGAAAAACAGGAATGTCTTCACACTAGAAAAAAGGCCCACACACAAGCAGGTCATGAAAGGTAAGTGGCTGTGCAAAGCCAAACATAATACAAACAGCACATTCATCAAACAAAAATCACAATATGTTGCAAAATTATGCTTGCAAATTGAAGGAGTAGATTACCACAACACATTCTCACGCACCAGCAAGCTAACCTCACTCCAACTCCTTATAGAGCTTGCTGCCCACAACAATTGGGAAATCCATCAAATGGACGCTGTCACTTCCTTCCTCAATGCTCCACTCAACAAAGGGGTCTATTTGGAAAAACCAAGCGGATTTGAAGAAGGCACAGACCTGGTATGGCTCCTCAACAGGGCCATCTATGGATTGAAACAATCACCAAGAATGTGGAATGATAGAGTCAACACGTTCCTTCAGAGTATTGGTTTTGTCAAGTCACCATGCAACAAAGGTGTGTATATGAGAAATAAAAACGGAAATTACACCTAAATGTATGTTCACATCAATGATATGATAATTAAAGGCAACAAAGTTGCAGTTGTAAAAACTGAAATATCCAAAAAATGGGAAATGGAGGACTTAGGAAGAGCTGAAAGTATAGTAGGAATACAACTAAAACAAACCTCCAGTGGATACAGCCTCAACAAACACCATATGGCCTCCCAAATCTTACAAGCATTCAAAAACACTGACATCAAAGCTGCCGCAACTCCCTTACCTATAAACAGCAAACTACTGCCATTTTCCAATGAAGAACATGACTCCTTCATCAGATTGAACCTCCCATACCAAAGTGTCATCTGCTCCCTCTTATACCTTGCTAAATGCACCCGCCTGGACATCACACATGCAGTAGGTGTTTTAGCACAATATATGGACAAACCAAATCACACCCATTGGAAGGCATTCTGTGACTTATTACAGTACCTAAAAGGAATTGTTGAATACGGTATTGAATTCTCATCATCTACAAGCTCTATAACAGCTGACAAAAGCTGCTACGTCCCATTTGGTCATTCAGATGCTGACTGGGCCGGAGATAAGGCCACCCGCAAATCTACTACTGGATATATATTCACCATGATGAATGGACCAATAAATTGGAAATCTAAGCTCCAACAAATGGTTGCCCTATCCTCTACAGAAGCTGAGTATAAAGCTACCACCAAAACATGACAGGAAGCTTTCTGGTTAATAGAATCCCTAAATTTCCTACAAAAACCTTGCAACATATCAATAATGCTACACTGCGACAACCTCAGTGCTATCCATCTTACATCCAATTCAAAATTCCAAGCTCAAACAAAACACATTGAGATCCAAAATCATTGGATCCAAGAACTAGTAAAAACAGGGAAAGTCAAGATTCAACACTTCCCTACGGAAAACATGATGGCCAACCTACTAACTAAAGTCCTTAAAAAAATTCATTCTATAAGCTCCAAGACAGCATCCGCATAAAACGGGTAATTTCCTCAACTTGTTGAGGGGGGTGTTAGAATTCTACCCTCATGGCTATGACCTCTACAACAAGTGAGGAAATTGGTAAGTCTGAGTGCATGTAGCTGTGATGTGCAGGACATTACTTCATGAGTGATTGAGTGTGGTGACATCACTAGCCAAGTGACGCAAAGTCCTACACTCTCTAAGTGCTGCCCTGCCAATATATAAGTGAGAGTTATCCTCCAAGGTATTAGATCCCCCATCACTTCAATTCATCTTTGTGGGGTATCTAATATTGTAAGCACATTTTATTTTGTTTAGTCTCAATGTTATTATCTCTGTAACATTATCTCATCATGGCGTCATTTCTTTTTTTACAGTCAGGAGCATCTTATTTGGGAGTGATCAAATACACCTTAGCCAGCAGCTAAGACATACCATCCTCAATTGTTTTCATTGGGTGTTAGTTGTACAGCCTACTTATTCTATCCTATGATTCAACTAAAATCACTTCCATTCATCTTTGTGGGGGATCTAATATCTCATGAGCATTTTATTGGGGAGTGATCAAATATGCCTTAGCCAGCAGCTAAAACGTATCATCCTCAATTGTTTTCATTAGGTGAGCATCTTGTTTGGGAGTGATCAAATACGCCTTAGACAGAAGCTAAGACAAATCATCCTCAACTGTTGTCATTAGACCCTCAAACATTTACAGCAATAGACATGGAAGATTTATCTTTTTCTTCCATGCCAAGCGGATTATTCTCCTTTTCCTCCTGATCCTCCTGTTGATCCTTTTGTAATTCAGATCAATGGTAGAGCAAGGAAAACATGAAGAAAAATCTATCCTCCCTTGTGGGGAGTTTACTTCTGTAAACAAATGTCAGAATACATTGGGCTAAAAAAAAAGCAGATGGTTTCAGAAGCTTGTGAGATCCTTGATGATGAAATGACACCAATGAGCTGTCAAAGACTTGCTGAGGGACTAATTAGGTGCCCTGAAAGCTGCAAAGACACTTCAATTCAGTGAATGCTGAAAAGGTACTTTTGCATTTAAGCCAAGCAATATGTGGATGCAATTTTCTTGTATTTTATCAGAGCTGGTTCCCAGAGGACAATCAAATGATAAGTTAGAGAAAGATGAGATGTGATACTTTTGCATGAGGGTTGGGTTTTTCTGAAATGGAACATGAGAAATTTTTTCAATGATGACATGCCTTGGTGACTAGCCCTATTCCACACTCAAGTTCATGTTTTTTTTTTCTTCCACAATGGATGCCCTCATGCTCTGGCCAGAACTAGTTCAATGCATTTTTATATTTTTATAAGTTTTACCTACTCTTTTTTTTCTAAATTGGAGAAAGAAGCCTGCCTCTTGCCTTGGTGTCAACATTCTCCCTCAAAAAACAAAAAAAATGCCCTTTTGTACTGTGGGTAGACAGAAATAATGGGACTGATTGAGCAAAAACAGTCTGTTTATTTTCAACCATTTGTTTCAAGCTGAATCTATCACTTGTAGAAAGGTATTTATTTAATTTTATTCATAGTATTAGATATTTCATCATCTTTTATTTAATTGTACAACAATTGAAATTTCAAAAAATATCAAATCATAATTTTTTGAAAAAAGTTTTATAACACACAAAACCCTCAAAAAACGTGCCAGAGGAAAAAAAATGAAAAATTCTGTACCATTGATATTTTTTCTTCTTTGTAGGGGTGTTAAAGAGGATCAAAATGAACAATTTTACTGAAAAAAAAACTTAATATTGGGAGTTCCTAAGAAAATCTAAAACCAGTTTTGATCAATGTTGACTTTTTGGTGCCTTGGTAAGATTTGGACAATAATCCTGAGATAGGTTGGTTGGAAGTCTTGGAAACCACTTAGAAATGCTTATTCAAGCTCTGTGGTCATCAAATTTCCATATTTTTTTATTCTTCTACTCCCTTTCAGCTTTGAGGTGCCTTGAGCTCCTTGAGTTTTTATTGACCCAAGGTTAAACTTGGGTGGGCAGATTTGAATTGCTCTGAAAATGATTCCAACCATTGAAATTGTACCCTCCTCCAATGCTTTGACCGTCTTGATCTTATGAAACAACCAATTGCCTGAAGAAGACTAAATTTCAAAAAAGAAAACCATGAAACAGAATCAAAGATGAAGAATAAAGTTTTCAAAAAGATTACTTTCCACAATTGTTATTTGAATTGATCAAGTTGTCCAACATCAAAATCCAAACTCTGAGTCAGTGGCAATGTGGCAAAGGGTCAGATGGAGTAGGAGCCCTAAGATGGGTTTTTCAAGAGCAAGATCAAGACACCCTGGGCTTGATCTACATTGTTTGAAGTAAATGGGTGTGGTTGCTTTGACAAACAGTCCCACAGCTTTCATCTAGTTACTGTACAGAACATGGTTGGTGTTCAACACATCAAGCAAGTATGAGTATTTTGACTTTTTTTTTCCTTGCCATGGTCATTTGATAACCTTTGGAGCAATAAGGTGACCTTTTCCCTGTGTTAAACACATGTCTCTTATGGCTTAATTTTCATAAATCAATTTGTGATTGAGTGACACTTTGTTCTGTAACCAGGGCTGGTAGTCAACACATCTGAGGTTGTTGATTTCATGCCTTGGTGAATTCTCCTATTCCCACTCAACTATGTGTTTTTTCTTCCAAAATGGATGCCCTACTGCTCAGGCCAGAACTATTTCAATGCATTTTTCTATTTTCATGAATTTAACCTACTATTTATTTTTTAAATTGCAAGAAGAAGCCTTCCTCTTGCCTTGGTGTCAACATTCTCCCTCAAAAATCAAAAGAACATGCCCTTTTTTGAAGACCAGGGATTGTGATCAACACATCTAAGTGAGTATATTGAATTTTTTCTCCCTTCTTTTTTTATTTTTCCTTTCATCCTCTCTTTAGTATTTTTTCATTTTTTATTTCAAATATTGTAAATTTTTGGAAATTTTAACAAACAATTTTGGCTTGGCTTTCTGTATTCTCCCTGATGGAAAGTAGAAGTAGAAAAATTAAAATTACACCAACATAGGTTCTTGAATAAGAAACCAACAGAAAAAAAGCCATGAATGGCTGATTTATATAAGGAAATATTTTTACAGTTTATGAGCATGGTGTGTTATTACTATCCTAAATACATGTTTATGCATTTAATTTTGGGCAGTGCATAAGAGGAATTACCCAGTTTTGGACCAGTTAATGGAAATTCAAATCTGGAAACAATCAGCCTCTTCTGGAATTTTTGAATTTCACTTTGAAGGAATTCCCAAAAACCAACTGCAGTAATTTGTGGATGATGTGTAGACTGCTTTTGAAGCAACAGCTTTGCTCATATCTAGCTTTCCCTTGAAAATCTATTATGAACTAGTGTGCCAGAAGTTCAGCAAATGCTGATCTCTAGTCATAGTATTTTTCCACCTGCTGAAAGTTAATGATGAGATACAGAATCACGTAAACCTGAGATATCAATGGGATATAGAAATGACACCTGCATACGGGTGGTGGCCATTTTTCTGTGGTGACATTGATTTCTGTGGGGAATTCTGCTTGATTTTTTGGTATTTCTTGGTTGAATTTTTAGTTATGTCTTTTTGAGGGACCATTTTTATTGATGGTTAACAGAGATGAGGTGATGAGGTGCAGAGCTGCAGAGTGAGAAGTAGTGATTGGAAGACAAAGGGCAAGGAAGGGATGAGATGGGGAGTGGGAAGTAGAAATGGCAAGATGAAGAGCAATCAGGTGATGAGGTGGGAAATGGGAAGTAGTGATGGCAGGATGAAGAGTGATGAATCATATCTCAAATGATGCTGGAGATGGAAAGAAGCAAAAGCCAAGGGGTAGATGTGGTCTGAAACATGGTGGAGGGTGTGAGTACCTTAATATACTTTATTTGAAAAAAAATAGTTATTTTGCTAGTAACTTTGACACACCTGATGTGAAATAAGAGTGTTTTTTGATTTTTGATGGCAGTTTTGCATTGAAGCCTGCCATTTTTTAATGGTGTGTTTGGTCAAATTTGATACTCCCTAATGGTTTGAATGAAATGAGATTTCACAAGAAAAAAAATTCTAGCAATAAAATTTTGAGTACAAATTCAATAACCAATCCACAGCTGGAATTACCACAGATTAGGCATTAGACAATGAGTTTGACCTGTCATATGCATCAATTTTGATTTTTATTCATTCCCATTACATTCTACCCTCCTCCCTTTTCAATCACAAACTAAAAAAGCATACTCTTGAGAGTCTTGTTCCATGAATGAAGTGCTTGGAATTCATTGGAAAGCGTATGGCAAACACATTTTTTTTAACGCATCTTGTTTCTAGAAAAAATTTGAAGCTGCAGGACTAATTTTCAAGAATTTGCCCCCAAAATATGTGTGTGGAAAACTAACCAAATAGTTTTACTTGTATGATGCTAGACGCTTGTATCATTGGCCCAAGTCAAGATAGATTTGAGAACGACAGGCCCGCTGCAAAGTGCATCACATTTGCGGAAACAATAACATCTGGCCGTTTACTACAGTATGCAATATATTCCTGCAGTTTTCTCAGTGGAACCAGTTTAGTGATGATTTTTTTACCTGAAAGACTCAATGCTCTTGTGTGATCAACATGTGCAGGGCATAGATGAACTTGTAATGCCCAAGCAGCTTACCTCCTTGAAGATTGGGTACAACTTTCACATTTTCATGATCCAGTTTGATCCTAGCTTGGACAATAGTGACGGAGGAATTGGAAATCCCAGGATCTACCTAATGAACCGTGGAGTTGATTATTTGCGTTGAGCGGCCTACCACCATCCCTACCACCATCAGCTGATAGGGAGAACAAGTCCACTTTGCCAAAATGGCATATTGCAGAATCGTTGGTCAATTTGGACGGTACTCACTGCTAACTTGCTTCCTACCGACTTTACATAGACCTTGACACCTGGGACGTCGTTCCCATAACCCGTTTTTTCTCGTAGTCTGAAGAAAACGCCCAAATCCACATTCTCAGTTCAGGGACCATAATTTTGGGTTGATGGCAAACTCACTCGCGTAGCGCTGTTTCCGTCTCACTCTCGCCGGCGTCACCGTCGGTTAACCCCGTGGGAAATTCGACAACAACTTTGCAATGTGCAGGTCTGTATCGCCTGATCAGAAGCAAAGCAGGCTCTTGGTTGGGCATCTCAACAGTTGCAATCACTGCTGTAGCTTTGGGTTGGTTTATCAGTATCCCCGACGGATACATAATTTCGAAATTTGTTTGTCTTAGTGCTCGAGTTCTTCTTTATCATCGAATATCCTCACGTATCGAAGTGGACTTACCGTCATCTCGAGATGGATCGGTTGTTTTGCGATAAAAACTAGCACCAATGATGTCAGAAAAAAAAGCGGATAAGAACCTCATTTTCACGTTGAGAGCTGCAAAAGTCGAAAATGCGTGTTGATAGCAAGCGTTTACTCACTAATCCCATGTCTTGGGTTCTTCTGTACCATCCAGGTATTCAACCCGTGAGAAGCCAACCCATGGGGATTGATGGATACTCGGTTTGGTCCATGAGATAGGCTTTACGTCCTTCGGGTCCAAGGAAACCGGGCTACCATTGAGCCTTTTTTTAAGAAACACAAACACAGTGCTTAATTTACCGGTAAATTTTATGACTATTGCAACTCCAGCTAGCCATCATCGGGCTAACTTGAAGTCACATCAGGAATTTTTCAACCGACCCTGTGTCCCCCAAAACATTGATCGCGCAAAAACGATTAAGAAGATGAGAACGTAAGTTCCAGTCCAACTCCTGTTATAAATACTTTACAAATGTTTATTTTCATAGGGAACAAAAAAAAAATAAAAGAAAAATGAATGCTTTGCGCACTGGGGACCATGCATTCGGCTTGTAAAACGAACAGCCCGAACATGATAAGAAATGTTTTCATATAAATTGGCTTGTAAAGTGACATGTTGAGCCCCAAGCTATCAGTAGATGAGCCGTTTGGAAAGATGAAAGATGTAAGCAAAAGGCGCATTGATTAAACAAGCCAAGTCAGGCGTTTTTCGGCTTTAAATCTTCGACCAGTCGCCATCAATGTCCAAGAGAGATCGGCTGCTGAAAGTATTGCACGGGCGCCGACGAGAGCTCTCTCAAAACTGCGCTTACTTGACAAGTTCATGGTCCACCGCCGCTCTGAGGTGCCACTGTGATGCGCAGGAGTGATACTCCTGCGATATCAAACACTGCGTATGCCATCTCATTGAGCTTATCGCCATCACCCACGACTTTCCGCCAGTCTGCCAACTGCGCATCCGAAGCTGGATAGGCTCACAGATCATCACCACCAGGAGGTCAAAGCCGCATCCAAGTGAAGGACGAGTGATAGATTCGGTTTCTTCAGATCATCCAACCCCTCCGGTTGACCGCGTGAAAGCTCCGGCAACCATGCGCTGCCTGATCACAAACGAAATGAAGCAAAGACACCATAGTCGGAATTTCGGCAATCTGACAGCTGGAGCAAGCGTGCTGGTCAAGCGCTCTGCGAGGTTACGTAACACGGCCTAGTGCAGGAATGAGAGGAAGGGAAACAGCGCGCGCGACTACTCGGCTGGCGACCCCGCAACATCCTCCACAAGCACTAGAAAGCTCTACAGTAAGCGAGCTGCGACCGGCCTGGCCCCACGGACAGCTCGCCCTGTATTCACAGAATGGTATTTCACCACTCTGCCTGTTACTATCTCTTTGCAGTCGTCGCTACCTCCTTTGTCACCATCGCATGCTACCCGGCAAGGTAGGGCCTGGTACATACCACCGGGGAGGAAAAGGCGAAACAGCGCACTGACCGCCCGGCTACCGAGTCGGTAATTATGAACCTTAATCAAGTGATCCTGTAGAAGCTGACATCTGTCCCTGCAAACGCACTCTCGATGCAGACAGACCCACGAGAAAGCAACCTGACCAACTTACGTCGCTGAAAGTGGCATGCGTCATGACCTCCTAATTTTCTTATCCTTATCCAACCCGCAATCCTATTCGGGCCAATTGCCTGACTCGGGTAATCTTCATCGATCTATAGCTACTATTCTGATTCAACTCCAACTCGAACCTAAATCCAAAACTAATCCGACATATGCTGCGTGTCAAAGTATCCTTGTTGTTTCACATTGTCCTCCCCTATTTATTTCTTCTGTCATGCTCGCTTGTTCAACTCTATCACACTTGCCCGTTCACTTTGATCACTCTCGCCTGTCGAGTTCTATTCTGCTCGTCGTTATCATAAAACCTCCAACGATCACCTCCTCGCGAAGCAACCATTGGCCTGAAATTCTGTACAGCTTAGCCTAAGGGAGCCAACCGATGCCTAAACTTTTTCCCGCATCCTGAACAGTGTTCTGGACCCGCAAACATCTCTTTCCCGACCTTACAATCTCCGGGAAACGGTCTCTTTGTCCTCTCTGTTTTCTTCCGGGCACTCTCCTTATCTCATCCCTATCGTGTCAACCATGCCTCCATCGGAAAGAGGCGGCTTTGCTCCCGGTTCAAAGGAAGAATCTCGAAGCGTTGCTATAACATTTTGTATTGTTTCCTCAGTTGAAATGCACGGCTCTTAGTCAGCTGCCAAAAAATTACCACGCACTCAATTGCCGCGAAATAATTCCAGTACTCAAAATTTCTATCTTGGTCAACAGCGGTACTGAGATACCCTGCTACCAGTGTAGCCGCAGCTACGATTTGAGTGGGTTATCCTTCAGGGTTTTTTGGGCATGCGATACAACGTATCAATTTAGGGTCTGTTGGCGAAGAGATACGAAGTGGAGAATGCTCGAATTCTCAGGAAAACGGAGGCTCGAGCTTTGGATCACATGGTTAATGTGTGTGTAGCTCCAGGTGCCAGTCTGCGGGAGATTTTTAACATACAGTCTCCGTTTTCACAAGGATTGCCGCCCGGCCCAAATTTTCAACCTTTGTCACTGAATCAGATACGCTTTTGTGCAAGAACTGCCCGGGGCCGGGACCGACCTGAAGCCGACAGGTCAGCATCGTACGAATCTGTCTCCAGAAAAAATTGCAGCATGACAGTTTCTCAGGTTTGTAAATGGTCGGGGTTTCGGTGTCCGAACTGGAGGCCGATATGTCAGTCTGACGCCCTTCAGTTGTCACTTATCTCCCAGAAACACTAAAAGTCGGGTACACAAAATATTTTGTCATGGCTTGGGCTATGGTTTTTGGGCTTCAAACCCATGCGGGTAAGGAAGGGGCTTATTCAGTGACTGACAATCCAACCTTTCATAAACCAAACGTACAAAATTACCAACACTCTTGTCAAAGCCGTGAATCACCTAAATATGTGATATGAAGATTTTCCTGTTTAGGAACAAATTAAAACATCAAATAAAAAATTCATCCAAACAAGGAATTAAGGAAAGGACCTTGCATAAGCAGCCGCGCACACAATAGGGTGTATCAGAGTTAGCAAACCACCATTTTTTAATGGGGGGGTTTCAACCCAAATCCACCATTTGAAACCCACCATTAAAAAGCCAAAAACCCACTTATTTCAAAAAAGGAGTGTCACAGTTACCTGCAAATAAGTGGGTTTTTCAGATATGGTATATAAAGTCCAGCCAGTTGACCAGATTTTTGTTGTTCCTCTTGATGCTATAAATACCACCCCCTGTCCTTCTTTGATTGCCACCCTGCCCCCATTGTACTCAGTTCAGTCACCCTCACCCATCCATCAATGCTCACATCATCCTCCCAGCTCAGAACCTGATCTCATGGTCTTACCCAATCATACTTCCAACCTCAATGCTGAGGATGACAACAACAACAAAAACATAAACCATCAATCATCATCATCTACCCCAAACTCCTCCTCCCTCCTCCTCCTCCTCCTCCTCCTCCTTGGCCATCCCTCACCATCACTCCCACTGTCAATTCAACCTTGTCACCCCCCCCTAAGGCTTCCTTCACCTCCTCCCATCTCATCCTCTCATTGCCTCAAGCAATCCTCCAAATTCTCCACCCCCTCCATCCTCAAACACAATGATGAAAATACCAATCATCATCTCAATGATCAGCTTGAGGATACTTTGAGGAAGGAAGCAGCTCAATGCATTTGGGAGTTGATGCAATTGCATCATCTAAGAAGGAGACTGGTCAAGGAAAGAGGGAAGGGCCCAAAATGTAAAGATGGCAAAGCTATAATTTAGACGTGATTATCCAAGTGAGCAAACAACCCACTTGTGACTCCATGGTTAAAACTAGGCATAGAAAGAAACCAGTTGCTAAAGGCACTAAACTTCCAATCCTTCCTTCTCCTCTAGGCCAAGTAAACCAGGATTGGTGATCCTTGTGGCATATGGAGGAAAGGAGGGAGGAAGGCAGGTGCACTTTTATTATTCAAGGGAGGGCTATTTGGCCTCTCACTTGTTTTCAATTCACCTTTTTGTTGTTGAAAAATTGGAAATCAAACAAATCAAACTTGTAATTTTTATCATGCACATCCTCTTGCTTGCATTAAAGACCCATTTTCTTACAAAATACCTCACAAGTTAGAGCCTGGATTCTAAATATACCTCCCTGCTCACCCTAATCTTGTCTTGGGGTTGAGAAAACTGAGTTTGATCAAGAGCAAGTGGTGAATTGATTGAAAGCTTCCCCAGTCAATTTTTTGACCATCAGGGGAGGTTTAGAGTCACTGATATAACTGCTTCATTGTACAGTGTAGCAACAAAAACAGGAGGATGGGGAAAAGGGGGAAGGAGGCAGAGTTGACATATCCTCAGAAACCAAAAAAAAGAGTTTGACGGAAGGAGAGGGTGAAAAAACAATTGGAATCCACATTTTTTATAAAGAAAGAAAGAAAATGAACAACAAAGTTTGAGGAAGGACCAGTTGGAACTGGATTCAAGTAGGGCAGCTTCCACATCAGCTTCAATCAAGCCAGTTGGTCCATTGTCATCATGATCATAGGCAAGATGACAGAAATCAGCTTCCAGATTAACTTCAATCAAGCCAATCTGTCCCTTGTCATCATTAGCAGAGCCAAGATGATGGAAATAAATTTTTAGACATCTTGGGTTCTGTATAGAATGAGATGAAAAAACCTTAGGTCATCACCTGGAGGATTTTCTTTGGCTGCTCTATTGGTAGGGTTCAATGGTGATCAATCAATAGGTTCTTCAACTGAATTAAGCATCAATTGGCTGAAAAAATGATTTTGATCATCTCTGCACTTTTGAGAGTAAAAAAAGGTGACTAAACAACTGCCCATCCTGTTTGAGAAAAGGAGATGATCACATCAGTTGATTGGTTACCATCATAGTGCAAATACCCCGGTTTCAAACTTCATCAACATCCAGTGAAAACATGATCAAGTGATCTGACTGAAACTGAAATTCCTTGGATTGAGGATTTCAAACTGAAAAACACCACTTGTCCTTTCAAACTTCTCAGGTGTACCAAAAAATGCTTTAGGATCAAAACTTGAGAGAAAAAGTTAACATAAAGGATTTCCTTCCAAGCTTTGAGTGATTGATTTTTGTCAATCCTTTCAAATTGAGCTATTCCAGAATTTAATATCAAACCTAAGATTATTCTGCCCCACCACCAAATTGACAAGAAAATGGAGAATAAATGATGGAGGGAAAAAGTGGCCAACTTTGTATATTTCAATGCCAACGTGCCTTGTCAAATAAATTGTAGGAAGTGAAAAATATAAGCGTGAAGGTAAAAAAAAAGCGCCAACCATTGATCAAACCAAATGATTGGAGGCCCAATTCAACTGTATTTTTTTATACTGATCATGAGAGGGTTGGAGGTGTTTGATGAACAAATGTAGATGATGATGAGAGAGAAGAGACCAACACAATGAGTAGCTGGTAAGTGACATAGGGGAACACCAGGATTAGTAAGCAAAGGGGGGACAGGAGGTGTGTTGGATTTGATGGAGGATGCTTCTGAATATTTGATGATGCTGAGGGATGTTTTTGAATGATGGATGATGGTAATAAATGGCGTGTTTGATGCTTGAAACACACCAGTTAGGGGGTATGAGTATTTCAGAAAGACACCATTTTTAATGGGGGGTTACTATTGGTGGGTTTTCTAAATCTGATATGCCCTAATATAGATCAAGAAAATGTATTTTGCAATAAATATAGGGTAATGTTAAATACAAAACTCTTTGAGTTGTGTAAACAAATCAATTCACCACTTTTTGAGTTGTGTACACAACTCAAATGGGCTGTGTGGCATGCTACATGACTCAAATGGGCTGTGTGGCACGCTACAAGACTTGAATGAGCCGTGTGGCATGCTAAATGGCTCAAATGGGCCATGTGGCATCCTAAACAGCCCATTTGAGTCATGTAGCGTGCCACATGTCCCATTTGAGTTGTGTAGCAAGCTAAAAAACTAAAAATAAGTTGTGAACCTCCACATGACTTGAATGCAGTTGTGTAGCCCCCACATCACGGTTCAGTTTTGTGTGGCACCACGCACAGCTACATTCAAGTTGTGAAGGGTTGTACATAACTCAAATCTAGTTGTATTCCTTGCCACACAGCAAAAACAATTGCAGGCTTAAAAAATAAACTAAAATAAACTAAATAAAAAAAACAGAAATAAACCAAAAAATCAAAAAATGTTGATTTTTTGGTTTAAAGAAAAAGAAATATATATATATATATATAAAATAAAGTCTTGAACAACCACAGGGGGGTTGTATAACCCCATGAAAAGGTCTAAATGTTTGTGTATAGGGGTATACAAATCCCCCGGGGTTGTTCAAGAATTTAGTTATGCTTATTTTATTTTATATTTTATATTTTATATTTTATATTTTATATTTTATATTTTATATTTTATATTTTATATTTTAGTTTTTTTCTTTGAAAAAAATGGTTGCGCCTGTTTGGAACAACCCTTTGAGGTAGTGTATGGTCCCTCACGCGTTGAGGGACCCTACATGACTCCCACAGGTTGTGTGGGGCCCTACAAAACTCCCACAGGTTGTGTGGGGCCCTACACGACTCCCACAGGTTGTGTGGGGCCCTAAACCTGTCAGCCTCCTTGATGCCAAGATCCTTGCTATCCTTTAGCTACAAGAGGTGATAGAATAAATAATAAATATATTATTCAATAAATGCAGAAAAAATCTGTAAAATATTTGAATAAAGCTTATTGCAAGGTTAATTGGTTTGGATATGGTTTATTGTTATAAATAATTATAAATAAATTGATTATGAAATATTTTTATAGAGGGGCCAAAATTATATTGGGGATCTTTAACATCTCTCTTCAGGGAATTCAGTATGAAAACATGTAGGCCTGGTTACTTTGTAACCTTTAATTTATATTCTTAAAGGATATATTTCCCAAAGATAATATGTATATAAAATACACAGTGGGGTGGCAGGGCTTTCTAACCAAGCTGCCACGACAGAGAAATGATAATAAAGCTCACTGGTATATTATTAAATCCTTTGCGTACCTGTTAGGGATGTGCACTGATGGGATCAACCTGTTTACTGGGGTTATAAGGTTGTTCAGCGGTTTAAATTGATAAAAAGGGTTAAGGGCGGATATTATTAATCAGACTGAAGCCATAAATCACTTACTTATCTCTTATAAGTATTTGATTAACTTTTCAAAGTGTCTAGATGTAAATATAACTGGGTATCTGGGTATCAATATCCTCAAAAGAGCTCTTTATTTATAGCTTTTTGAGTCCCAATATTGTCCTTCTGAGGGGTAAAGGTGCTCAAAGGGACAGACACTGAGGCTAGAAGGGTAAAGAGTGGTAGCCTGCCATGTGTCCTTGGTGCTTTAGGACGGGTAGCATCTAATTCCACAGGGTATGGGAATTATTCTACTTTATAATTGATGTTTGGACGTGTGAATAACACTAATCTGTCCTTTTTATTTATTATTTAATTAATTATCCTTAGTAAATGTTCCTATTAAGTTAATAATTAGTCTAATAGAAATTCTTACGGATAGTCTGATGTCAGGTGAGTTCTCATTATGTATTAAATAATTGGAGTAAAGTCATGATATTGATTTTACTCCTTATTTTTGAATTTCAGTTGATTTACTAAAATAATTACTTAAAAATGTAATTCATGGGTATCTATGGAATAGTTTTACATCATTAGTTGTTTTAGGATACCGCAAAAATATTGATGTCTAGAAACTCTCATAATAGTATATTGAAGTATTTTAATATAATTTCAGAACAAGTCATTATCTTATTTTCGACATTTTTGGTACTTTGAATTATATTTAATAAAAAATATTTATAAAGGTTATTTAGGTATTTTTATATAATTTTATGTTTTTTTAGACTATTTAATATCCACGGGAACATTTATTAAATATGTAGAATGTTCCTGTGTAGGTTGTAGCATGTTTACACAGTACCTAGGTTTCTGAGGCTGCCTGTCACATTGTCAACCCATAGTCCCGCGGCTGCATACTTGTCAGAGGCCCGGGGCTGCTTACACTGCTTTGAAAGGGTGACAGTGCTGTAGCTCAGCCGCGCGTGGGTTTATTGGCTTCTGCAGCTGCGTGCGGGAATTGTGACAGAACACATTTCTGTCTGTAACTCCTAAAATATACACAACACCTCAATTCTGACTGATTTTAAGTGTGATACAAGATGAGTTTGAGATTGAAAACAAACCAGCGTGCTGGAGTGTGAGAGGAACAACAAATGATCAAAGATGAAATAGAACAAAGATGATTTGAAGAGATAGAAATGAAACCAACTGGTCTTCAAGACAGCTTCACAACAATGTTTGGGGCAGAGGATCATACATTGGGAACTGAGACAGGTGGTTGATGATGAGTCAAGGAGTTAGATGTTGAGAGCTTGAGAGAACAAGAGAACTGGCTCTTACAAGTTACCAGATGTTTGAAGTAGAGTGCCCGATGAACAGTGTGTGATGAGTTGTTATTGAGTAGAACAACCAACAGGTGAATGAGAGGAATAAGACAAGTAAAGATGGAGAGGAAACAAGAAGACAAGTGAGATGAGAAGGACAACAAGAAGGTTGAGGAGAATAATGAAGAGAAGAATCTGAAACAACAAAGATCTGAGACTGAGGAGACCGGTCAAGGAGGGAGCAAGTTGTCCCCCTCTCCCCTGGGGGATTTGAGCTTGAAGCAGGTGAGCCCGGAGGGGAGTGCATGGTCTGCGTGACGGCTGTAGAGATGAGAGTGAGTGAGAGGGTCATGGAAGTTAACAAACCCCATAACTGGAAAGAGTCAGTTTATTAGCAGGGAGGTAGTTCAAAGGATGGTTGAATCAGGTGAATGAACTTGGCCAGGATGGCCTTGGGGACCTCCTTGGTGAGCGGGTTGGCCAACATGTGATCAGAGGATATGAGTTGAACTGAGAGATTACCTAGTTGAAGTTCCTCTCTAAGACCCTTAGTTTTGAGGTTGATGTGGCAAGTTTTGGCGTTGGAACCAAATCTCTTCAGTTTGTCTTTGAGCCCCTTGTTATTGATGAGGTTAGAGGAGCTGAAAATGTTGGTCAAAAAGACTTTGCCAATCAGATTCCGCAGCCATTTCCCTTCCAGGAATGAGTCCAGGAGTGCATCGAGTTTGGCTTTGGTGGTGGAATAGATGATGTTTTCTTGCTTGAAGCTTTCCTAAGAGATGAGGGATCCAAAGGCCAGTCCTAGGTAGCCAGTTTGAGATTTGCGGGTTACCGGATCTTTGGCCCAAGAGGCGTTTCTGTAGAAGACTATGGGGTTGGCCTTGACTTTGTATTTGATTGTCAGCTTTAAGTCTCTTGTGGCCTTCAGGTACTGCCAGGTCTGCTTGAGTTCTTTCCAGTGAGTGAGACCAGGTTTGTTCTGGAAGCGGGCCAGGCTGGATACCGCAAGGCTGAGGTCAGGTCTGGTCCTGCAAGCAGTGTAGTTGAGAAGGCCTATCCCTGACCAATAGTTGATGTTGAGTTCTTTGAAGGCCTCAAAATCTTCATCCATGGCCGCGCTGAGTTGAAGGTGAGGGGTAAGAGGAGTGGAAACCGGTCTACAAGCCTGGAGTCCAAGTTCTTCAAGTCTGTGATTGATGTGCTTGGGCTGACTGAGCAGAATGGAATGTCCGGACCTTTCAAACTTCATCCCCAGGATTGTTTCCGGATTGTGGCATTGGGAGTTTTGAAATTGCAAGTTAAACTTATCCTCAAATCCATTCCCCTCCCCAACAAGGATCAGGTTGTCCACGTGGAAGAAAATGAAGGAGTCCCCATCCTTTGACTTGTAGAGACAGGGATTGCTGTTGGACTTGATGAACCCAACGGATCTGATCCATTCAGAAAGTGTATTGTACCAGTTCTTAGGGGATTGATTCAGTCCATAGAGAATTTTCTTGAGCTTGAGGTATTTTGAGGGTTGGTTGCAGCCATCTGGCGTCTTGATGAATACATCCTTGTTGATGGGAGCATGGAGGAAGGCCAATTTAACTTCAAACTGTCTGATCAAGAGGTTGTGCTTGAGATTGAATTGCAGAATTGCACGCAGAAAGGCAATTTTTCCGGTTGGTGCAAAGATTTCTTCATAATCAAGACCGTAGATCTGGTTGAAGCCGCAGACGCAAATCCTGGCCTTATGGATAAGGGTGTCGTTGTGGCAGTTATCCTTGATTTTGAACACCCACGTAGTTTCAAGGGGGTTAGCCGGATCTGGTCCGTTGTACTCTTCCCAAAAGCCCAGATCCTCGCACTGTTTTAGCTCCTTCCTGATAGCTTCTCTCCATTTTTCTGCCTCTTCACACAACATGGCCTTCAGGTATTTTCTTTGTTTGTAGTAGTGCTGGAAGCCATACCTTTGAGGCGGCTTTAGGATGGACCTGTTCCTCAGAGTTTTTCCAGGTAGGCTGGTTTTGAGAATCTGATTGAAGGTTGCTTGATTCCCCGGGGAATCTGAAGTAATGACCATCTCTTGAGGAAGTTGGTCTTCCTCAGAAGAATTTTGAGTATTGTTGTCCGAGGTTGAGTTGACTGATGCAAGAGAGTCTGGCGATCTGTTGCGGTAGCGTTCAGTATTTTTGATTTTGTTGGCTTGGGGATTGGTTGGATTATTTTCACTGAGCTTGGGTTGGTCAAACGTTGAGTCTTCAATTGAGAAGTCAAAGTTAGGGGAGCTGCCACCTTCCAGACTCTTGATTGACTTGAGATCAAATTTCATGCATTTTAAAGATAAGATACTACCGTCAGGTTTGAGAATCCAATAGGATCTGAAGTCAGGGTTGTAGCCAATGAGCTTCCCCTCAAGTCCCTTTGGATGGAATTTCCTCCCTTTGACCCTGTGTTGATTAAGATAGACGACTGAGGTTCCAAGCAGCTTGAAGTAGGAGAGCGGAAGGGAGCTCTTGTGCATTTGTTCCCACGGCAAGCAAGAGTCTCCCTTCCTTGGTATCTGATTGAGGCTGAGGCAGCAGGCCATCAGGATTTTGGGTCAGAGACGGATTGGTAGTTTGGAAGAACTGATGGTACATCATACACTTTCAAAAATCATCCTGTTGGCCCTTTCCGCTCTGCCGTTGTGTTTGGGATGATGTGGTTCAGAAATCAATTGTCTGATTGAATTGTCCTTGTAGAATTGAACTAACCTCTTGTTTGTGAATTCAGTACCTCCATCCGAGCATAGTTTGCAGGGAAAATAGCCCAATTTTGACTTTTGTCTTTCCAGGACGGCGACAAGTACTTCAGGAGCTTGATCTTGGCTTTGCAGGGGTATCCCACTTAGGTATCCAATGAAATTGTCGACCACCGTGAGGATATACCTTTCTTGCCGGAGAGATGGGGGCTTGAGTGGGCCAATGAGGTCCAAGTGGATTCGCTCGAAGGGTTTGGAGGCACTGGTTGATTGCAGCTTGAACAGGGCCTTGGTGATTTTCCCAAGGGCACAGTCCTTGCAGTAGAACAAGTCAAGATCTTTTTTATTCAGCTTGGCGTCTTTGATCTTGCAAAGGCGACTGGTTGAGGCGTGACCAAGAGCAAGGGGGAGTTCCTTCAGGTTTCTGACAGAGTAGTTGTTCACAGACAGGAGACAATGGTCCTGACCTATCCGTTTTGGGTTTTGAACAACAAAGAGATTGTCAATGATTGGTCCTTGGAGGACGAGGGAGTCCCTGTTGGAGATTTGGATATGACCTTTCTCAGATGCCAAGTGACACCCTTTACCTATGAGGATACCCGGACTGATGAGGTTGACTAGGATTTTTGGAACGTAGAGACATTGATTGAGGACAATAGTGTGATTCTTCCATGAGAGCTTGACTGTGCCAATTCCTTCAATAGGTAAGTTAGCCCCATCCTTGCCCGTGGAGATACTCTTGCCAATGCTTTTGTTGAGGGTGAGAAAGAATCTTTTTTCATTAAAGATATGAGCAGAGGCTCTGCTGTTGATGAGAATTTTCTGTCCAGATAGGGCCTTGGACTCAATCCATTTTGTGAGGAAGGCGTGATAGTGGGCCATTTTGTTTTTTGGTTTCTGCTTCTCCTTCCATTTGGATTGGTTTTCTCTCCACCAATTGGGAGCCTTGTCCAGATGGAGGTGGAAGCACTCTCTCTCAGAGTGGTTCTTGTCTTGTTTGGGGTTGTGATAGCCTTCAACGCATCCATTGGATTGCTGATTTTTTAATTTCATCTTGTTTGTGACTAGCGCGGAGTGGGCAAAGGAAACAGATTTATCAGCCTTCTTGGCCCTGACTTTGTTGCTGAACTGAGTGAGATGGTTGCACACAAAGTCAACATGGATGGTCTTGTCTGAATGCATGAGTTGTCTCTTAAGGTCTTGAAGCAAGGAGGGAAATTTGAAAAGGATTAGGTAGGCAAGGATATCCTGTGGTAAATCTATGCCAATGTCAACCATTTTTTTTATTGTGGTTCTGATGTTGGTGATGAAACCGGAAATGTTGTCTTCTCGGAAGGTGATGTGGAGGAAATCATTGAAAATTTGGGCTCTGTTGGAGGCTTCAGAGGACAAGTATCTTTCTTTAATGGACGCCCAAATCAATTTAGCTGAATCCACATTTTCTGCGCTAATGATATTGTTGTGGGTGATAGAGTCAACCTTCAAGATCAGAAGGAGATGGATATTGTTGTTTTCCTGCGGCGAGAGAGGAGTTGTTTTGGATTCCAGGGCGTGAAGAACTCCTCGCAGCTTGAGTAAGGAGTTCATCTTATCCTTTCAAATACTGTAGTTGTCCTTGGAGAGTAAAGGAATAGTTTCCAGGGCTGTCTTGAGCATTGCCTGTCTGAATCCATCATGTTCGTGTCGAGTCTGAGAGGTTGAGGCCATGGTTCATGCTGGTTTTCTCGGTCGGTAGAGCGTTTGGCTTTTAACCGTATCACAAGATGAGTTTGAGATTGAAAACAAACCAGCGTGCTGGAGTGTAAGAGGAACAAAAAATGAGCAAAGATGAAATAGAACAAAGATGATTTGAAGAGATAGAAATGAAACCAACTGGTCTTTGAGACAGCTTCACAACAATGTTTGGGGCAGAGGATCATACATTGGGAACTGAGACAGGTGGTTTATGATGAGTCAAGGAGTTAGAATTTGAGAGATTGAGAGCACGAGAGAACCGGCTCTTACCAGTGCCCAGATGTTTGAAGTAGAGTGCCCGATGGAGAGTGTGTGATGAGTTGTTATTGAGTAGAACAGCCGACAGGTGAATGAGAGGAATAAGACAAGTAAAGATGGAGAGGAAACAAGAAGAAGAGTGAGATGAGAAGGAAGTCAAGAAGGTTGAGGAGAATAATGAAGAGAAGAATCTGAAAAGACAAAGATCTGAGACTGAGGAGACAGGTCAAGGAGGGAGCAAGTTGTCCCCCTTTCCCCTGGGGGATTTGAGCTTGAAGCACGTGAGCCCGGAGGGGCGCGCATGGTCTGCGCAATGGCCGTAGAGATGAGAGTGAGTGAGAGGGTCACGGAAGTTAACAAGGTGTGAAAATTATACGTGAAAATACCTGTGAAATAATTAATTGGTCAAAAAGTACAATAGTGGTGCCATGGTTTTTGGTCTTTCCTTTCTTAATTATTTAAAATCATAAGGAGTTGGATTTCAAGGGTGGGGTCAGTGAGTGACCCTACCGAATTTTGAGTAGAGAATCAATTTTTGCAATAATATTTATGGTTTTCCTACTACTTCTTAGGTTAATTCTATTATTATTACTTTTATGTTATTTCTGTTACTTTTGCAGCTTGCTCTGCAAGAGTAGCAAGCTGACAACACGACTCCCACAGGTTGTGTGGGGCCCTACAAGACTCCCAAGGGTTTTCTGGGGCCCTAAAAGACTTTCACAGGTTGTGTGGGGCCCTACAAAACTCCCTCACGACTGGGACTCATGAATTTATCATCACCCATCAATATATTAACACCTGAATCTAGCTTTGAATTCATTTTCCTCATGGAATCTCTTTTTGCTTACATAATAGGATTTTTAGACCTCCTTTATCAAATTTAGATCAAAAGTGAAACACCTATTTAATTGCACTTTATTTCCATAAATTGGAAGTATAATTTTTTAATTTAAACATAAATTGGAAGTATGATTTTATAATTCAAACATTAGTCACCTCATTATAATAAAATTTCCATCTTTTATAAGATTTCCAATCAGGACAAAGTGAGACTTTCACAACTCAACATACAATCCAAAATCCTGAGAATAGATACTTTAATAATAATTTTAGTTTAAGAAATAGGTGTGATAGTTTCAAGGATACCTGAGACTTGTTTAAAGCCTATATATAGGGAATCCAGCACAAATTTAGCAAAATAAAATCTTCAGTTGTAAAGGTTAAATTTGATATCAACTGAAATTAAGAAGTAGTAAAAACTATTGAAAAATAAATTAAAAATAGCTTTTAGTTAATTATAAAGAAATTATGAGAGCATTTGAAAACAGAAGCCCTAGCATTAATTAGTTCAACAACAACTAAAACCATCATTTCATAAATAAAATGAGCTACTCCGAATATTCCCACAAATCATTGGAAATGCAAAAATCTATATACTTTTTCAAGGATAAAATTTTGGGAATCAAATCTGCCCTTCATTCAGAAAAGGAAAAGAAAAATTGAATAGCTCAGAATTTTAACAAAATGTATAGCTCAGTGGGCTCTTTGGCTCCATCATCCAATTGGTGGATGGCTCCTCTGTGCAAAAATGCAAAGGAAGAAGGATTAGTTCCTGCTAATGCTTCCCCTGAAGATGCATATTCTTTACCACACTTAAAATATTTCCACATGTCTTTAGATCAAGCAGAATTTATTTCCTCCAACAAATTGAGTGAAAAATTTTTCTATTCCACTGTTCACACTTCAAAAAAAATCTGAATATTATTCCAGCTCTCCTTGGTAATTTTCATAAAATTCATCCTCAATCACATTAAGCAGAACCAAATAATTTTCTGTTGAAAGGATTTTGGGGATATGCTTTTCAGCCCAAGTTTTTCTGAGCTGTTAAAAAGCCCAAGAATTGAATTATTGGTTTTTATGGCTCATCATGCTGAATGAAATGGAATATTTTTAGTCTCTTTGATCCATTGCAAAAAGATGAAAAAAGGGAAATATAATGTAGCATTCTCTCCTTTATGCAAAATTCATATGCATAAATTGTTAAATTATATAGCCAAAGAGACTGAAGAAAGGCAAGAGACAAAAAATTTCACATAAGTTTGGTCTAATGAGGTCATCATTTAATTTATACCTTAATCCAAGGAGTTACTCATCAGATTGAGGAAATTTTGAAAGGACTGTTTTCCAGAAATCAGCCACTTATTCATTTTATTTTTAAGTTTATTGAGAGTTTTTCTACTGTTAAAATCTATCTCATCTTCCTGATACAATTATTTCAATCTTTTATTTGCAGTGAAACAGGTGAAATTCATTCCATGAGTTTTGTCAGCTTGCTACAATTTAAAGAGCAATCTGTCAAAATAAAAAAATATTGTTGAAACCAAAGAATGAATAAGAAATACATAAAAATGATTGAAGAAATGAATTCCCCGCCCACATATAGGTAGGGTGACTCACATCACCGGCCATTGAATTGTTAACCGTTAAAGTTTTAAATCAATTAACAAGAAATGAACCAAAATTCACAACATCACCCCAGTGAAATTTTGGCCAGTTGAAGATCTCAAGTTTGTTGTCATGCATAGTTTTCACACCTAAAATTCAGTCAGAATTTGAGTGTTTTTTATAGTTTAGGATTTATAGACAAATTTGTGTTTTGTCAGAATTCCTGCACGCAGCCCGGCATCCACATAATGCTATCTGCATGCTTCAAATCCCTGAAACAGCTGATACCTTAAACAAAAACCACATGAAATATGTTCTTTTCCACTTCCCGCATGCAAATCTCAAATTACCACCTGCATTTGTCAAGTCTGCATGCATCAAACAAGCCAATGAAAATTTCTGACAACAAGGTAGATCACACAACAGCTACAAATAATATGCATGCAAAATGAATATGTAATAATGTTACTTACATATAGAGGATAATCTTAAAACTCTAAAAATCAAATAAGAACATATATAATCAAATTATAAATCAGAAAAATGAGAGAAAACAGTAATAAAGTTTGTCACAAAAACAACATTATCAAATATTTGTGGACCACAAAACATACCAAGGAGTTCCCATAAAGCTCATGAAAAATTATTGAAATGATAGGGAGATTACAGAGGATCTAAAAATAACTTTTTCTGATCATTTAACTCAAATAAACACATTACAAAAATGGCATATATGCCAAGACTGCAAAATAGCAAATCACCATTAAGACAGGTTTCGACATCAAAATAACACGTTAATACTGCAGAGACAGGTACAGATGAGTGACAGAACTAATAACTCATGCCAAAAAGGCTCTGGGAAGCGTCCTAGCTGTAGTCCACAAGCAGTACACCCTCTATGTGCCCTGAGAAGGCTTCTTTCACCCCAAAAAGGTATATATACAGTGCCCTTTTGGATTTTTTAACCACAGTGAATTTTATTTATCAATCAAGCCCCTTTTTAGGTGATTATAAGAGATATGCAAGTGATATATGGCCCAAGTCTGATAGTATTATTATCAATTCAACAACCTTACCATTCCTTTTGAAGTAAAATCAACAATCACCCCACCCTTTTCCTGAGACCCCTCACACAGTGAATTACTGTAGATATTTTGTGAGTAAATACTCAAAAAAATTTATTTCCTTCCTGATCAGCCTTGTTTACTGTTTTAGCCCAGCCATACCCACCAATCCCTTGGGTGTGGCCCCTTTTTGTTCAATCAAAAGGAGCCCTTGTCACAGGTATTATACGGTCCAAAGTGATCCCCTGAAAAGAGGTTGCTAAATCAGCAAAGATACCCAGCTTTTTATAAGATGTGGTCCCTCTTAAAAAATATTGTAAACCATTTAACAAAACCACTTCAAAACTTGCACCAGCTCTCATTATATTCATTATTATGAGCTTTTTATGTGTTTATTTATTGGAATATTATTATTCCATTACTGCATCACTTTCTGTAGCTAAAAGAATGCAAGTTTCCTGGAATCAGGAATCTGAAAACTTTTTATTTTCATTGAGTTTGAATTCTGCAATCAGTTAAAAAAAAAAGGCTCACAAAAGGGTTCATTCTTTTTTTTAATTTTTACAGTCAAGTTCCATTGGATTTTTTTGAGTGTTCTTAATGAATATATATTGAGATTAAAATAAAATTTCCTTCATGATATTTGAATTTTAGAAGCACTGGAGTTTGATTCATTATAAACTCCCAAGGAGAAATTCCAATACATATTTGGGTACCTATGTGAAGTGGAGATTCTAAATGTGTATCCACCATTGTTTTCCACTTTTTTAAGATTGCATCAATTCAGGATAATTTTGAAAGGTTATTTCAGGAGGGGGCCACATATCTGGATTGATTATAATTGCATAATAATGTTTTTTTTTTTCATGAAAAGTGGGTAGACAGAAATAATGGGACTGATTGGACTTAAAAAGTCAATTTATTGTCAGGCATATGTTTCAAGCTAAATCCATTGTTCCAAAAAAGCATGTACTTAAATTTATTCATGGGATTAGATATTTCAACTTCTTTAATTCAATTATAAAACACGTGGAACTTCAAAAAATATCAAATTATAACTTTTAAAATAAATCTTCACAAGCACAAAACACTCAATAAACGTGGTGGAGGGAAAAAAAAATTGAAAAATTATGTACCCTTGATATTCTTTCTTATTTATAGAGGTGTTAGAGAGATTAAAATGAATGATTTTCATGAAAAAAAGTAATATTGAGGGTTTCTAAAAATAATTCAAACTACTTTTGATCAATGTTTATTTTTAAGTGCTTCGGTCAGATGGGGATGATAACTTTGAGAGAGGTTAGTTGGAAGTCATGGAAAATTTCAAAAAGTTTCTTTTAAGTTATTTATGCATCTGATTATCATATTTTTCAATTATTCTACATTCTTTAAGCTTTGAGGTGCCTTGAGCTGCTTGAGGTTTTCTTAGCCTGGGGTTAAATTTTGGTTGTGAATTTTTAAATTGCTTGTAAATTGATCCCAACCATTGCACTTATACCATCCTTGACTGGTTTGATCATCTTGATCTTCTCAAACAACCCATTCCACATTGAAGACTATATGTGAAAAAGAAATCCCATGAGTCAGGATCAAAGATCAATAATAAGATTCCAAAGAATTCACTTACTAGGTTTTTCTTTGAATAAATTGATTATTGAAATGCTGATATTGAAAATTGGAGACAGTGGCATTTTTCCAATTGGTCAAATGGAGTGGGCACCAGAAGATGGGATGGTCAAGAACAGAAAAAAGGCACCCAGGGCTTCATCTACATTTTATGAAGTACCCAGGTGTGGTATTGTTGAGTTTAAACCTGCTAACATGATGTATCACCAGAGTATGGAGGCTGTGCAGTTGAGCCTAGCCCAGTAATACCAAACATCCCTGGCAGCCACAAGCGTCTGTAGCCTAGTTGGTAAAGGCAGCACTCTAGTATGTGTCTCAGTCTATCTGAGGTTGTGGGTTTGACTCCCACCAGACGAATCTTCATTTTCACAGTCTCAACAGGTATCTCTGACAAAAGTTCCCAAGACTTTTGTCTACCCACTGAACCACAAACAAAGTATGGATTGGCCATTTGAGTCTCACCGTCAGCTTTCAGATCACCATAATGGAAAAACTTGAGGACTTCTTCAGGGATTTATTGTTTTGGATTTTCTGTGAATAATCTGAAGGAGAAACTGAAGGCTCACATTTGAAAATAAAAAAAATCAATCAGCAAAAAACTATATCATTTCCAACCATTAAAGAGAGATATTACATACCTTGAGCACCGTTGAGAAAGGGGGGGTATATCTACAAGGGAGTTTGGAGTGAAGTTTTTTTTTTTTAATTTTTCATTGCCTTGTAAATTGATATGATTATCAGATCTAAAAATAAAAATAAAATCAGAAATTACACACCACATAAATAATTCATTGTTCTATAAAATTAGAAAGAAAGATAATGTAGCTTGAGGGAATTTTGGAAAAATGGGATACAACTGCAAGTTAGGGAATATAATTATTGGAAGATTTTATTTGAATATAGGGCAATGCTAAATTTTCAGCCTTGAAACCCTTGTTCAATACCTAAAAGGGGTTTTGTGGCGCAATTTGCGACCAATTTTGGGTTGCAAAAAGCCATTCACAACCCACTTAAGTTGCAAACGTCCATTCACAACTCAGGTGGGTTGTGAATGGCCATTTGCAACCCATTTTGGATTTTGAATGGAAGTTTACGACCCATTGTGGGGCGCAAACTGCGCCAGGAAACCCATATTGGGTTGTGAACTTCCAAAAAAAATAAAAAAAATAATAATTAGTTGAGTAATATATTTTTTTATATCTTAATTTTTAATGTGATTAAGTAATTATATATATATATATATATATTTATTTCATTCCATTTTAATTTATTTATTTGAATTTTTTCTATATTTATATTTTTTATTTAATTCATTAATTTATTTTTACTCAAAAAAAGTTTTTTAAAAAAATTTATATGTATATAATAATGGTTTGCAACTCAGATGGGTCCCAAATGGCCATTTGCAACTCAAATGGGTTGCAAATTTAACGTTGGAATTAGTTTTTTGAATCATATCATTATGTGAGTTATGATTTTGACATAGGTTATGGCCTTGGGCATATTGTTGAGGTTCTCAAGGCTGGTAAATATTCTGAAAGACATGTATGCAGATCTTGATATAAAAGAGATTTTTAGGAGTCTTGGGGATTGAATTCTCTAATTGAAGAACTACATGAAGAAAATTTGTTATTAGATTTATAATGAGAAATTTTTGGCGGGGGGATGATCAAAAGATTGATAAAAATTTGAGAAATTTTTGAATTGATAAGTGGTGAAATTTGCATGACCAATTGGATTTATTATAAATTTTGAAGGATTATGAAAACATGAATGAAAATTTCTTGAGACACAGATCTTCTTCTCTTCAATCAATCATGATAATTGTTGAATTTATTAGTCTTATAAAATTTTGAATATTCTATTTTTTTAAATGTTTGGGTGAATAGAATGGCTATTGTGAGAGAGCAGTAATTAATATTTGGATGATGAATACAGAAAAAATCACTACAAAGTACCTTGTTAACCTTCTTAGAGAGTAAGTACTTGGGAATGAAAAATCACCAGAATCCAGTTCAAAACTTAATATGATAATAAAAATATATTCAAAATTTTATTTAGAAATAAAAGATTACACATCAAAATTTATGAACATGATTAAGAATGAAATTAATTTTTTTTAATTAATAATAAAATATTAGGAGTAAATGCATGCAATTTCTATAAATTTTAAACTAAATAAAAAAATGCAAAAAATCAAAGAAAAAATGAACAGGGTGTGTAAGAGTTAGAAGACACCCAATTTTTTAATGGAAACTTTGAGCAAGATACACCAATTTCAAGCACACCATTGAAAATAAAAAAATAAATTTCTTTCACATCAGAGGAGACAGATTTACTTCAAAATTAATGGTTTTTTTTGAGTATAGCACATAAATGTACTTTTTTTCCTACCCCAGATTTTATTCACCCCCTTCCAACTCAAGATCTGATCATGATCATCATCATCAATTTCTTGCACTGGCCTCATCCGCAAACACGTCTTCTACCCACACAGGATATTCTAAACTTTTGATGATGACATTCCTGCAGCCATCCAAACCTCCTTCTTCATCATAAAAGATAAGAAGATTTGGTTCAACTTCGACTTTGATCATCATTGGTTGTCCCTCCTCAACTTCCAATTTAATTACATCAGTTTTCCCCCCCTTTCTTGAGTTTCTTGAATTTTTTGGGTTTTCATGGGATGTAAAAACATTTTCAACCATCAATCTTGGATAGATGAGAGTAGTTGAGCTAATCAAATCTCACCTGAAATAAATACCTCTATTATCACCTAGAACGCAGGCAACTTGCTGCAAGCTGATGCCAATGTCTCCCCAGATTGAAATATTGGAAATTCTCAACCCCATATGATCCATTAAGAACAAAAATAATTTCCAATTTTAATGTTAAACCAACCACCACATGGGTTTCCAGGTCATCAAAATATCCAAGTGACTCAGAATGCTGCTTGGATGGCTGGATTCTGATCATGAGCTGTAAGAAAATTTTAAACCATCAAGCTCAGATAGATGAGAGCAGTTAAGCTAATCAAATATTACCTGAAATCAACCCCTCTATGATCACCTAGAATGCGGGAAATTTGCCACAAGCTGATGCCAATGTCTCCCCAGATTGCAATATTGGAAATTCTCAACCATATATGATCCATTCAGAACACAAACAATTTCCAATTTCAATGTTAAACCAACCACCACATGAGTTTCCAGGTCATCAAAATATCCAAGTGCCTCAGAATGCTGCTTGGATGGCTGGATTCTGATACACTCAGAAGAAATTTTTCATCCAAACTCCTACCCTGACTGCATCTCCAGTAGTTATTATTTGTATCAAGACTGCTAGGAGAGGCATTAAAGTTATCCATTATCTAAATATTGGTCCCTCTAATCACTTTTTTTTTTTTTTTTTTTTTTTTTTTTTTTTTTTTTTTTTTTTTTTTTTTTTTTGATTCCATGAAACTAATCACAGCTCCTCACAGGTATCCTCTCTCTCCATCACATGAAAATTTTCAATTGATTTCTTCCCCTCCATTGACCTCTGGAATTTTTAAGAATTTGGCTGCTCATCCTGCTATCTCCCCTTTCCTCCTCAGGTATACTTAAAAAGGTAAAACTATTCCAATCAACACAGTTCTCAAATTTGGGAACTACCATGGTAGGTGGACTTTGTTAATATTTGATTCAAAAGGAATGATGAGCATCCTAATATTATATGTGTTGTGGAATTTAATTTTTCTTCTTATTCTTCTTATTTCCCTTATAATTTCCATCCAAAAATCCTTTTCTCAGTTAAATTCATGGCAGCAGAAAATTCAGTCAAGAGATGGAGCCAGCATGTAAACCTGGTTCTGGGTCATGATTAATTGAAGCCTGTAACTCTGTTTTTTATGTTTTACCCCCACCGCTTGAATTAAAAGAAAAAAAATCTTATAGAAACTCCTCTTTTTATCAAATTTTATTCTAAAAAGAACTTTTGACTTTGATCACTTTTCCAAAGCAAATATAATAATGAATGTATTCTTTTTCAAAGCCTTTTCCAACTTGTTCTTATCCAGTTCTTTTAGAGAAAGCTTGCATCTGCTTCCAACTCTGCTCCAACCTCCTTATCCCTCTCTCATCCTTCAGAAAATGCTTTAGAGTTAAAGGAGGATCAACAAATTGAGAAGTGAACCCATTCATCTCTTCTTCTCATTTAAGAAACTATACAAAACAAATTCTTTATGAAAATAAAAAATTATTGATTAAATTTTTTATTATTCTTGAAGACACGGAACAGAGGGTTTGTTTTTTGAAATATCTCAAGATACAATGGATGGATTATTTTTATCCAAGTTCCAATTAACAGTATTCAATCAATCAGAGTTAATTGTGGGTTGGGCACTATTTAGATTTGTTGAGGGATACAGATTGTGTACGAATCTAAGCCAAATGTGACACTAAGAACATGAGATTGCTTAGAAGGGCTATGTTGCGCAGTGGAGCCCAACTGAATCCAGAACAAAGCTTATTTGGGTTTTTTTACTTTTATAGTAAAAGAATGATATTAATGCTTTTCAAGTGAGCAAAACTGATTAGAACTTTGTTTGTGTTGAGATATCAAAATACTGCAGTAAAAATTATGATAAAGGAGATGAAAATTTAAATAGATTTGCAACTCAATGATAAAAAAGCTCAAGAAGAAGACAAATTCAATGTAAAAAAATTGCAACTTTAGAGGTTTTTTAGGCTTCTTATTTCTGCTGATATGTGGTGTTTCAATGGCCTCAGTGCTCATGCCTATGAAACTCTTATCTTTTGTCTGTTAAGTAGATTATTTCTCCCCTCCAGGTTTGTTTTTCTTTGATCTAGTTGAGTCTATTGGTCTGTAATTGATTGACATATTTTGGGGCATTAGTGTTGGTAGCTTCAGTGAATTTTATTTCCACTTTGGATCCTGGAAATTTGGAATTTATGCCTTACCTGGAGGATTGCCATTGGCTGCCATAAATGTGGATGCCCTCTTTTCATTGGGTTTGTTTTCTTTGAAATCTTAACAGATTGCCAAGTTTTTCAATTGAGCCAGCCAATTTTTTCTGCATTGATATTGTGAAAAAAAGGTAGAAGAGAAAAAGGAAGATTAGCCAAGGGGTGCATAAGTCTCTAAGTGAGATGGGGAGAAAGGTGTGGGGTGGGGTACTCAGGGATTTTGGAGATAGATGAAATCTTTTTTCTAACTTGTTATTCACAGTCCCATGAAGTGGAATGACAGCAAAGATGAGAGAGGAGAGAGAGATGACTAATAAATGTGGATTTTCTGATTGAAATTTTAGATCCTTTAACTTGCCTCTGGAATTACTATTTTTTGGTTATTTGAGATTTTAGAATGTTAATCAGAGAATTAAAAAGCTTTTGTTTTTTTGGGATTTTTTGGATATATTCTTTGCCTTCAAAAGTTGAATCCAATGTAAAAAAAATTCAAAGCAACACATTCATGTCAACCTTGTGTTTTCAGATCTGGCATCAAAACTTCCATTGATTTTTTGACAGAAAATTATGAAACTGTAAAAAGATTAAGCTCAAAATTATTCTGACTGCTTGTCACATTTTTGGCCACTTAGATTATATATGAAAATAAAAATAATTCAAAAGAAAATGGATGGTCTGCCTTGATTTATCCTTTTTTCATTCTGTTTCCTGAAAAATGAATGATGATTTTGCATATTTTAATCAAGATTCAAACTGATTCTTTGAAGATTTACTAAAATTGATGTTTTTCATCTTTTTAGGCACTATTTGTGCCTCAAACAACAAGGAAAAGAGAATTAAAATAAACCCCCTTTGGGCTCTGGCCACACACACCACACCGCACCACACCACACCGCACCACACCACACCAAACAACAAACACCACATCAATCTATTTCTAAAGTATCAAATTCTATCTTCAATTCATTTTCCAAAAATAAAGCCTCTTTTCACACAAAGCTCAAGAAAAAATACAACCAATTTCCACAAGTGTTTCAATAGGCCCATTTTAAATTATCTCATCCAATGAAAGTATTGGCTCAACTCCTCTTGCTCCTTCATCATCTAATAAAACTCCGGATTTCACCACTCTGGAACCTACTTCTGAAATATCATATAATAAAAGGAAGGAGCTACTTGATGGCATGCAATCATGGGCAAATCCCATGGATATGCCATATCCACCAGAGTATCCAATTGCCAGAAACCTAATAAAAATATCAATGTGATAAATTGGGGGCATATAAAATCAGGAACAATACCAAGGGATTGCCAAAATGGTGAAAGAACTAATTTAGCTTCAGATTATCTTGCAATTTTTTCAAAAGATTGGGTAACTGGCAGGTAAAGTTTTATTTTTCCAGACAACAATCATTGTTTAAACAAGGGGAGTGACATCCATCAGTTTTCCCCAAGATGAGGAATTTATGGGTCCCTTGTATCTGTAAGGAGTTGAGTGCGCCTTTCAACTAACAACCAGAGAGAGAGAGAGAGAGAGAGAGAGAGAAGGAGTTTTCTTTCCTTCTAGGTGTTTTAGGAGCTGGTCTCCTGTTGGAATATGTCCCCTCTACCACCCAGAGTTGGGAATGAGGTATTAGTTCCTCCCTCTAATCCCTAACCTAGGTACACAAACAACTACAAGCAGACAACTCTAGGAGAAAAACTGTCACAGAAAAACTCAAGCTTCCATCTGGCATTCCCACCCCTACCTACATCTCTATCAACCCTTGATGTCTTCCTGCCATTAAATTCATCTGTGTTTGTCCTTCTCATGGCCCAACCTTGCCTTGCACCCTACTTGGGGCCCCCGCGTGCATGTCTGCATCGACCCAATTGGCGCGTCTCCAGCTTTCTGGGTTTCACTCAGATTGGCTCATGTGCATGTTCTGTGCAAAACTTTCATTCTCTGGATTTTCCCAAGTGATTTTCCCACTTCTACTTCCCCAAAATAACAATAAACAAAGACTTTTCCAGAGAGGCCAGGCGGCGTACAGGTTGTCAGCTTTGTGATTCCAGGAAACTTGCTATCCTTTAGATACGGAAATTTATGTATTGATGGAATGATAATATTTTAAAAAATTAAAGCAACAAGAGCTCCCAAAGATTAATAATATTGGGAGCAAGTGAAAGGTTTGGATTGGTTTGGTTAAAAATTTCTCAATATGTTTTAAGAGAGGCCACAGCTTATAAAAAACTGGCAATATTTAAAATTAAACAACCTCTCTCCAGGGGATTACTTTGGACCGTATAAAACCCTGGGAGAATGGTTTCCTGAAGAATTAATCAAAAAGGGTAGAACCCAAAGGAATTTTGGTTAGGGCTTGGCTTAAAAGCACAAACGCCTAGGCAGGGGAAATTTAACTTAATTCTAAGAATTTTCTGACAAGGTTTCTGCAGGAATTCATACTTGAAAGGGTCTCAGATCAAAGTTTGGGGTATTTTTGCTGATTTTCTTCAAGGGAATAATAATGGTGTTGAAATTGATGAGAATAAATATCTCCTACCTGTTCCTGTCTTCATGTTCACCTCATGAGGTTTCCTTTCATCCTGTTCTCCTTCTATCCACTCAGTTCTCTCAACCCATACTCATTTTCATGTCAGTTGTACCAAGCCTTAGGCTGTAACTTGCGTATGCGCTAAATTATCATGGCTGTTCATCCCATACTATCACGTGTGCAACCTCAAACTGCCACAGTCAAACCCAGACCACTAAACAATATGCCTGATCCAAGACCTCAACCTCAGTATCCAATCACCTTTGGGAAAAAACTGAAGCTCAAGACCACATCAATCAAACCCACCAATCAGGACTGATATGCTCAACTGCTTCATTCAAGCTCTCAATACAAACCAACCAATGAAGTTGGTACTGCAGAGATTCTACCGTAGTCTTCATACAGAACAAAACCCAGCTTGTAAAATCTCCCAGAATTGTGTGTTTCTTTTGGTCTCATTCCTTTGTCTTCCATTTCATTTTTTTCACTTCCTTCCTGAGTTTTCAACTAATTTTCTTTGTCTCCATGCAATCAATAGCCTGGCTCAGGTTTTAGGACTCACTCCAGTTTCATGACATTTAAAATCTAAAATGTAACCATCCAGCTCTACCAGACCTACCCATATGCAATCCTCAGAAACCCCTGGACCAGGAACTGAATCCACTTTCAAGGCTCTTCCTCTCAAATATCTCATGGAGTCCACTCCTCTATTGACCAAATCTAATATTCAATATGGAAAAAGAAGATAAAAAAAAAGGGTTCAAAATGAGAAGAATCCTCCATCTCATCAACTAACCAAATGCCCATGAGGAAATTCCCAAAAATGATTGAATAACTGGATATCTCATGTCAAAACTTGATGCAGCCACTCATACTAAAATCATCAATGCTGCCAACTAAGATTTGTCAAAATTGATACGGATAGCAGCCAAAAATCACTTTGCCTCCAGCCAAGCAGCTAACAGGGCCTTTATTTTCTTTAAATTCCTTTACTTTTTGGTTGAACAAAAAAACATAGAATCCTTTGTCATATCAGTCAAAATTCACCTCAGAAAACTTAATTTAGTTGGAATCAACTCACCCTCTGATATTTTAACCTACCTCATCCCATTCAAACTCCCCCACTCAATGAAGGCCATTAGATTGTATATAATGCACTCTGGAAGTTATTTAATTGTCTCAATGGTCCTTGGTCACCTTATCCAGCAAAATCAAAGAGGCTGGAACCATCCAATCACAACTCAGCACTCTATCCCTTGTACACCAGGCCATACCATTCCTATCCCAAGTGCAAAAATGGAAACCCTAACTCAGCCGTGAACAATCACACCCCATCTGCCTGCTGGGTGGAATTCCCTGATCTCAAACCTGAACACCCCCCTTAGAAAGGAAAATCAACCAAGCCAAAGAAACCAGATGAGTTGAACCTCTACTCATTCTTCTGCGCTTCAAACCATACTGGTATCTCCAATGAAGATTGATTCATCCTCCATAGTGGATGTTCAATCCATATGATCCAAAATAAAGAATGCTTTGAGAAACTTCTTGAACAGACTGGGAAAAACATATCCAAACAAGAAAACTGGGCACCAGAATTCCCATCAAAGGCCTTGTAACCGCAGTGATCAAGTGCAACTCCAATACCATTCACCTTGAGAATGCAGCATGGGTTCCAGACGCCTCTTTCAACCTGATTTCCATGGGATCCCTGCCAAAAATAGATTTAATCTTTGAGTGGTACTCAGCTGAAATCTGCCCAAGTTTCATGTGGAGCTCAGAAAAAAGAAAGTGCTGGAAGGAACCATTCTGAAAAATCTACTAATTTTTCTACCCTCATTGAAACCAATGAAACCTCCTGCTACCTGTCAAATACTGAACTCAAAGCCCCACACCTGAAACTTTGCAATTATGGGATTGAAAGCATGGAAAATATCTGGGAAAGTCCTTTGATCAATACTTGAAAAACAAGTTTGAATGTATTGTGTTTAAGAGAAGTTAAATATCAAAAAACGCATTCAAGAATGAGAAAAAACCAGCCAATAGATTCTTTGACCAACTTCACAATCCTGTTCCAGAATAGTAAAGCTACATCCATAGCACTATCTTCTCTGTTGTTAGGTAAGAATTTTACCTTCTTAGAATATCCGTCAACTATAACTAGGAAAGAGTTGTATGAATGAGTACCTCCAGGGGGGAGGCTGGTGACAAAATCCATGTTGATGATTTCCCATCTGGTTGTAGGTTCAGATATTTTCTGTAAGAGTCCAAACCTTCTTCCAGTAGTTTTATTAGATTTCTGGCAGTTTTCACAGCTATTAACATATTCAGTAGTTATTTCTTTCCAGTCTATCCACCAAGCAGTTTGTTTTCTTTTTCTAAAGTTCTTTCTGTGGATAGATGCCTCAATGAACAGTTTTCATGGCATTCCTGGAGTATATATTTATATTTTTTTTGTTGCTTAGTACTAATATGCTGGAATGTTGGTGTCTATAGTAAAATAAATAGGACAGATTAGTGTTATTCACAAGTCCTAATGTCTATTATAAAGTAGAATAATTCCCATACCCTGAGGAATTAGATGCTACCCGTGCTATAGCACCAAGAACACGTGACAGGCTACCCCTGGTTACCCTGCTAGCCTTAGTGTCCATCCCTTTGAGCCCCTGTACCACTCAGAAGGACAATGTTGGGACTCCAAAAGCTATAAATAAAGAGCTCTTTTGAGGATATTGATGGGCAGAGACCCAGTTTTATTTATATCCAGACACTGTGCCAAGGTAATCAAGTACTTATAAGAGATAAGTAAGTGATTTATGGCTGATTCTGATCAATAACATCCATCCTCAACCTCTTTTTTCTCAATTAAAACTGCTGAAAAACCTTATAAGCCCAGTATACAGGTTTAAACCATCAGTGCACTTCTCAAACAGAGATACCCAAACAATTTAATAATATACCAGTGAGTTTTATTATCCTTTCTCTGTCGTGGTAGCTTGGCTACAAGGCCCTGCCACTCCACTGTGTCTTATATATACATATTATCTTTGGGTAAAATATCCTTTAAACTAAAGAGCCCAAAGTAACCAGGACTACGTGTTTTCATACTGAAATCCCTGAAGAGAGGTGTTAACTATCCCCAATATAATTCTGGCCCCTCTATAAAAATATTTAATGATCAATTTATTCATATTTATTTAAAACAATAAACCATAACAAAACCGCTTAACCTTGCAATAAGCTTAATCCAAATATTTTACAGATTTTTGCTGCATTTATTGAATAATATATTTATTATTTATTCTATCACCTCTGGTAGCTAAAGGATAGCAAGGGTCTTGGCATCCAGGAGGCTTACAATTGGGGGTCTGGCCGGGAAATATTCCATTTTATCATATTTAATACCTTGGACCAGACATTTCACAAAAAAATAAAATCAAACATAAATTTATCTGACTTTATAACCGCGATTTTTCATTAAATTCTTTTGCAGTGGATTTAAAAACCAATTCAGAATTAATAATCTATTATTTAAATATTTTAAAGATAAGAAAAGAAAAATATATTAAAAATTTTTAACCTACTGGTTGGAAAGCTTTAACTCAAGCTCAGCAACTTAATATCTCTTCTGCACGTAAACACTTAGATAAACTCCTTGAACAAAAAGATCTTGAAAGGCGTATCAACTTTCAGGCTCTATTAATGAAATATAAAGCTTGGAAGAAATACCGTCTAAATTACTTTTTGAAATATAAAAGTAAGTATAAAACTTGTATTACCATATTATTTTTTTTTACAAAAATAATATTGATATATTTTATTAACCAATAAAATACACTTTTTTATCAGTGAAACCTCCTGTACCAGAAACCACCGCCACTGAAGTTGATTTATTGGGTCAGGAAATCCCAGATATCTCTGGAAGCCCTGAAAATATTGATTGGACAGGTGAAGACCTCATTGCAACACACCAAGACCCCATAGGATTACCTAATAAGAATCAATTTAACCCCAATAAGGTCTTGGTACCTTTGAACATCAACTTAAGTGAGTTTTGAATAAAAGTTATTTTTACGGATTTTTTCTGTAAAAAACTTATAAATATATTATTCTAAAAGAATAGACGTAACACAAGAGCCTCAGGAAGGATTCCCTCCTATGGATCTTTGCCAACAGCTGTCAGTAACTGTGAGACCACCAACAAGGACAACCATGAAGGGACTAGAACCCGTGAATCAAATTTTGATGGACAAGGAGCAGCACCAATTACCTCTGCCCTCTCCCAACCTAGAGCCGGAGAAGGTAGTAGAATCAAGCCACCTACTTTACAAAAAGATTCCCTGCAGCCACCCCAGCAGAATCTGGCCAAGGAAGCCCAGATCAAAGACTTAGACAAAGAGCATGTGAAATATTGGGAAGAATTCAAAGAAGCCCAAGCCGAGGAGGACATGGTGTCTATGAAAAAGATAATCTCCTAGGCAAAAGCCACCCAGATAGCTCTTCAGAAAATGATGCGAAGGAAAGAGGTAGAATCCTACGTAGAAAAGTGGAATCCTTGGGATCAATTAGTCCAACTGAAAGGCAAAGGATCAGGAAAGAAGAGATCTTCTTCCCATCCCAAACCAAAGGGAAAGAAAGACTGGGATCAGATAATATCCCTAGCTCAAAAATGGAAAAAGGTTTACAACAATCAAATTCTAATTCTGAGCCCAAACAAACCTCTGATGTAATTACTTCCTTTTCTAATGATATGCGTCATAATTTCATATTGTTTGTGAAAATTTGGATGGTGTTTATACACAAATGGATAAATTAACCTCAGTAGTAGCCAAATTGATTAATAACCAAACAAAGACGGTAGGAATGGAAGAAATCAAAGAACACACAGAAAAGTTATTGGAAAAAATTAATCAAGGTAGGATCAGACAGATTCAAACAATTGAGAATATGTTATCAGGAATCCAAGAAGATTTTATTATGTCTTTCCACTCCTTAAAAGAAGAATTGGCAACCACCACTAAAAGCTCTATTCTATCCCTTAGTGAAAAATTGGATCTGCTTAATAACAAAGTGGACCTGCAACTTAATCTGATCAAAAATGATCTTAGAGACTTGAAAGTCCGTCTGACCAACCCCTTGGGGAGTACTACAGAGGAACCAAAACATCCCAGACAAACCACTACTCCTTATGCACCACCCTTATTAGGAATGCATAGGAGTGACACCTTTAGGCCTAGTCCTACCCCTGAGATGGGGCAAGCACTCAAAATGTTACCCCCTATTTCTGAATGGCCCAAGTTCTCTGGTGAAGGAGAATATAATCATATAAATTTTATTAAATTTATTGACTACACTATTATCTCTTATGACCTACCAGAAGCTATAGCTGTAGTCAGGCTACCCAGGCTATTTGAAGGAGTATCATTGGACTGGTTTATCAGTAAAAGAGAATTAGTAGGATCCTTACCATGGAATTCTTGGAAACTTCTGATTAAAGAAAAATTTGTTTCTAGAATGTGGAAAAGAAAAATGATGAAAAATTTCAAAAATTCCTCATTTAACCCCTCCAAGGATAAACCTCACAAATGATGCTTGGAACAGAAGAAAAGGTTGAATTGCTTTTATCCAGATGCTGATAAAGAGGAAGTAAATGAAAGACTTCTCAAACTGTGTCCTGGAAATCTTAACCATAGTGTAAGATGTAGGATGAGTATGGATGCTGACTTGCCAACTCTAATCAATGTGCTAGAAGAAGTAATAGACATGAATGGGTTAGACAAGAAAGCCCCTTCCAGACCCAAAGAGAACTATGACATCAACAAAACCAGAGAACAACCTCCTCTGATGAATTCCTCTGATAATAAGAAACCTAATGAGAATAGGGATAAAGAGAGGATGCCTGCAACTTGTTGGAATTGTAACAAGACTGGGAATATGAGACAAGAATTCCCATTACCAAAAAGGAAGATAGCAGTCTTGGAAAGAGAGCAGGAGGTTGAAGGAAATCAGAACTACAAAGACATAGCTGATACTGAAGGATCTCTTTCTGAATGTGAATTGATCCTGACCAACCCTGTTAATGTTATAGAAGGAGATATAGGAAATTCTGTAGAAATCAAAAACATCCATGGGGATTCTAGCTTGCCCCAACAATGGGATCCTACCATAATTCCTAGACATATTATGGATGTCAAACCATTAAAAGTTAAAAATATGAGTGGGAAAAGTTATACCACTGGCTAAACTTGTTATGCAACAGGATTGTATAAAAACAGAGCTATAAGGTTATTAATGGATAGTGGAGCCTTTTGCCCATGTGTCTGTGCTGAATTCTTAAAAAAATGGGACCCCAATTGGAAAGAACACCTTTTTCCCGTCCCAAAAGCCAGGTTCAGCTCTTGCAACTCTACCATGTATGCTATTGGAGTGTGGACTGCTCCTATAATACTACCTCATACTAAAGGATCTTTGAGAATACAAGTGGAATTTGTAGTATTGCTCAATGGACTATGTGACTACCTGATACTGGGTAATGATGCCTTATGTCTATATGGTATAGATGTGTTCCAGAGTAGAGGAAGATACTTCAAAGTAGGAGGTAATTGGGACAAGAAGTTTAAGATATGCACCATTCAGTCTAACTTACCCTCCTCTACTTATCAAAAGCATTTAGAAGATTTGGACCAAGAATACTTCTCTCAAGCAGCTCTGAATATGAAACTTTCTGAGGAACAGAAGAAAGATATATTGAAAGTCTGCTTTGAGAACCAGAATGCTTTTTGTACTAAAAATCATCCCATTGGTGATATTAAAGGACATGATATGGTATTGAAATTGACTATTAAGCCTCCTTATCCTCCTAACTTAAGAAGGCCAGCCTATCCTTCTAGTCCTAAGCCTAGAAAAGCTCTTGAGGAACATATCCAAGAACTGATAGACTTACAAGTATTAAGGAAAGTAGGGCATAATGAACAGGTAGATGTGACCACACCTGTAATCATAGCTTGGCATAATGACAAGTCAAGAATGGTAGGAGACTTCAGAATGCTCAAAAATTATACTCAAGCAGATTATTATCCTATACCCCGGATTGATCATGCTCTGCATAACTTGTCCAAGGCAAAGTACATTACTACTATGGATATGCTTAAAGGTTTCCACCAGATACCAATAATCCCTGAAAGCAGGAAGTTTATGAGAATAATCTGTCATTTGGGAATATATGAATATCTTAGGATGCCCTTTGTTATAAAGAATGCTCCATCACACTTCCAGAGAACAATGGATACAGTTCTAGGCACTTACATCAGACAAGGATGGATGATGGTATATATAGATGATGTTATCATATACTCTGATGACTGGGATACTCATATTATCCAAGTAACATTAGTACTCCAGAGTATTTTCAGAGCAGGGTTGAAGGTGTCCATGAAGAAATTCAACTTTGGCTGCGGAGAATTGAAAGCCTTAGGACATATAGTCTCCGGTCTAACTCTAGCTGCTGATCAAACTAAGATAGCTGCTGTCATGAATAGACCTATGCCTCAAAACAAAACAGAATTACTGTCTTTCATTAGTTTTTGCAGTTATTACAGACAATACGTACCAAAGTTTGCTATGCTAACTAAAAGTCTGTATGAAGTATGCAACAAAAACACCCTATTTGAAATGACTCATGAGAGACTAAAAAACTTTGAGGAATTAAAAATAGCTATGACCTCTACTCCTCTACTTATCCAACCAGATTACTCCAAGCCCTTCAAACTGTACATTGACGCCTGTGAGGAAAGGATAGAAGAAGAAAGACCATTAGAGAAACCAGTACTCTTCATATCTAGACAGATCAAAGATACAGAGAAGAGATATGGGGCCAGTCAGTTGGGATGTTTGGCACTAGTATGGGCTTTAGGGAAACTACACTATTACTTAGAAGGCACAAATTTTCAATTAATCACGGACTTTAATGCTGTAAGAACTCTTATGAACATGAAAAATTCCAGCAGACATATGCTCTGGTGGAAAATTTCTATAAAACAGTATAAAGGACAGATGACTATAGTGCATAAAGCTGGAGCTAAACATCAGAATGCTGATGTTCTAAGTAGGAATGCTTTGCCTGATGACCCTAACAATCCAGCATATGACCCAGAAGATCAAGATATTTTTCCTATCCTGAAAATCAATCTTTTTGCATTGAGTGCTCCAATAATGGGGATCCACTTATGTTAATTAGATACTGCTTTCTTCAACCTAGTAAGGGATAACTACTCTCCTTAAATCAAGCTGCTGATTACCATTATGGAATGTGAATCCCCAGAAGTAGCTCTGATAAATAGCCTACCTGCTTCATTACTTAAGCCCTATAAAGCAGGAAGTTTTACCTTTTGGGATGGTTTCCTTTACTATAGACACCAACATTCCAGCGTATTAGTACTAAGCAACAAACAAAATATAAAACATATACTCCAGGAATGCCATGAAAACTGTTCATAGGGGCATCTATCCAAGGAAAGAACTTTAGAAAAAGTAAAACAAACTGCTTTGTGGATAGACTGGAAAGAAATCACTATTGAATATGTTACTAGCTGTGAAACCTGCCAGAAATCTAATAAAACTACTGGAAAAAGGTTTGCACTCTTACAGAAAATATCTGAACCTACAACCAGATGGGAAATCATCAACATGTATTTTGTCACCAGCCTCCCCCCTGGAGGTACTCATTCATATAACTTGGTCCTAGTTATAGTTGATGGATATTCTAAGAAGGCAAAATTCTTACCTAACCACAAAGAAGATAGTGCTATGGATGTAGCTTTACTATTCTGGAACAGGATCATAGCTGATGTGGGTATACTCAAGATTATAATCAGTGACAGAGACCACAAATTCACCTCTGAGTTTTGGAGGAATCTAAACGATATACTGGGTACTACTCTAGCATTTTCTACAGCATACCATCCCCAAACTGATGGATTATCTGAAAGAATGATACAGACCCTAGAAGATATGTTAAGGAGGTTCTGTAGCTTTGGTCTAGAATACAAAAACTCAGATGGTTATTGCCATGATTGGGGAAGCCTACTCCCAGCCCTATAAATGGCTTATAACAGCAGTAAACAGTCTACTACCAATGAAGCTCCTTACATACTAGAAAGAGGATGGATTCCAAAACTCCCTAGGAATAACTTAAACTATAACTTAGCCACTATTCATCCAAAATTTCTTGACTTTAAGAAGATGATAGATCTGGAAAATAATCATGCTCAAAAATGTGTAGAAGAAGCAGTAGAATACAACAAACAAAGATGGGACAAATCACATAAAGAACCTGACTTTAAAATAGGAGATCAGATCTTGATATCTGCAACCAATTTCAAAAATCTAGCAGGCAACAGAAAAATGAAACCAGCCTTTGTTGGACCATTTTTTATCAAGAAGATGCATGGCAAAAATGCTGTGGAAGTAATCTTGAGTGAAGAATTTTGAAGGAAACGTCCAGTATTTCTTGTTAGCCTAGTCAAACACTTTCAAACAAGAGAAGGCAGAAACCTCCCTCCAGAAATAATCCCAATAGAACCTGACCCTGTGAAAGAAAAAGGGAAAGTCAGCAGGATATTGAGAGATAAGAAGGAGAGAGTACAAGGTAAAGATGTTAGACTATACTTACTAAGATACAAAGGAGGATCTGCAGACAAAGATGAGTGGTTACCAGAAAATAACATACCTGATGGACAAATACATCTCAGAAAATACAGGGCCAGCAAAAGGAACTCAAACACACATGAAGTTACTTTTCTCCCAAGATCCTCCAGATTTTTTTCAGATATGGCCATATCTTGGAGTGGGGGAATGTCAGCTTGCTACTATTGCAGAGAAATCTGCAAAAGTAACAAAAATAACATAAAAATAATAATAATATAATTAAACTAAGAAGCAGTAGGAAAACCATAAATATTATAACAGAAATGAAATCTCCACACAAAATTAGGTAGTGTCACTCACTGACCCCAACCTTGAAATCTAACTCCTTATTTTTTTAAATAATTAAGGAAAGAAAGACCAAAATACTATGGCTCCACTATTGAGTTTTTGGTCAATTAAATATTTCACACACGTTGTCACGTATAGGTTTCACACCTAAGATTCAGTAAGAATTGAGGTGTTGTGTCTATTTTAGGAGTTACGGACGGAAATGTGTTTTGTAACAATTCCCGCACGCAGCCGCGGCAGCCAATGCACCTGCGCGCGGCTGAGATACAGCCCTGTAACTCCGTCAAGGTTTTGTACGCAGCCCCGGGCCTCTGACAAGCATGCAGCCGCTGTGGTGAACCATTTGGGACACCTTGGGAAAAGAATTCAAAAATTTTTTAAAAAAAAATTGAACTTAGAAAAAATTTGGATCCTTCACTCCAACCCTTCCTGTCCTCATCGCGTTGCTCATCCTCATCCTCATCGCGTTGCTCATCCTCATCCTCATTGGGTTTCTCATCCTCATCCTCATTGCGTTGCTCCTCCTCATCCTCATCCTTGCGCGTTGCTTATCCTCATCCTTGCGCGTCGCTCATCCTCATCCTCATTGTTGCGCATTTCTCATCCTCATCCTTGCGCGTCGCTCATCCTCATCCTCGCGCGTTGCTTTTCCTCCTCCTCATTGTTGCGCGTTTCTCATCCTCATCCCCCGCATCCTTGATTGCTTCCTCACTTTCATTGCGACCATCAGTTGTTCATCATGACCCTCCCCATTGCTTGGCCATGCGCGAATCATTGCCTTCCCTCTCATCATTGATTCATCTATCATGGCGTCCTCATCATCACCACCATCACCGCTTGTGAGCAAGGATCATTGATCACATCAACCCCATCGCTCATCATCAAAACCATCCAATTTCTTTCTTTCTCACCCCCCTCCAGATTTGGATGGGAGGGGGTGTTGCATTGTTACTAGGTGTGCAAATGTCCACATGGAGGTTTGCAAGCAACAGGCGGGGGTGAGAATCTCTCACCCCAGTCTGGAAGATTGGCAGAAGGGAACCAAGCCTCCACAAGTTTGTTCCACTTTCATTTGTGTTATCCAATTGTAAATAGTTACAGGGCTCTCTAGCCTATAAAAGGAGGGGATCTCCCCTGCTTTTTACATAATCAATTATTCCCACTAATAAGAATTATGAGATTCTGATCCAAGAGCTCCTTCCTTTGTGAAATTGATCACTTATCCGGATATATCTTTTGATTATCCCTTGATCCTTATCCCTTACTCTTGACTTTTTTTAAGTCCAAAACTCTGATCTGCCCTTCTGTGGCCCTGTTCCTTATCACCAACCATAGCCTTGCTGGTTGAAGAATAATTCATTAAATTGAATTCTTGAGTGTGTTATACCACTCTTGATCCCTTTTTCTGACCATTATTTGGTCTTGATCATTCATTTGATTGTCTTTCTGGACCAGTCAAATTTTACTAAGAGGTTTTATTAAGTTTAAACCTGGAGTGTTAAACCTCCCTTTAATTATTCAAGTTGCATTCTGCCACACTATTCTTGAATCCTTGAGAAGTGTTGGGTTACTCTTAGTCCAAAATTGTTTCTGTTTGTTTCAGTGATCCATAAACATATTGCATTGTCTTGTGCAGCCACCCACCGTTATCTGGTACCCTTCAAGCGCTTGATTGCGGAGAGTTGCGCAGGTTCATTGAGAACCTGGAGGTTGATTGGGTTTGAGTTGATTGCTCCCAAGCACCTGCTGACGACCAGAGTTATTAGCGTGTGGGCGCCGTTACTTACAACTGCTTTCTTCTATTGGTCTCTGAGAAAACTTAAACTTATTTTGTTCAAAGTCTTTCTCCTCATCAGCTTGGTTCAGGTAGTGCTGCTTCCCCCCTCAGCTATTGTTGCTATTGAATTATCCCTATCCCATTTGATTCCTCATTAACAAAGGTTACTGGACCTTGATCCTGGTTACATTTAAATATTTTTGTAACACTCAGGAGGGCAGCCTAAAAAAGCACCTATCCCCTCCACAGAACTGCCAACGCCCTGCGCCGTTTGGAGTCTTACACCGCTGGACTACGGGTTGACAGAGTGACAGGCAGCCTGAGAGGCTCAGGTACCGCGTAAACATCCTACAACCCACAAGGGAACATTCTACATATGTAATAACTGTTCCCGTGGATAGTAGATAGTCTAAAAATACATATATTATATAAAAATAATTAAATAATCCTCATACGTATTTTTTATTTAATATAATTCAAAGTACCAAGAATGTCAAAAATAAGACAATGAAAACTTCTAAAAATATATTAAAATACTTTAATATACTTTTACAAGAATTTCTAGACATCAACATCTTTGTGACATACTAAGAAAACTAATGATGTTGAAATATTACATGAATTCCCATGACTTATATTTCTAAGTAATTATCTTAGTAAATCAACTGGAACTCAAAAATCAGGAGTAAAATCAATATTATGACTTTTACTCCAGTTATATAATACATAATGAGAACTCACCTGACATCAGGATGTCCATATAAATGTCTATTTATATAATTATTCAATTGCTAGGAACAATTAATAAGGATAATTAATTAAATAATACATAAATAGGACAGATTGGTGTTACTCACACGTCCTAATGTCTATTATAAAGTAGAATAATTCCCATACCCTGTGAAATTAGATGCTACCCGTGCTATAGCACCAAGAACACGTGACAGGCTACCCCTGGTTACCCTGCTAGCCTTATTGTCTGTCCCTTTGAGCCCCTGTACCCCTCAGAAGGACAATGTTGGGACCCCAAAAGCTATAATTAAAGAGCTCTTTTGAGGATATTGATGGGCAGAGACCCAGTTATATTTATATCCAGACACTGTGCCAAGGTAATCAAGTACTTATAAGAGATAAGTAAGTGATTTATGGCTAAGTATGATCAATAATATCCGTCCTCAACCTCTTTTTTATCAATTAAAACTGCTGAACAACCTTATAACCCCAGTATACAGGTTTAACCCATCAGTGCACGTCTCAAACAGATACCCAAAGGATTTAATAATATACCAGTGAGTTTTATTATCCTTTCTCTGTCATGGCAGCTTGGCTATAAGGCCCTGCCACTCCACCGTGTATTTTATATACATATTATCTTTGGGTAAAATATCCTTTAAACTAAAGAGCCCAAAGTAACCAGGACTATGTGTTTTCATACTGAAATCCCTGAAGAGAGGTGTTAAAGATCCCCAATATAATTGTGGCCCCTCTATAAAAATATTTAATAATCAATTTATTCTTATTGATTTAAAACAATAAACCATAACCAAACCACTTAACCTTTCAATAAGCTTAATCCAAATATTTTACAGATTTTTGCTGCATTCATTAAATAATATATTTATTATTTATTCTATCACCTCTGGTAGCTAAAGGATAGCAAGGGTCTTGGCATCCAGGAGGCTGACAAACAGGCATGCATATTCATGACCGCAACGATGTTCTGAGCTCATGTCTGCTTCTCAAGCAATGGCGTCAGACAAGTTTGACCTCAAGAATTCGTCAAACTTTCACAACTGTAGCTTGTAGAGCGCAGTTGACAGAGGAACGCAAGGTCATCGGTGATGGTGACATACGGATGTTTTGTTTTCAATCCGAACAGCGTAGGAGTGTCGTTCCTGCGCTCCACAGTAAGAAACCAGAGCGAGATTGAAGTATGATGTTTTGAAGCCAAACGCGGTATGAGGAAAACTCTCATTACTGGCCATTCACTTTTTGATAGACGGCCACTCTTTTGAATGGACGGACGGGTCCGAAACTTGCAGGACTGGGGACCTCTGACGAGACTCTTTAAATAGGCCAGTCTTCAACTTAAACCTTTCGACTCAACACACTGCTTGCTCCATCAGGCAACCAAATTCAACATGTCACATTCTAAGTCAAATTACATGAAAATGATGATGATGATTTTCGGCTTGCTGGCTTTACAAGCCGAATGTGGACTATCTAGTGCGCAAAGCATCGATTTCTCTTTTACAATTTTTTGCCCCTACAACAATCAAACTTCTACATGACAAAAGATAGATGGGGACTAACGCTCTCCCCTCCTCGTTCGTCGTTTTTCTATTGAGGATTCGATCAACCCAGAGTGAGTTGAAAAATCACCTATGTCGCTTCAGTTCAACTGGATGATGGCTAGCCGAAGTAGTCTGAAATAATTATACAATTTTTATTTCGGTGGAACCCGAACGGTTCATGTTCTCTTCCTCAATAAAAAGCGTCGCTAAAGGCTCGGTTTCCTTGGATCTAAAGGGAAACAAACCTATCACTGTGACTAAACTGGATGCTGATGAATCCAAATGGGTTGGCCTCAGACGAGTTCAACTTTTGGATGGTACGGAACCCGGGATATGGGAATAGTGAGTAAAACATTTGCTTCTGCCCTATCATTTCGATTCATGCAGCTCCCGACTTGACCACGAGATTGTTGTCTACTTTTTTTCTGACATCTTTGGTACTAGTGCTTATCATAAGAGGTCGAATCCTTCGCAGGACAATGGTAGATCTTCCTCGAAGTTTATGAACAAAATCGATGACAGAGAAGCTAATCCCCCCCCCCCCCCCCAAAAAAAAAAAAAAAACTTTGAAAAATTGCACATCCTTCGAGTGTATTTAAAACCAACCTAAAGCTTCAGTGGTAATTGCGACCGTCGAAATTCCCGAGCAGGAGCCTGCTTTGCTTCTAATCAGACAATATAGACCAGCGCATAACAAAGTTGTTGTCGAATTTCCCGCGGGGTCAATCCAACATCACAAAGGCGAGGATCCTGCCGTGGCAGCGCTGCGCGAGTGAGCAGATGAGCCTGGAAACTCGATGGTCTCAGAGCTGATTAGCCTCTGGGCTTTTTCTTGTCAGGCTACGCGAAGAAACAGGTTATGGAAACGACGTTCCAGGTGTTCAAGTGCTCATAGACTCCCAGTGGAGTAAATTGGCGGTGAGTGGCGTTCAAATTGGCCTATCATCCATCCACAGTTACTATTTCGAGAAAGCCGGGCTGTGACTTCTCCCAGCCTGTGACAGGTCACTGACTTCAAATGATCAATTGGTTCATTAGGTAGATCCTGGGTTTTCTGATTGTCGCGTCACGATCTTCCAAGCTACCATTAAATTAGATCATGCGCATGTCAAAGTTGTACCTAATTTTCAAGGAGGTAGGCAACCAACTTAATCAATCTCACCTCGACCCCATCTATCGCGTACACATGCTGATGACCTCAACACTTTCTCGTCTTCAGGCGAAAAAATCATAACTGATCTGGTCCCACTCAGAAGCCTGATGGAATATATGTCGGTTCATAGCCAGCATCCGGACCACATGGTTTCCGTACATGTTATGCAATTTGCAGCGGGTCTGGAGCTCGCAAAAGCTTCACGACTTTGATGTGCGCATCGAAGCACCTCGCGTGAAACAGCCTGCCATTAGATTAGTGCCTTGTCCGAGAATCACGTTGCATACAAAAACTTGAGCGCAGATTGTTTTTTAGTCACCCCTACTGTTATTCATCACGATCGGAAGCTTAAATTGGCCTCCTTTCCATACCCTGGGCCTCAGATTTCACTAGATTGGTTTCGTGATTCCACGGCGACGTCGAGGCCCGTAGACAAGTAGGTCTTATAGAATTAGAATGGAGTAGGATAGGGTCAAAAATGAAAAAGAAAGATGTATGAAAAATCCCTTGGAGCTTCTGATGCATTATTTACCTTGTTGGTTTTTTCATCAGCTATAAATCATTGTTTATTCTGCTTCTAGCCTGTGTAAATTTTATGGATGTGAGATATTTTGATTAATCTGATTCCAGATGATGAATAGGTTCAAGATCACAATCAAAGCCACTCCTCACCTAAGGTGAAATGTGACCTTTTCCACAAAAGGCCTACACCCTTGAATGTTCTGCATCAAAATTCCCCAACTTCTGAAGCCAATCTGGGAAGTTACATTGAGATAGATCATTTTGCCTTTCCCGGTCAAAGCCAGTGGCAAAACATTCTGTGATTGTAGGTTGCAGAAAATTAGCAGAGGAAAGAAAAAAATCTTGGTGAAGCACTCCTTTGGGCTGGAAGTAATTATAAGATTGTAAAATCAATACTATTGACACCAAATTGATATCAGCTTCCTAATATAAGAGAGGTGGAAGAAAATATTAAAAGTATAATTATGATGAGAATAACATTATCATACAAGAGATATGTAAAGAATAATAATTTGTAAAATATTATAACAGAAATGGATTTTTGCTTCCATATTAGGTATTTTATTCCATCAGAACCACTCAAAACTTCCTAATTTTCTTTTTTATTACAAGTAAATCAAGTTATCTAAGCAAAAAGCAACCAAATTTATGTATATTCCATGAAAAAAGCTACTCTCAGAGATGAAGTCAAAAAATTAGTTATGTGAATAGTTTGGCATATATTGCCATAAATATTTTCATTTAGAATTAATGAACAAATGATCATTGATATTTTAAGCCTTCTATATTGCAGGACCCTTAAAATCCTTAGGCTATAAGAGGTGATGGAGTGAGAATGAATCTAAGGTTCAAGATAATGTACTAATGATATTTAAAAATAGGGATAAAGAAAATGAAGGGAATTGGTTTTGTGTAATAAAGGGTGAATGAATTAATATAAGAATTATTAAAAAATTCAAAAGATGATCCACATTTAGACTGGTGATCTTTAAAAACTGTCTTTGGGGGATTTAAATTACAATTTGTGCACCTGGGACCTTCAAAAATTTGGATAAAGGAATTTTTACCCAGAAAATGTCCATTATGGCTATGCCTGGGCAGCAAAACAGCCAAGGCACAGAAAAATAAATTATTTTTTGATTTTTCAAAACCAGTTAACCTGAAATAAATTGCCTAAAGGGTGATTTGAGAGCAGATTGGGATCCTTTAAGGACTTAGAACAGTGAAAAGGTTGAGTTATAAGAGTAGGAATTTTCAACAAAAGGTTGCAATGAATGAATTAATCAATTAATTTTAGTTGGAATTATTTGATTACGGTATGGAAAATTTACTGGATGAATATAACAATAATGAGTCTTGGATACATATATCCTAAAGGTGGGCAGTATTTAACCCTTTCAAAATTATCAGGGGTCCCCTTGATTTTTATCAGGTTGAATAGACAGGAAGCAGCCATGTACTTGAGACAGCTGTGGATTCATTCATTACCCAAAGGTTTCTTTTGGTGGTATAGTCCAGATGGCTATGTCAAATTTCAAGAAATATGTTATTACTTTCAATTTTTACATGATAATGGCAGGAGAAATGAGCCTGTTTTGCATGTATACATCTGGTGGGTAGATGTAATTTCATCTAGGTTTTTGCAAAAGAATTTTGATTAATTAAATATATTTTTCTAGGTCCAGGCTAAAATCACACCAATGAATTTACCAGAGTCACACCAATTTTTGAAATTGGGTGATTGAAGATATCTATTTGCTAAAATGACACCAAAAGGTGTTTTTGAAATGATTAGAGTAATGTTTTTACTATAATAACCCTAATTGGCATCATTTCCCATTTCAGGAAGTTTTGAAACCTTTGTGAGGTTTAAAGGAGTGCCTGGGGTGGAAGAAAACTATTTGATTGGATTTTTGGCCCCCCAAGGCCTATAGAAATTAACTGAGGCCCTAGGATGCTAAATTATGGCCTCCAGAAACCCTATCTTTAGATGCCTTAATTTAGCACCTCAGGGCCTGAATTAATGTTTACAGGCCTTTGGAAACAAAAAATTCCATCAAATGGTGTATTCTTCCACCTGTCACACGACCACCCCATGTACTATAGGGCAATTCTTAGATAATTGTGAGCACAAAGGAATACCAAGTGCAAGGGCAAGTGAGAATAGCAAGACCCAGTTGAAAAGTGCAAACTTGGTTATGCCACTCAACAAATAGCAAGATGAATGGAATGTGTTCCGAAGAAGGAAACTCAACCTGAGTCCAATGTGATAACTAGGTTGCAGCAAAATGCGAGAACATATGAAATTAACTAACTGAGGAGACAATCATCAGGCAAGGGGATAGCCCTTATAAGGTAATCCAAAGTGACTAGATACAACCTGGTGATGAGCTAACTACAGGTGAAGCGGTGAGGCAATGAATGACAGGAACGGAGTAGGAAATGAAGCAGTGGTATAGATCCAAGGTCTTAGCGTAAGTGCAAGACAATAGAATCTGAGCGTACAATTGCATGACAAATTGGGACAGGAGCAAGTGACGTTGAAGGTAATGCAAATGAGAGGTAATTGTGTATGCAGGGTAGGGACTAGTCCAATTGCAAACTATACAGTAGTGATGGCTTAGTTAGACGTAGATGCAAACTAACAAACAATGCATGACCAAAGATGGAAGTCCAAGGCTGTTGATTGGCCAGGGAAGGAGATTGGATCTCATAATGGATGGCCAACCGGTATGGAGTTAACCGCAAAGTTTGCAAGTATATACTGAGTTGGTTGCCGAGATTGGAAGGTCAGCGCGAGCCAGAGGAAATAGCGGATTGCACCATTGATGTTGTGCTTTTATTTGTGTCACACTTTTAGACTGAGGTAGATGGTACTGAGGAGAGGACATGTCAAAGTGGTGAAGACAATAATCCTTAAGTGCGAAGCGTGACAGTTGCCCGGGTATAAAGAAGCGAGCTCCTGCAAGCGTTCAGGTAAATTTTCCCATCAATTCCAAGTTGTTTAATTATCACTGTATACCCTTATACATTACTTAAATTATTACCCAATAGATTTTTATAAATTTTGTAAGAATGTCGTCATTGTCATCCCGCCATTGCAAAAACTTTATTTGCCGCAACGATTGATGTATTCCCAGTACTGCCGTCCAAGGCCTCTGAGGCAAATGCGAGCAATGTTGCCTTTGCAAGGTGGCGTGCAACTTTCCTATAAATGTCGAGTTGACTGTCAAGGGTCCTTTGGAATTGTCAAGGGAGATGCAAAGTTGTAGGTCCGCGCCAAGGGTTAATTACAAGATACCACCATTGCTGGAGATCAAATACTTGGGGACGCAAGTTCCTGGTGAGTACTAATCAGGACTAACTAATGAACTTGAAATAGTAACTAATTTTTTGCTTGTTTGCTAGTGTTACCCTGTTTTTGAAGATTTACTACCAACACACCACCACCACCACCACCTTACTGGGGACCGCCGACTGAAATCCCGGGGCCCCAGATGAATGCCGAGGTGTCCAGTGCAGAACCGGTAGGAGTTATAACCAAGGAAGCAAGGGAGGGGGAATAAAACGCAACGGAAAGAGAAGCAGGAAATGGAGGAAACAGAAGTGGAGAGAACAAAGATGGAGCGGGTGAATTAGAAGAAGGGAATGAAGGAGATGAAAGGGATGAAGTGGCTGGGACGGAAGGGATGGAGGGCCAAGGCGAAGCGGATCCGGTGCAAATTGTATTGCCGGTCAAAACGGATGCGAGGCGCCTGACGGACAATATTGGAGAAGGCACGTTGGGTGGCCAAAGGAAGAGAGCGTATGAAGAGCTCTTGGAGGAAGGCAGATGGAATGCTTGGACAAAGCAAGCTTGGGTTGCAAGATGCAAGGAGATTTTCGAGAGGCACATTGTAACGGAAGTGCTGGTACTTTGAAGAATGTCCGCATTGATCAATGATGAAGACCTTGATACCTTTTGGTCCATGGTTGCGGAATTGACGGCAAATTGGGAGGATGCGGAAAAAGAAATAAAAGAAACTTTGTAATTTAATATATATATATATATATATTTTTATTTATTATTAAAAATAGAAATATTATTATTATTATTTTTTTTTAATAATAAGTGGAAATGAAAGGAAAATGAGAAAAGAATAACACAGTGAGATGGAGGAATTAACTGATGAAATGATGGTGAAATAAGATGGGTTTTAATGGGATGGAATATGGAATAGAATGTGATTAAGTAAGATAAATGTGGAATGGAATGAAATGGGATTGGATGGGATGAAATGTGGAGTGGAATGGAATGGGATGGGATGGGATGAAATGTGGAGTGGAATGGAATGGGATTGGATGGGATGAAATGTGGAGTGGAATGGAATGGGATTGGATGGGATGAAATATGGAATGGAATGGAATGGAATTGGATGGGATGAAATGTGGAATGGAATGGAATTGGATGGGATTAAATGTGGAGTGGAATGGAATGGGATTGGATGGGATGAAATTTGGAATGGAATGGAATGGAATTGGATGGGATTGGATGGGAAAGAATCATGATTGCCAAGGTTTGCAAGGGTAGCTCTCATGGAATTCTTGAATCAGATTGGGTGAATTGCGAAGGTGATGGGCTGGTTCCCACAAGGTGTGATCTTTGTTGGACTGGAAGCCAGACAATTCAACGAGGTATTGAAGTTTTCCTTTGCGTAACCTGGAATCCAGAATACGGCTTACTTCCCACTCTTGATGATCGAGGACAGTGACCGGTTCAGGAGGGGGATGAGTCTTGCCTGGGTATAGGACTCGAGCTGGCTCTAGGAGAGACACATGAAAGACCGGGTGGATACCTTGCCATTTTGCAGGTAAAGTAAGTTTAAAGGCGTTAGGGGAGAGGGCTCATTCTACTTTAAAGGGGCCAAGCTTTCTTTTGGAGAGTTTGCGAGTTGGGCGAGTGCTGCAAATGTTGCAAGCATTGAGCCATACTTGATCTCCTACTGCAAAGGTTGGAGCCAAAGTGCAAGATTGGTCTTCTTGCTCCTTATAGCGCTGGTTTGCTTCTTCAAGGTTGGTTAAAAGTTGCCATTGAAGGGATTGAATTTGTTAAAGGTAATTGGTAGCAGGTTGAGAAGGTGCTACGTGAAGGGAAGAGAAAGCTGGGTTTCTACCATAAAGAGTTTGGAAGGGCGACTGTTTGGTGGAGGAATGAGTGGAGTTGTTGTAGGCAAATTTGGCTAGTGGGAGCCATTGCGACCAGTCGTCTTGTTGATAGGCAACATACATTTGAAGATATTGTTTGAGGATCTGATTAACTTGCTTGGTTTGCCCATCCATTTCCGGGTGGTAAGCCGTTGATACATTGCAAGTGATCTTCAAATGTTGGCGTAGCAAGGTCCAGAAGCTTGAGAAAAACAGAGATCCACGATCACTAACTATATTATCAGGGAGGCCATGTTTTGAAAATACATATTCTATGAACAAGTTAGCCAAGTCTTCTGAAGAGGCCGTCACATTACTGCGTAAAAATAAAGCCATCTTTGAGAAGCAATCTACTATTACTAGAATAGCATCATATCCACTAGAAGAAGGTAATTGAGAGATGAAATACATAGACAGCAAGTGCCAAGGATGAGGCGGAATTGGAAGTGGCTGGAGCATCTGATACTTCTGGTGTTTTGAGGAATTGTTACGATTACAATCATAGCACGCGCTAACATAGTCTTTTACTTCTTTGGTCATACCAGGCCAGTAGAAGTCTTGTGCAATCAATTGGTAGGTTTTATCCTGCCCATAATGACCAGCAAGCGGAGAATCATGCCGTGACTCAAAGATATCTAACTTAATGCAAGAATTATCTGGTACTACTATACGATTATCATAAACTAAAAAGTCATTATCATCTATACTGTAACTACTATCTAATAATGTTAGGAATTTAACTTTTCCCTGCAGTTTGGTGACCAATCTGGGACACCACGGAAAAAAAAAAAAAAAGAAAAAAAAAAAAAAAAAAGAAAAGAAAAAATTTTTTTTGGTTGTACCCCTATGGGTACCTTCATTTCCCCCATCTCTCAACTTCTCCCTGTCCTAGCGGTCTAGGACAGGCCTCTTGCCTGTCTCTCCGCTTCAATCCCCCCCTCCTATGTTTAACTCCTACTTGTTTTGCTCACGGCCCTGACTTTTGGCGACGCAAGCAATCGTCGAACCACCTTTGACAATCCCTTCGATCCTTCCCGATCCTCTCATCCAACCGATGCCGTCGCTTGTTGCGACGGTCGTCAACTATCATCCAATCTATCACTCCTACCATCCACTCATCCCTCCAATCCGACGACGAAAACAACAATGACGGCCAAGACAACAACCATCAACTCAAACTCACTCACGCCCTCCTTGCCCATCATCTGATCCAACCAACAACCGCAAGCGACCGCTTGCTGCCGTCGGAACCTTCACCCCGCTGTCGCCGCCGATTGGGCGACGACAGCCGTTGTTGACACCCGCGACCGCTGTCGCGGGTGTCCATCTGGTTGCCCGCGGTCATTCTTGACGCGGGCAACATTTCTTTTTTTTTTTTTTTCCTCTCATGTCATCTTTTTTTATGTTTTCATTTTCCTGCACCTATTTGTAGTATCTCTTGTACATAGTATACAGGGCCTCATGTCTATAAAAGGAGGGGCTCTCCCCTGCCTTTTGGCCCAGCATTCCAGGAGACCATCATCATCTCATCTCATCTGTTTCCCCCATCATCATAATCAACTTATCCGTGGGCATCCTTCCCCACTTATCTGAGCAACTTATCCGGGTATATCCATGATTGCCCCTTGATCCTTTGAGCCTCCGTAATCAAACTCTGTCCCTTGTGACCTTGATCCTTAACACCAACCAATAGCCTTGCTGGTTGAAGAAGAATTCCTGTCTGTCTGAATTCTTGGGTGTGTTATACCACTCTGATCCCTTTTTCCGACCATACTGGTCTTGATCTCTCCTTGATCATCTTTCTGGAGCCAATAACGTTTGATTGAAGAGGTTTTATTAAGCTTAAAACCTGGAGTGTTATACCTCCCTTCTTCTTTAAGGTTGAATTTCGCCACGCTATTCTTGAGTCCCTTGAGAAGTGTTGGGATATTCTTGCTCAAATTCGTTATTGATTTGCTTCTAGAGCTTCATAAACAAATTGCTTTTGTTTTGTTCAGCCTCCCACAGTTATCTGGTACCCTTCAAGCGCTTGATTGCGGAGAGTTGGGCAGGTTCATTGAGAACCTGGAGGTTGGTTGGGATTGAGTTGATCTTTCCTAATAAGCTGCTGACGACCAGAGTTATTAGCTTGTGGGCGTTGTTACTTACAACTGCCTTGTTCTATTGAACTCTGAACAAACCTTGACTTATTTTTTCAAGTCTTTACCTGCACCATCTTGCCTCAGATAGTGTTGTTTCCATTGCTACCGACAACTCTTATCCTCTTCCCTTACTTTGATTTCTCATCCATAAGGTTCTGGACCTTGATTCCAGTTACATTTAAATATTATTGTAACTCCTAGGAGGGCAGCCTAAACAGCACCTTTCCCCTCCACAGAACTGCCACGGCTTAGCACCGTTTGGAGTCTTACAGCGGCCAATGTACGACTACTCCCTCTTCAACTACTATCTCTGGAAAATGTTCCCCCCGGGGGGTCTATGGCGACTCCATAACCTTCCTCCTTGAAGGGCCCGGGAGGATTCTTCTCTTTTCTTTGTTTTCCTTTTCTTGTCTACTACTATTTCCTTTGTCTTCCCTATTTCTTTTTCTCATCTTTTCTATTTTCTTTTTTGTCTCAGTCTATCTTCTCTGTCTTCCAAGATTTGCCCAATCATCAAGTCATCCGCTCGTCAACTGGCCGACTTGACTGTCTCAGCTCTACCAATCTACATCAAACCAATACTCGTTGTCATCCCTTGCCTGGTAAGATGATTCGCGTCTCAACCCTATGACCAATCACCAACTTATGTTTCTGTCAAACCAGCCTGTGTTTCTTCCTTGCCTCAAATCCATCTCTTCCAGACCGCTCAGCCTCACTTTTCCAGATTGCTTGTTGGTCGTTTCTTTTCTCCTAAATTCTCATCTCCTTCTTGTTGTGTTTCTGACCTTGAGATTCTAGCCCGTTGGTTTTAGTTCTCAAATCTTTTCTATGAAATTGTATCACGGTTAAAAGCCAAAACCGGACATACCAAGTCACCTTCAAGATGAACAAACCAACAGGAGCAACGGACTATTTCCACCAAGTCGCATTGAAAGCCACGGTTGATGCAATTACACCTCTCAACAAAGAAAACTTCTTGATCTGGCGGGATAAGATGTTGATTCTTTTTAAACTCAAAGATATAAAAGACACCATCATTAGAAACTCAGGTCAACTCTCCATAAAACAGGATAGGGAAATTAGGGCGGTCATTCTTTCTAAACTGGACAACATCACACACACCAACATCATTCACTCCACCAACATAAACTCATCCAAGCTTATATGGGCCGAAATTACTCGACTTTTTGCCTCATTGAAGACTGCCAACTGAGCTCAAGTATTCAATTCCTTCCTTCACTACAGCTTCAACAAAAACGCCATTGAAGGATTTGTGACCAATACTAGAAAGGCCCTAACCCAAATGACTGATGTTGGTATCAAACTACCCAATGACATTGTTGCCTACTTGGTCCTCTTCAAATTCCCACCAATTCTTGAGAACTTAAAACAGAAGATCATGCATGTAGAAAAACACTGAACAGTGGACGTGTTCTTTAATCATCTGATCCAATACAACAACAAGCGCAAGGCCCAGTCAAAAACACCCAAATCTAACTCCAATCTTACTCTAGTAACGACAAAAGCTAAATCCAAGAAAGAGACAAAAAGGGTCAAAATGCGCTGCAGAGAAGGATACCATGATCCAAAAGCTCCTCACTCCAAATCCTCATGCTTTCACCTTCATCCTGAGAATGCTCCAAGTTGGTGGGTCAAACAACAAAACAAATGGAAGAGCAAAATGAACAAACAACCTACCATCAACCATCACGCGCTTTTAACCCTCTGGATAAACGCCAACAGCAGCCCTAATTTACTCCTTGACTCTGGCGCCAACATTCATATCTTCAACGACAAGAGGTACTTCCACTCACTACTGATGCAAGATGAACTGGAGGAGGTGAAAACTGGGAAGCTCCAAGCCAACTTAAAGATACATGGTACAGGAACTGTGAAACTAGAATGGAAAGACTCAGTCATTACCCTAGAAAACTGCGCCTATATCCCGGATATAGTTGTGAATCTCATCAGTCCCGGACTACTAGCTAGCAAAGGATGCAATCTTACTCAAAGCCAAGATCAATTTAACTTCACAAGGATGGGCCAAACCGTACTCAGAGGATAAATCAGAGACAATCTGTCCGTCATAGAGAAGCCTAAGATAGTCGGAAAAGGGACTTCTGTCCATCTTATCAATCATTCTCCAAATCCTACACCAAACCAAGGTCCGTCCTTAGAAGACATTCACCAGATGTATGGCCACGCCGCAATCTCTACTCTTAAGCCAATTCTCAAAGGCCTCTTCACTAATGACGAACTAGATTTTTTTCAATGCAATGGTTGTGCGAAGAGTAAGATTGCCAGATCTCCATTCTCAGCTGTATCTACTCCCGCAAGTAAACCCCTTGAGCGAATCCACCTCAACCTTGTTGGACCAATATCCCTCCAATCAAAGAGCGGCCATCTATACCTCCTGACTCTAGTAGACAACTACTCCGGCTACTTATCCGCCTTTCCTCTCACCTCCAAAGACAAGACTCCAAGAGTCATAATTAACGTGCTCGAGATGGAAGCTAAAAGGATCAACTACTACCCTTCCGAGATCTTCTCTGACAAGGGCACGGAGTTCACCAACTCAACTCTCAAGGGCTTTGCCAGATCAAAACATATCAAGCTAATAACTTCTGAACCTTACCATTCCCAACAAAAAGGCCAGGTAGAAAGAGCCAATTGAACCATAATCGAATCAGCCCAAGCAACATTCTCATCCTCTCTCTTACCAAAAACCTACTGGCACATAATCACAAGGAGTTGCTGCTTCATGCTCAACCAAATCCCTCGGGAAGGTAATCACCATTCCCCCTGGGAACTCATGTTCAATAAAAAACTACCAGCTAACTATCTTAAACCCATAGGTTCACCCCTCATATATCTCAAGAATTGTGTCCAAAAAGGAAGGAAGTTTGATGAAAAAGGGGACGAAGGGTTATTAGTTGGGTTCAATCCCTCTTTCCACTTGTATATCATTCTTAATCCACTGGGAGCTATTATTGAAACAAAACATGTTAAATTTCTCAAGACACATCTGGACAATCTTCCTCTCCTAGAATCTGCCGGTATTGATCTCTTCTCACATGAATCACAGGAATCCAACGAATCAGACTTCTCCACAATCAACAAACAGTTTACAATCCGAAATCATCCTAGTACCGACTGGGATTTGGAATCCAACCCTAACTCTCCTGAAGCTCCGGACTCTGATTTGGATTTGCTCAATTCTGCTCCACAAATCTCATCCCTACCTGAACCCCCATGAATCTCTGCTCCCAAACCTTCTCAAAGTGAAGCATATCAACAAACAAGACGTGAAACTTGTAAACCGCAACATTATGGATTTCACCATTACTATGAACCGCCGTCTTACAAGGCAGCCCGTAACTGTCCTGAATGGCCCAAATGGGAAAAAGCAACTGAAGAAGAATTGGGCTGTATTGAACATCAAGAGGTATGGGAAGACTACTACGAAGAACCTAACAATATCCTCAACACTACCTGGGTCTTCAAAGTGAAGGAAAACTGTCAGGGGGAACCAGTCAAATATAAAGCAAGGTTATGCGTTCAAGGGTTCAATCAATTCTTTGGCATTGACTACATTGAGACGTGTGCACCCACCGGAAAACTTGGCTCATTAAGAATTGCTCTCTTTTACGGACTAAAAGAAAAAATGAACTTCACTCAATTTGACGTGAAAGGAGCCTTTCTCCATGCACCCCTAGAGGAAGAGGTTATCATCAAAACCCCCAAAGGATCTCACAGAAAAGCTCCCTATCTCAAACTAAAAAAATCTCTGTACGGATTGAAACAATCCCCTAAAAATTGGTACAAAACGCTGACTGGATGGATAAAGTCTCAAGGCTACCTCGGATCAAGCAGCAATCCCTGTCTTTACTACAACCCTGAATCAAAGGAAGTTCTCTACTTCCACGTGGACAACCTTATTCACGTTGGGAAGAGTAAGATCTTTGAGTCAAACTTCTTATCAATATTCAAAAATTTGTCTTGCCAGCCACCTAACACAATCCTGGGCATGTTGATGGAAGTGAAGGAGGATGAGATCCTCCTAATCCAACCAAAGCACATAGATTGGGGATTAGAAGAGTTAGGTCTCACTGAATGCAAGGACACTCGTTCTCCTTTAACTCAAAATCTACATCTGGAGCTGGCTACCAATGAAGATCACGCACAATTCACTCAAATGAATATCAACTTCCAATCGGTCACCAGTCTTCTCAATCATCTTGCACAGTACACTCAACCCAATATTGCCTTCGCGGTGTCCAGCTTAGCTAGATTCAACTCCAAACCTGGCATGTCTCATTGGAGAGAAGCTTGCAAGGTATGGAAATATCTTAAAACTACAAGAGACAAGAAACTAATCCTCTGATTCAACCCAAATGAGGAAGTGATAGCTGGATACAGCAATGCAACATGGGGAGACGATCCCTCCTCTCGCAAATCTCAGTCTGGATTTGTCATTTTCCACTATGGCAGCCCCGTTGTCTGGAACTTGTCAAGGCAGAGAAATATTACCTACTCGTCCACCAAATCCAAACTCAACGTGCTGCTTGACTGTTTCCTAGAAGTCAAGTGGATCAGCAATTTTATAAATGAAATCTACCATCTTCCTAATCCCAATCCCGCTCTCTATATTGACAACAAAGGACTCAACAATAAGATTAAACGGTTCGGCTCTCACTCTAAGTCCCGCCACATCGACATCAAAACAAAGGGTCTGAGGGAAGAGTTACAAAACTGCAAATACAATTGAATCCTAATCACTACGGAGAAAATGGTGGCGGACTTGCTAACCAAAGCTTTGTCAATCAACTCCTTGAATATCCTCCAAAAATCCATCTTTGACTCCACCCTACCACAATCTCAAGAAATGCTCCATCCTACCAGGCACGAGGAGTGTTAGGAATGTCACTTGTCCCTGCGGCCAATGTACGACTACTCCCTCTTCAACTACTATCTCCGGAGACCGTTCCCCCCCCAGGGGGTCTATGGCAACTCCATAACCTTCCTCCTCGAAGGGCCCGGGAGGATTCTTTTCTTTTCTTTGTTTTCCTTTTCTTTTCTACTACAATTTCCTTTGTCTTCCATATTTCTTTTTCTCATCTTTTCTATTTTCTTTTTTGTCTCAGTCTCTCTTCTCTGTCTTCCAAGATTTGCCCAATCATCAAGTCATCCGCTTCTCAACTGGCCAACTTGACTATCTCAGCTCTACCAATCTACATCAAACCAATACTCGTTGTCATCCCTTGCCTGGTAAGATGATTCGAGTCTCAACCCTATGACCAATCACCAACTTATGTTTCTGTCAAACCAGCCTGTGTTTCTTCCTCGCCTCAAATCTATCTCTTCCAGACCTCTCAGCCTCACTTGTCCAGATTGCTTGTTGGTCGTTTCTTTTCTCCTGAATTCTCATCTCCTTCTTGTTGTGTTTCTGACCTTGAGATTCTAGCCCGTTGGTTCTTAGTTCTCAAATCTTTTCTATGAAATCGTATCAAATAAGTTCGCACTTTTGCAAAGGTTGATGCACTTGGGGTTGTTGCGTTGAGCTTGTTGGAGTTCAGAAGCCAAATCTTGTAAGCACGCGATGATCAAACTGAGTTGGGCAGATTGGGTTGAGAAGAGTGTCCTAACGTTTTCAGGGATGTTTTTGGCAAAGGTGCTTCCCCCCCCTGGGTAAATGTTGTCCAGACGTGATAAAGCATCAGGAACAACCACTTGTTTCCCGGGACAGTACGTGATTGTAAAGTGGAACTCGGAGAGGTATTTGGCCCAACATGCCTGTCTACGTGTGAGGACTTTTGAACTCATGAAATACTTCAAAGAATTATGATCAGTTAAAACCTCAAAGGATTCCCTAAGACTCAAAAGGTATGAACGCCATTTCTTCAAGCAATAAACAATTGCAAGAAGTTCCTTGTCATGAATCTCATAGTTAAGCTCTGCAGCGAGCAATTTGAAAGACTCAAAAGCTAGGGGGTGAAACAGAGAAGTGGAAGAAGAAAACTGCAAGATGACTCCTGCGATTGCATAGTCTCTTGCCTCTTTTTTGACAATAGTGCAAGCTAGCTTGTTGAAGTGAGCGAGTATTGGAGCAGTGGTGAACGCTTTCTTCAGAGCTTCAAACTCCAAAGTAGCTTGTTTGGTAAAAATAAAAGGAGTGTCTTTTTGAAGAAGGTTAGTAAGATTCACGGTTTTTTTGGCGTAAAGCGCAATAAACCTTCTATAGAAAGTACTGAAACCAAGGAAAACTTGAATAGATTCAACGGAAGAAGGTGGGGGCCAGTCCAATATGCATTTGCTCTTGGCTGGGTCCATTGATAGCCCTTGCTGCGAGACTAAAACACCTAGAAAATGAAGAGAAGAGGAATGGAACTTGCACTTAGAGGCTTTTGCAAACAGGTCATTCTTGCAAAGTTGCTGTAGCACCTCTCACACATGTGAAATGTGATCTTTGAGGTTTCTCGAGTAGACTAGTATATCATCAAGATATACCACGAGGTATTTACCTACAAGATTGGAGAAAATGTTGTTGAAAAAATGTTGAAAAGTGGAAGGAGCCTTGCAGAGGCCAAAAGGCATGACGGTATACTCATAACTGCCAAACCAGGTTCTCATCGCAGTCAAATACTCATGACCTTCCTTAATGCAAATTAGGTTATAGGCACCTCAAAGGTCTAACTTTGAGAAATAAGTAGCTCCATGGAAGAGGGAAAGGAGATGTGACATAGGCGGTACTGGATAGGCATTCTTCCGGGTTACCTGGTTCAGTTTCCTGTAGTCAACACAAAGGCAAAGTCCGCCGTCCTTTTTTGGTACAAATAGGACAGGGGAACCGGTGTTTGAATTGCTTGGTCAAAGAAATCCTTTTGCTACATTTTCCGCAATGTAGTCTTGAAGCGCAATTGATTCTTGCGTCGAGAGAGAGTAAAATGGTCCTGGTGCCGGAGGTGGGCCAGTAAGTTTGATCTTGTGATTGTAAGGACGGGATGGAGGCAGTTTATCTGCTTTTGCAGCTGAAAAGACCTCAGCGAAGTCATGATAAACCAAAGGTAAAGAATCTCGAATGATTTCTAAATCTTCAATCTGGTCATCTTTGAGCACCGGGTTTGAGGTGCTTGCATGGTGCAAGAGGATTAGGGAGCTCAAAATACACCTTTTGGTTGGTGTCTGTTTCTCTTTGAAGGAACAGGAAAGAGGTAAGCTGGATAGTTAAGCGATAACTCCTAAATCTGAAGGGGGAATTTGAGAATGAAGGTCAGGATATTGCAAATCTCCTGGCGGAAAAGTGTCATCCAACTCAATGACAGTGTCAGGTAGGCTGTTTAATTCCTGATTGACGGAAAGGTTAGCTTTCTGGGGGTGCGAGGCTCAAAGGTTAATTAATCCTTCTTGCCAATTCACATCCGGATTCCAGTAAACTAGGAAATCATGGCCTAGAATGGTATCATCCATTCCGGGTATAGCTGAGACAAATAAATCCCATTCAAAGCTGGGGAAATTGGAAAATGCAAAGGTCCATTTTGCCTTTTGGGAAACCCAGTAAGACGGTTCAGTCGCACTACTTACTAGATAGATAGGAAATTTATCTATCTCGGAACGCGTAAGATTTTTGGAAGTGGCAAAAGATTCACTGATGAAGGAAAAATTAGCGCCAGAATCAAGTAATAATTGATAAGGAGTGTTGTCGGAATGAAATAGGATAAATCTTGAACTTGGAGCACCTAGTGACTCACAAGTGCAAAGATTTACTCGCGGTGATTTAGATAACGTGTAGTTTTCCTTGCAAGTATCAGAAAAACTACAAGCTAATTTTTTGACTGCTTAGCCGCTTCACGCGCTAACCGCTTCGCACAGCTGTCAAAATCATCTTCACCTCCACAATACATACACAGCCGGTTCTTTTCCCTTCGCAGCCGTTCCTCACTTTGAAGCATCCTGGTTTCCTTGTCCAAGAACTTCGGAGTTTCGGCGACGGCTTTGCCTTTTGAGTTGGAATTCAAAGTCGGGGTTGGTTTGGATGGTTTTGGGTTCCTTGTTTTTTGCTTCAAGGAGTCGTCCACCCTTGGAGCCAAGGTCAATGGTCCATGGTTGTTTCGCCAAGAGCGATTCTTGTCATGATAGCCATTATCAAGCTCAATCACTCAATTGATTAGCTGTTGAAGCGAGGTTGTCTTATGACCCCCAACTGCGAGCTGTTTGATTAAGCGTGCCGGTAAACCCTTTCCAAAATGGAATAGAAGAGCAGCCTGGTTCCACTTGATGCAAGACTGCAAGGTTTGAAAATGTGAAATATAAACAGAAGCTCTACTATTATCCTTCATAACTAAACTATTAAGTTTGTATTTGGCGTTTCAAACTTCATTGGGATCGCCGAACAGGGTGAAAAATTGTTGCTTGAACTTGTCCTAGTTGTTGAGAATACAAGTGGGACTGTTGTTGGAAAAAAGTTTGAGGTACGGTTCAAACCACTGCGAGGCTCTACCTCCTAAGAAGGACAAAGCATACATAACTTTATGTCTATTGGAAGGGAAATTTTTGGAGTCGTTCAAAAAGATGATTTTACAAAATTGTAGGTAGGATCTAAGCTTATGAGGGTGTTCTCCTGTAAAGTGATTGGGTTGTTTCATGCCCGGAGTGCAAAAACTAGGAGTTCTTGGACTAGATTGCTGGGCACCATGAGTGAGGGCCTGGATCAATGTTGAAAGCAGGGTTGGAGCATCGGGCTCAAGAGCAGTAGTGCAAACCCCTGGTCTACCACGAGTCAAGGTTTCATCGGAAGAATGGTTGGAGTCTGCGAATTCTGCAAGGGGGTCAGTCGGATCATCCCGTGGAGGAGCCCGAGGATCATTGAGAGGTTCCACAGATGGCAATTTGGAAGGAGGAACTGGATCTAAGGGTTGTTGGGCCCAAGGAGCGCTGGTTCTCCCTACCCAATGGATCTCATCATTGTAAGGGGCAAGGGAAGCGTTCCCGGTTGAGCGAGTACATGACATCAAAAAAGAAGAAGTCTACTATAGGTTGGCAGGCTACAATAGATGAGTTGAGTTAGTTAATTTACTGTCACATGACCACCCCACGTACTATAGGGCAATTCTTAGATGATCGTGAGCGCAAAGGAATACCAAGTGCAAGGGTAAGTGCGAATAGCGAGACCCAGTTGCAAAGTGCAAACTTGGTTATGCCACTCAACAAACGGCAAGATGAATGGAATGTGTTCCAAAGAAGGAAACTCAACCTGAGTCCAATGTGATAACTAGGTTGCAGCAAAATGCAAGAACGTATGAAATTAACTAACTGAGGAGACAATCATCAGGAAAGGGGATAGCCCTTATAAGGTAATCCAAAGTGACTAGATACAACCTGGTGATGAGCTAACTACAGGTGAAGCGGTGAGGCAATGAATGACAGGAACAGAGTAGGAAATGAAGCAGTGGTATAGATCCAAGGTCTTAGCGTAAGTGCGAGAAAATAGAATCTGAGCATAAAATTGAATGACAAATTAGGATAGGAGCGAGTGACGTTGAAGGTAATGCAAATGTGAGGTAATAGTGTACGCAGGGTAGGGACTAGTACAATTGCAAACCATACAGTAGTGATGGCTTGGTTAGACGTAGATGCAAACTAACAAACAATGCATGACAGAAGATGGAATTCCAAAACTGTTGATTGGCCAGGGAAGGAGATTGGATCTCATAATGGATGGCCGACCGGTATGGAGTTAACCGCAAAGTTTGCAAGTATATACTGAGTTGGTCGCCAAGATTGGAAGGTCAGCGCAAGCCAGAGGAAATAGCCTATCACACCATTTATGTTGTGCTTTTATTTGTGTCACGCTTTTAGACTGAGGTAGATGGTACTGAGGAGAGGACATGTCAAAGTGGTGAAGACAATAATGCTTAAGTGCAAAGCGTGACACCACCCCAGGAACTCCTTTGAACCTTAGAAAGGCTGCATGCCTTCCTGGGGTTGTAAATAATGTCAATTGGTGTGATTACATTAAAGAAAATTCTATAATAAAACCAATTAAACCTTTGGGAAGAATTTCAGAAAAGAAAAATAATTTCAAAATCACACCAATTAGGAATATCAGTGCAATTTTTGTAAGTTTTTTGGTGATTTAATGCTGGGGAATTTTTCTAGAAATTTCTATAATATTTGGCTTGTGCAGGTGTGACTTTTTCAGGCTTGAAAAGCGTGAAAGTGGCTCTTTCAATTCTTTTTTATTTTGATCAAGTAATCAAATTATTTTTTTGGGTGTATTTTCATCTTAATTCTCTGGGGTTTTTGAATTTTTTGAGGTTTTTATGACATAATTGATGGATTTAAATTCCAATTAAATGTGCAGGTATTTCAAAGGCCTGCTTTAACATGTTCATCAGGACTTGTTATGATTTTTTCAGCTCCTGAAATATTTCTGCACATCTTTCATATTGTATATTGGCTGTAGAATTGCCAAAATTCAGCTTTGAATGTGAATTTGAGATGCTGGGGGCTGCATCCATTTTTCAGTGATGTAGTGTTGTGCACAGCTGTTTGTGGAAGTTTTTACAATAACCTTTTTTTTGAATAATTCACAAAATATACAAAATACTCAATTTCTGACTCAAATTTAGTCAGGTAGTATATTTTTTATTTCTCATGTGAAATATTTAATTTGCCAAAGTGCAAGTTTGGGGTTGTGGTATTTTTTTATCTTATAAAAGGGTTAAGGGATAAAAGCTCAGGGGTAGGTCTGGTGAGTGACCCTGACTCATTCTTGATAGCAAATGAATTTCTGCAATGATATTTTGGGAGTTTCTCTGCCTAGTTTTTTTATGATTTTTATGTTTTAATGGTAATTGTTTCAGCTGGTTCTGCAATGGTAGCTGGCTGACAGATAGCTAAAATATTTAATTTTCTTTGAAAATCCCTGTAAAAAGTGCTATAGCTTCATATAGATATTGGAATATTTATTTTATAGAAAGCATTTAGTGTAAAATTGAAAATGCAATTCAAAGTTATTTCAGTGGAGTTGTAAAATGAAGCTTGAAAAAAAAATGATTTCACTAATGGATTATTATGCAATAAAAACACCAAAAGCAATTCAAAATGACCATATTAATACAGAAAGAAAATGAGAAATTTGAAACCAAGGATAGATTTTTGGCACCAATTTGGTTTTGAAAATTTATCCAAGCCTAATTTTATAGAAATTACCTCAAAAAATAGGGCTAGATAATCATGGATATTTCAAAATTAATCCAAAATAATGAAATATTTTTGATTGAAAATTACAGAACAGGGGAGTATAAGCAAAACAAGATTTTTTTAGTCATAAAATAAATATTCCATAAATATCATGTAAATTGCATTATAATTACAGTAAAAGTAATTCAAAATTTGAATAGAGACATTTGAATGATTTTGGAAGCCCTGAAACAATTCTTGCACTCATTTAATTTGAAAATTTTTTCTAGAACTTAGATATTTGCCTATATAAAAATATTTTAAATAATAGATCAATCTAATTGGTATTCAAACCAAGAAATTCATCAATAGCAACAGATTTCATACCGTGATGGATAAAATAATTGTATTTGTACTTAAGCTTGGACACATTGCCAAAATTTTGGTTTGGGTTTTTAATTTAATCCATTTTTCCAATTTTAAACCTTTGGTTTGAACCAAGTTTTGTTTCAAATCTTCCCCCAGATTTTCCCCCCTACCCCCCTATCATTTTTTTATCCTGCAATTGGAACCATTTTTATTTCAGCCTCCAGTAAGACCAATATCCCCCCTTTCGCCATTCACCCATCTATCCAACAATCATCAATCAACCATTGGCAACAAAATCACCCCATTAGTAAGTCTTCCATTCCTTGGTCTTTCTAATTAATGATCTCTTCAAGTTACTGAATCCTTTTTTTTTATTGTTACGGGGGGCATCATTGAATTTGATCTTACCATTCAAAATACAGTTATTGCTGAAACTTGAAATAGAAACTCACCTCCCCAAATTCATCAACCATTTCAGCAATCCTTATGGCATTAATCCACTGGCAGAAAGCATCTAAAGATGTCTTAAACCAGGCCCATCAAATCTATCAAGCTGAATATTCATTCTTTCATTAAAATTTTTGCTACTAATTAAATTCCTAATTGGTGGACTTGAATCGGATATCATTATCAATGAAACACTCCTTGCACTGGTTGATGACCTTAATGCACCATTTAATTCATATTTTTTGTTGTCTTAGTTTACATTGGATGTTGTGTATTTTGGTTTTTTCTATTTTCATTTCTTTTTTTAAAAAAAGATGAGTTTAAATAGAATTCCTGTTGATTTGAAAAAAAGTGATAATCAAAATGATCAGTGAAATCTCAAATGCTTTATAGAACAGACATTTATCTTTAAACTGTGAACTGATTGAGTTGTAAAAATATAAACAATTGATTAATCCTTGGTTTATGTTCTATTTACTATTTCAGTACATAATTCTGACTTTGGAAAGGATGCTCTCATGAGCAACATTCTGGGGTCTCAATTGTAATGAATTTAAATGGAATATTGTGGTCTTGAAAGCTTTGAATGTGAAGCCGGCTCAATTGAGCTCAATGGATGATCAAGACCACAACCTTGATTGAGTATTCTTTGAAGGAACTTTCCAACCCAGAAATTATCAAGCCAAATTGAGGAGTGCTGTTGCAGCATCAACCATATTAACATATTTTCATTAGATTTACCAGATTGTAGGTATGGGACAGAGAGATTATGGGATGGAGGGTTGGAACACGGCTAATTTACTAGTACAACAGGACCAATGAAATCCTAATAGATGAAATGGTGCACGTCAAAATCTTTCAACAATCCCTTTCCTTGGTAATTCAAAACATTGACTCCCCCTTTCCAGCTCTCATCTTAACCTTTGTGAATTTCTGTGATGATTAATGATGTTTGCTTGTTGTTGTGTGATGATGCTTGCTTGCTCTCTTGTGATGATGTTTGCTTGTTCTTGTGTGAGGCCTGGAGTTTTCAACCCCCCCAATAAAAAACAAAAAGGAATGAGTCACTTGAAGAGATGGTTCATTACAAATACCATGGAATGGAAGACTTACTAATGGGGTGATTGTGTTGCCAATAGTTGATTGAAAATTTTTGGGTTGATGGGTGGATGGAAAACTGGGGGATATTGGTTTCACTGGAGGCTGAAACAAAAATGGGTCCAATTGGAGGATCCAAAAAAAAATGATAGGGGGGCTTGGGGGAAAAACCTGGGAGGGAGGGCTGAAACAAAAATTGGTTCAAAACTGCAAGATTAAACTTGAAAAAAAGGGATTGAATAAAAACCCAATCCAAAATGTTGGTAATGTGTCCAAGCTTAAGTAAAAATACAATAATTATAGAAGAAAAAATTGAGTGGTATTTTTCAATTCATTTGACTTTAATATGGAATTATATTCCTATTAAATATTTTTCAATAATTCTTCACCATTTAAGAAAACCTCATCATCTGAAAATCCTTGAATCATCATATATTTGTGATTTATTGTAGATAACTTGGATGATTTTTCAAAAAGTTAATTTAAAGTGCCCTTTTCAATCTAAATAATGCCCCAAGGCCATCATATCAACAAAGCCAATTCCATCTCAGTGTATTGTGGTGATAATAAGGCTTTAGTGTAACTGTTATAATTCATGATAAAGCATTATAATAAGAAAATTATAATTCAGAATTTATATGGCCCCTATTTAGTTTTGTGTTTATAATGTATGAAAATACATATAGATAACCATGTATATACAACCATTGTTTCCATAGATTTATGAGATTTCCATTTCTCCAAGAATTCATTTTGCTTTAAATAATAAATATTTTTTTTCCTTCATCAAATACACCATTTAAAAGGAGAAAGGTCCTTGCAATAAATGAGGATTGAGATTTGGCTCTTCCTCAAGATTTACATTTTTTTTGGATGAGATCTATCATCTTGGTAAATCATCCTTTTTTATGAGATAAAGTAAAAATATTTAGGGATTAAAAAAAAGAAAGTATTTTAAATCCATATTCTTCATCTTCCATTGATGTGTACAATTTCTTACCCAAAATCCACCCTAAATTTAAAAAGTATTTTCTACATAAATAGGTATTAATTAGATTCAAAACAAATCAAAAACCAAACAATAGCTTTTTAACTAAAACTTAAATTGTTTTGATCAATTTCTGTTCACAACGAAAAAATTTAGAATGTTTTCATAAAACCATCAAGAAAAAGAAAAGATAAAATTATAAATTCTGAAGACAGTGAACAAAAGAGGGTATAAAAAAAGAAGGAAAAACAAACATGATACATGAAGCCAAAACCAAAAGCCCAGTCAAGAAAAATAAAATTTCCCATTTTTGTAGGATTATTGCAAGATTATTCAATCAAAAATGAATAGCTGGAAATCTATCAGACAGAATATTTTTTTAGTAAAAGATAGGCAATATCATTGAATTAACTGATATAGTTCAATCAATAAGACAAAATATTTAATTTGAAATTTATATACAAGATTATGGAATTTCCTTGTAAAAAATATATAAATTTATATTTGAAAAGTTACAACAATTTTTAACATTAATAAAAGTCATGGATAAACCAAAAAGTGGGAGATAAATGAGCCATAATATTTTTTTGTAAATTGATATACAAGATTGTGGATTGATCTAGAGGAAAAAGATAAAACAATAAATGATAAAATCTGAATGAGAGAAAACATTCAAGATGTGAGATAAGGCTTGTTAAATAGCATCCCCTAGATTCAAAAACCCACACTTGATTGAAAACATTATTTTTATTAGAAGAAAAGGCATTCCATTCTTTCATTATAAAATGTGTTTTATGACACTGAAAAAACACCCTTATTTTTTTAAATTATGCAATTGTTTTTTTAAAAAATTGCCTGTGATAAAAAACAAATCATTTTAATCCATTATGGCTTTCCATGATTAATCTCTTCAATAAAATATGATTTTCAAAAAGAACTTCAGGAATTGATTGATGAAGATCAATAAATTTTTTCAAACTGTGCTTTTTTAATTGGCAGATATTTGGTTCCAGAAAAAAAAATCTTATGATGATCAAAACAACACCAATTTCAATTATGACCAAGACCAATAATTTAAAATTCTATGAAATTCATGAAAGGGAGATTTTCCAGCTTAATATGAATGCATAATCATGTTCAAAATTCCAAAGAAATGAAGATATTTATCAACTCGATCATATTTTGTGTTATTGTGCATCACCTACTGGCTGACATCAATGATGAAAGGGATGAAATTATTCAAGACGACTCAAAGATACCCCTCAATTCATTAATGTCTCATATTTTCCTTCATTTATGGAAATGAGAGACCCTAGATCCTCCTCAAGTCATTGATGTCTCATATTTTCCTTCATTTAATTAAATCAGAAAGCAGATTCTAACTCTCATTTTTCCTCAATTTGAATGATGATTTATCTTTTGATAATTTGTCCAGAAAATAAAATACCACTTCCCAAAAGTTCATTTGGGATTATTTTTTGTTGGTTTTCTTAACCCATGCCTCAGCTCCTCTGCACCATCATACATGCACTAATAATTCATCCTTTCACCCCCACCCCCTTCACAAATTTCACCCAGGCCACTAAAGCCCACTGTTCAGTCCCCAGCTCCCCATTCTCCCCCAACTCCTTTGATTATTATTCCACTAAAAAAAACTCCCTAAACCCACCTCTGGAGCTTGGATAACCCCCCACCCCCACCCCTGTATCTTTTAGGAAGCCCCCATCCCCATCAGGAAAAGCCCTCCAACAGAACCCACCAGGCCGCTAAAACCCACTGGTGATTACCAAGGTTTTATTTCTGCCCCACCCATCAAAATCATCCCCTAGCCGCCACCAGACCTATCAGGCAACTAGAAATCTCTTTCAATTCCAGGATTTATTCTTTGACCCTCCTTCATCCGGTGATTTGAAAATTTCTTGAATAAATTTGGCTGATAATCCCCTCCCCCCCTTTAAGGTACTAGCTTGTCCACACCAAGACCCATCAGGACCCAAGGAATGATCAACAATGACTAAAAAATTGACTTTTTCCCGCAAACACCACCACAACTGCTACAACTACTACCAATTTTATCTCCCCCACCATAATCTCAACATCCCCCACCATTCTCCTCACTCTGTCAAACAATATCATCTACAGTTGCACCACCATCATCCTTACCCTCCTTAAAACCAATTTCCCATGTTGTGAAGGCTGAACCAAAGAAATGGTGAGTAATTTTGAGTCACATTCCACTCTTTTTTACTATGTTTTATCTGCAAAATAATTTCTGTTGACTTGAATATGAAATCAATGTCAGGGACATTTGTGAGTAATTCAGTGCATTCCTTGGCCATCCTTCTGAGTACCAATATCCACATTTTTTTTTATCTTCAGATCAGTTCCTACTTCTGCAAGCATCAGAGAAAGAATTTCAAAAGGCAAAAAAAGAAAGGAGGAAAAGTACACCTTTTTCCAGAAATCAATAATATATGAATTGATTCTTTCTGAATCACAGCTAGCAGGAAAGTTGATCCAAACTCAAGTGTGATTTTTGTTGCCAAGCTTAATTTGAATTGAAACACCAAGGTCAATTTGGGAAATTTAATAATTTACCCCATAAAAAAATCTTATTTATTTCTTGAAGAGTGGTACCCTCTCTCTGGGATTTCTTCTAATTATGAATAAGTATGGGAAAGTATTTGTTGCCATCTACTCTTCCATAATGATTGCCTTTAATATGTGAAAAAAGAAGGCCCTTTTTCTGGGATGATGTGTGCCAATTGGTGGAGGCCTTTAGTTATCAATAATATTTTGGTTGTTTATTTTAAGAAACCAATTTCCAAAAGTTATGATCATAATTGACTGTGGCTTAAAGATAAGAAATAATCATTGCTTGAGAGTTCATTTCAAAAAAAACTAATAGATTTTTCTCCTTTGATTCATCATGAGTTTCAGATGGACCCTGTTACTAATAAAATTATTGGAAATATTGATTATCAGAAGGAATACAGGAATCATGATCTTCCTCACTTCTTAAACATTGAGATCTTTTCCCCTCAAACCCTCTACCATCAAGATGAAAATTTTAATGCCTAAATTTTGATTGGAGTTATTTGATAAATTTATTCCTCCTGGATCTCAAAATAAGCATTTATCACTATTTTCTGAAAGCCAGAAACCAAGGTAATTTGGAGAGTTTTGATAAAAACAATGTGAATATGAATGAGAAAAGAAATTTAATTCAGAAAGATTAGTAAGGAGTTCCTTTGCTTTCATGTCAAGGCACAAAGGAAAAAAAGAAGAGGATCCTGACTTTAACTTGTGGAAGTCTTGGGAAACAGTCTGTTCTCCTTCCAAACTGTTCTATGGCCTATGTGTTGATTTTTAGCCTTTTTCAGCTTAAACTCTATGAGAAAAGACTTTCAAATCCTTTTCATGAGGTTTTGGCTGATGGTCTATTGGTCTTCCCTCTTTTGGTTCTGGAGAGGAGGTAGTTTTTGTTTTTTCTTGGTTTATCAAGAGAGAATGAGCTTGATTGATTAATTTTTTGGTCAAGGGATAAATCTTCTGGGTCTTATGTGTTTTCCCTTGATTTATCAATTGATTCTTGGAAGGATGCAAGAAATCCAATTGTTTTGCTGAGGGAGCTGGTTGCTTGGTTCCTTGATGGTGACTTGATGGATAGTCTAGGGATGTGGCTTTGATGATTGATCAATCATTCTATTGAGGAAAGTCTTCTCATTGATTGATTGATTGTTGTATTCTTGAGTGTTGCGTCTTGCAAAATTTGGAAGCTGGTGGAGGAGGGAAATTTAGTTTCACAACTACATATTTGTCCTGATTGGGATAAATTTGTAGTTTCCATGTAGTTGTTTGAAAACTACTAAAAAAAATTGACTACAGTTATTAGTTTTTTTGAATCTGATGAAATTTCAACACCCTCCATGCCTTGATGTGAGGATCCTAATCTCAAATTTAGTGTGAGATCTTGAGCTGCTGGCCTTGTTCAGAGCTTTGATAACCATTTCTTCAGAGTGAATTAATTTTAATTCTAGTTTCTTCTTTTTGTTTATATTTCTGACATATTCAATTTTGATTTCTAGGTGTTTGTTCTTGGAATTTGAGCCAAAATGATTGATATAATTGGTCAATCATTTTTTTAACATTGAAGATGAGAGTGCAAGAATAAGTGAGCCATAATTCTTAGACTAGTTCTGATATCCACTGACTTTCTTGATGTCATTTGGCAAGGGCATTCAATTTGGCTTTGGTGGATGACATATTGATGTTTCTTTGTTTTCAGCTGTTGCAGGAGATGGGGCAGTTGAGAAAGAAACAGATATATTGGCTTTGTGATGTTGTAGATTCAAGATTTTTGGCCCAAGTTTCATCATTGAAATATTATAGTCTAGAGGATGAAGACTAAAGAGAAGGAGCAAGAGAGAGAGACTTTGATGTGGTTCCAGCAAAGAATTTCCAGCAGTGAAGAAATTGTATCCAGTGGTTCATTCCTTGATTTTTGTTGAACTGGGATAGTATCAAGACTTCTGGGTCTCTATGTGACCTTCTTCTGCAAGAAAGGTAATTTAGAAGTCCATTATAGGTTCTGTTATTTAATCTGAGCCTTTTGAACTGATCAATTTCTTCCTCAGTTGCCTTCAGAAGTTGAATACTTGGGGAAGGAGGTGTGAGGATGGGTTTGAAGTCTGAGAGCCCAAGATTTTCAAGCCATTATTAATGAATTTTTTTTGAGAAAAATTTATTCTGGAATATAACATGGTCAGGTCCATTCCTAGGAGAGTTTCTAGACTATGAGCCAAGGATGTGGGAGAATTTTTGAGGAGAAGGCCTTTGAATTCTTGGTTTCTTTCAGCTACAATAAGGTTATCTACATGAAAAAAGAGATTAGAGTTGAAGTCTGGATGTATATATAGGTAGGATTGGATTTTGATTGTGCTTAAATCATTTATTTAATCCAATTGCTGGGAGTACTTTACCAGTAGGCTGGGGCCTTTTTCAGACCATAGAGAGATTTCTCTAATTTGAGGAAGTGGGAAACTCTTGGGAAACCTGAGGGGGTCTTGATGTAAATTTATTCTTTCATTGGTGCATACAGGAATTCCGCTTTCATTTCAAACTGTCTGGGGGAGAGCTTTTTGGAGATGGAGACAATGAGGAGTTTTAGGAGAGTGTTAAATCTTCCATTTGTAGAAATGGTTTTGTCATAGTTGATTCCTGGAACCTTTTTGAATCCCTAGATACAGAGTCTAGATTTTTTCAGGAGAGGAGTTTGTGGCAGGCTTTGTTTTGAGTACCAGTGCAGTCTTCAGATAGGATTCTGGGATTGTTGTTGCATTTTCTAATACTTCCACTTTCTCCATTCTATAAAATTTGGTTTGGATGGCTTCCAAAAATTTCTCAGGAGTTCTGAGGTTTGTGTATTTGATTGGTTTGACTCTTGAGGATCATTTTCTAAGATTGTATACGGAAGGATTGGGCTGTATTTCTGTATTTGGAGAGTCCTTAGGGCTTTCCTGTTCTGATTTTTGGCTTGAAAATGTGTGTTCACCATTTTCTGCAACTGATCCCTTGCTGATTTGTTCTTTTCTGTTTTCCAATGCTACATCACTTTCACTACCTGAATGAGAAGTCTGTTGGTTCTCTGAATTTTCTGCTTGGATTGATCAAGTCCATATTCTCAAGCTCACAATCTTTGGACGTTTCTATATTTGTTCTCGGAACAAAAGTGAGGGATCTGACATTGTTGGTCTCAACAATTCTTCCAGAGTCTGATAAAATATGATAGTATCTGAAATTGAAATTCAAGTCTATGAGGATTCCAGTTTTGCGTTTGGATTCAATCTTGGAGGATTGTTTCTTGGGTAGAGTTAGGAAGAAGAGAGGATTACTGATGGGATGGAATGAGTCCAAAGGGGGATTTTTATTCTTCAAGAGAGATTAATCAGATTGCTTCCATTTTGGAATAGTTCTCTGGTTCAGAGTGAGAGTACTGGCCTTGAGGAAAAAGCTCAATTTCTTTTTTCAAAAATGAGTTGTTAAAGATGATTCTGAGTAACTCAAGTATGTTCCTATCATGTATTTTTTTCAGACCATTTTGTTGAGGGGTTTATTGATTGCAGTACCCAGTCTTGATCAAATTCTTTTTGCAGTATTTCTTGAAGTTGTAATTCTTGAATTTGCCACCTCTGTTGGAGTGTAGAATGCTGGGGTAGTATTGAAATCTTTTGGCTTTCAGGTCTAGGATGATGGACAGTGTTTGAAAATATTTGAGATTTGATTTGAGTGGGATGCCCAATACTTAAATGGAATGGCTTTAAACCATAGTGGGCATGTATCCGTGGTTTTCAATTGAGGCTCAATTGATGGGCTCAATGATGTCTAAGTGGAGTTCTTAAAAGGGTCTTGATTCTGAGTTTTTTTTGCTTTTGAGGGAGGCCTTGGTTATTGTTCCAATGGAACAGGACTTGCATATTATCTCTGGTTTTACTGGTATGCTCAGCTTATTTCTGATTCTGTGATAGGTGAAATGTCCCAGGGATTTTTGTAGGAGTATTTCATTGTAGGGGAATGAATTTTCTTCTTGTCTTTTCAGAGGTATGATGGGAAGGTTTTTCAGATATTTCCCTTGAGAAATGTTCTTCCTTCCTTTTACACAGAACATTTGTCAATTTCAAAGGTAAAATTTCATTTATCTAGAAGTATAACACAGACAGATAGGAGATTTTCCAACAGATCAGGGACATATAAGAAATTATTTAACCAGAGTTCAGAGAAATTTTTTTTCTTCAAGCACACAGTTCCAGATCCTTTAAAATCCAGTGACTGAGCTCTAGATCTGGTTTTCACAGATCCTTTTTTCTCTGCTGAAAGTTGTTTAAATAGACTGGAGTCTGAGATCATGTAAGAAGTAGAGCTGGAATCAAGGATGAGGCAGTTGTCCAGAGTCAAATGAGAGTGATGAAGACAGGTGAAAGTGACATGGGTCTCCCAAGTTTTTGGCCTATTTGATCAGAGCTCAGGATGTAGGGTCCAGATTTTGGACACTGACCGTTGGGCTAAGCAATTGTGTGATCCCTTTTTCATCTGTTTTTGAAGGATCTAGAGGTATGAATGAAGGTTGCTTTAGTATTTACTGAAATTTTTGTTAATCCTTTTTTCAGGAATCCTCTGAGGTGATCAAGAACTAATTCTGGGTTGATAGGTCTGTAGGTGTGGGTGATTTTTTGGCTGATGTTGTCTAGGCTTAGTTGTAACTTCCCCAAGGATTGTGTATCCCATTGTGGCTTCATGAATGGGGATTCCCATGTTTTATGCTTATTGATGTATTTTTTAGGTTGAGTAATGAAATTCTGAAGTTTTTTTCTGATTGAAGGCAATCTGGAAAAATTCCTGGAACACTCTGGATCTTTACAACGATTCTCAGAACGCACAAAACTCCAGAATGGATTTCCAGATGGATTTTGGGTAATTTTTGCATGGATTGCAAGGTGTAGTTTGGTAAAAAGGATGCTTCTGATGCTTAGATTATTGAAAACCATCAGATTCTCTCCTGGTGAGGTGAGGATGTATCTTATTACTTGAAGTTCTATAAGGTTTACCATCCTGTATTTTTACTGAGAATGTTTCCATCCTTGGGAAAGGTACACCTCCAATGGAGGTCCTCAGATTGGCCTGATCCAATGCTTCAGAAATTGTTCTTTCTGGTTTCCTGAGAGTGAGGCTTATTTGTTGGGTTTATCAAGGATTCTTCCTTAAAGCAGTGCTTGAGCTGTCAATTATTTTTTGGCAATGGAGTGTATTTGAACTTTTCATTTTTTCAAATTGATTGCTCCTGCATCTCAAATTAAACATTTACCACTATTTTCTGAAAACCAGCTGCTATTATCTGAAAACAAGAATACATCCAAAAAAAATATGGAAAAATATTACAAGAATATTTGATTTTTTTACCAAAATTTATGGCAGCTCAAATAACCAAAAAAAAAAAATATCCAACATAATGATCCAAAAACCCATGCAAAAATTTGCTTTTATGCAATTTTTCATTTTTTGATTGCATTTTTGAAGGGGTTCTAATGGCTCCAAAATTACCAAAGATCTTAGTTAGGGGTTCAAGAACCCCTGCTACATGGCTGCGCAGTCAGAATTCAAAAAAAATGAATTCTTGAAAGTTGCGTGAAATAAATTATTTTTGCGTGAAATACCAAAGGGGTGCAATCGCGCGCCAATTTTGAAATCAGTGAAATAAAAGGTTGGATGCGTGAAAAAAATGCCCTAAATATACAAAAATAAAATAAATAAATTATAAAATATATAATAAAAAAAAGTGCAATCCTCCACAAACCATTGACATCTCAAAATTGGTTGTGTGGAGAGTTTTTCAACCCATTTTGGGGTGTGAACAGCTGATCACACCTCAGATGGGTTGCAAAAAGCCTTTCATAACAAAGGTGGGTCACAAACTGCTCAAACTAACCCATTTTGGGGTGTGAATGGGTTGTATAGGGTTGAAAATTGAACATTGCCCATCAGACAATTGATGGTCTTGCATCCTTCCAAAAATCAACCAAGAAATCAAGGGAAAACACCTAAGAACAAGCAGATTTATCCCTTGAAAAAACAATCAATCAATCAATCTCAGTCCCTCTTGATGAAAAAAGAAAAAAAAAAACACTACCTCTTCTCAAGAACCAAAACAAGGAAAAAAAAATTGAAAATCAGCCAAAACCTCAGGACAAGGAGTTGAAAACCTGTTCTGATAGGGTTTAAGCTGAAAAAGGGCAAAAATAAACACATAGGCCATAGAACCGTTTGGAAGTAGAACAGACTTTCTCCCAAGACTTCCACAAGTTACAGTCAGGATCATCTTCTTTGTTTCAGCTGTGCCTTGAAAAGAAATCAAAGGAAGTCCTTACTAATATTTCTGAATCAAATTTCTTTTCTCATTCATATTCACATCTGCTGTATCAAAACTCTCCAAATTAGATTAGTTTCTGTCTTTCAGAAAATAGTGATAAATGCTTTGTTTGAGATCCAGGAACAATAAATTTAAAAAATACCTCCAATCAAAAGTTAGGCATTAAAATTCTCATCTTTCAAGTCTTTCATCAACAGAGGCTGAGTATAGACCTTAATTTGAAGCTTCACATGAAGCAAAATGGTTGATAAAATTATTGGAAGATACAAATAACTCACAAGGGTTTGTGTTTTTGTATTCCAATAACCGGAGTGCCATTGCATTGGAACAGAACCAACTGTTCCATACAAGAACAAAAGATATTGATGTTCGCTATAAATATATTTCCAATGGAGTTAACTGCAAAGAGATTGTTTTGAAGTAGATGCCCAATGCAGAAATTATTCTGGATATCCTGACTAAGGCTTTAGATAGAAACAAGCATCAAGGCTTTGTGACTAATATGCGGTTGTCACCCCTTTTGGATTCAGGGGGTGTGTTAAAATACGTAAGCACTCACATGTGTGCTACGTAAAATTTTAATCCAAATGGGAAGCACATATTTCCCTCTGTGGCCCATTTCACACTCACACGGACCATACAGGCCTTTTTGGATGTCATGGATTTGGGGAAACTGGCCTCAAAACGCATGAAACAAGCCTATTGGTAAGCAGTGGGGGGTATGGGAAAATATATACAGATGGGCTTGTATGGGCATTATTGGGCCCAAGGTTTATTTTGGACATACTTTGCCAGACACGCTGGCCCTCCAAAATATGATTCATTTGTGCTTTGGGATTTGGGAGGTCCATTTGGGCTTTTGCCTGTCTGGCTGCCCGTTTGGGGCTGTTGCACATGTTGTGGCCCACTTGGGGCCGCTTGTTTCTCTTGTTAGGGCCCATTCAGGTCCTGAAAACTCTCTTAAGGCGGCCAGGGTGGCCAAGGGACCCTGCGCAGAGGGCTGTTGGAGTTTCCGGAGCTGGGGACAACAGCTGCAGATCCTCCCACTCCCCTTCCTTGCCATTGAAAGGGGGAAGGGGATGGCTGGTTTGGTTGAAACAGCCAGCAACGGGTCAGGGTGGGGGGGACTTCATCACCCTCCCACCCAGATGGAGTGGCTGGGCCGGTTGAAACAAGGAAACCGGTGGTGTGGGGGACCTGATCACCCTCCCAACAGTTAAGCGCAAGCGGGGCTCCCCCCCCCCTCTACCAAGGGAGAGGAGCAACGGACTGAGGGGGACCTGACCACCCCCCAGCCCACCTACCTTTGACAATGCACTCAGGCCATCAACCTCCAGGGTCCTGGTAGGGGGATTTGACCGCCCCCTCCAGGGATTTGTGAGAAAGAGGGGGGGACGGCATGTCTGCCAGTTACACCCCCACCCCCCAAGTGTGTCGGAGACCAGACCCAGGTGTGTCCTAGGTCCCAAATGGCCATTGGTATGCCCAGGGGCTGGTTGCATGAGAAAACCAGCCAGAATGTGAGGTAAAAGTGCTGGTTGTAACATACAACTGGCCAGGGGATTGAACAAAAAGGGGGCTGGTTTAGCCACGTAAAGGTGGAAACACCAGAAATGACCAGAATAGGCTGGTAATAAGGGTACAGGAACTGATGCCATGTGGGCTTATGTAGACCAAACCAAGTAAAAAGGCCTGTAGAGCCTGTAGAGATCTTTTAGGGAGTAAAAATTTCCTTTTGGAATGTTGTATCTGTGGTATTCAAGTACATGCTCAAACTATTTCCTCATATTATTTTATTTATTCTTCTGTTTCTTATTTTATTTTCTATTTCATTTCTTTCTATTTTTCTCTATCAGTTTTCTTCCATTTCTCTCAACCTGCTGTTGCCACATCTGTGAATCCACTTTTACTTCATTCACCTGCACTCACATCCTTCAAAATCAACCACTGCTCAAGTTCCAATTCTGAAATTCTGTGCATCTGCTCCCCAGCCATCTGGCTCAGATCTGGGAAGATCATGAATGGATTTAGCTGGGAAACTCTTTAACTATCAGCTACTATTGACATCAATCACCAGCTACCATTGATGTCAATCACCAGCTACCATTGACATCAACCATCAGCTATCATTACAGCTCAAGCTTGTCTCCTCAACAACATCAAGAGTCTCACACCGGAGCAACTCTCTCTTTCATGCTTCTTTGTTCTTTTTCCTTTCCTCCAGTACTGCCTCTGTCTAGTCACCACGCTATCTGGTCCTTTTAAGGTGTCTACTTCATTCTGTCCCTTTTCTTTGATAACTCCTTGCTGAAATCAAACAATCCTTTTAATCCTGTCAAAACTTTGGACTTACAGTCCCAACTAACTCACTGAACCAGATAGGATCTATGTCTGACTCAGAATAACAACCAAACTCATCCAAGCTCAACAACCCTCTGTCAAATGACTGAAACCTCCATTCTTGGATTCTCAGGATCAAGAGCTACCTTTACAGGAAAGGAATTCTCCAACTTACCCTTGAACTCCCTCTGTCACCTTTGACTGGCCCTCAAATGAAGGAGTTGTTTGAAGCCGCAGAAATAATCATCCAACATCTTGGTGAATCTGCCTTTGAATCCATTGTCAACAACAGAAACAATGGAGATCCCAACGCCATCTGGAAGGCAATTCTCAAACAATATGGTTTGCAATCTTCAAATAACCGTGGCCGCATCTGGCTCAACTTCATTTGCTATCTCCCCAAAGGTGATATGACAACCTGCATCAAGGACTATTGAAAACTTGTGAACAAACTCACATTTGTGCAACTCAAAGTTCCTCCTGATATTCTTATCTACACTATCCTTTCCAAACTTCCCAGCTCATTCTACCACATTGTTGACTCTCTGATTCTCAACAATTCCCTCCTTCAGAACCCAACTGGCATCTTAAACAAGATTTGCAAATTCCTTCACCTTGAATCTTCTCATCTGCCTGACGCCAACAAAATTCCTGATTCACCCCCTTCCATCTTACTCCACAAGTCCACAGTGAAGAAAAGACCCAAACATCCTTGTTCCAAAGGAAACCATAACCCTTCAGCCAAGCACCCAGAAAGCAAATTTTGGTTTGTGCATCCCCATCTCAGACCTGACTGGAACAAAAATCCCTCACCAAACCTCCACTCCGCCAATGAAAGCAACTCTAAGAGGGCCAAGCTTCACTTCAACGCTCAGGTCTACCTGTCTTCTGATGGAAAGTAATCTCAACTTCCTGTTCTGGATTCCGGCGCAATTCATCACATAGTTAACAACCCCCAGTTTCTGTTGAAATGCATGCTCATCCACCTTGAAGTGGGAACTGGCTCCCCTAACAACTCTCTCACCGCTACACATTCTGGCTCAGCTAAGCTCATCAATCATCTTGGCTCAACTATCATCTTGCGGGATGTTCTGCTCATTCCTTCTATTAATCAATTTCTTATCTCCCTCAATCAACTAAACTCCTCTAAGGCAACTTTCTCCAAAGTTGGATACTCAGGATTCAAGGTGAAGATGGATAAGATTAGCTTCATCGGCACCACATAAAATAAGCTAACTGAACTCAGCGGCACTAAATTCCTGCAATGCAACCAGTCCACAATGCTTCTCAAAGCCCCGGACAATCTCTGACATCTGTGCCTTGGTCACGCTAGCCCCCAATCTCTCAAGACCCTCCACCTGTTCTCCAACAGTTCTGATGTTCAATCTACCGCCTGTCAGATCTGAAAGAATTGCAAGCAAGTCCCAACACCTTTCAATCAAAAAATTTAAAAAGGTTACTGATCTCCTTGAAGCCATTCATCTCAACGTTGTCAGAACTTTCTCCATCACCTCAAACTCTGGGTTTTCCTATTTTCTTTCCCTTACAGATAAATTCTCAGGATGCCGCTCTGTGGCTCTCCTCAAACAGAAAAGTGAGGCTGTTTCCGCAATTAAGGATTTTGTGGCGCGGGCCAAACGTCAAACTGGGCATACCGTGAAGCTTCTGATCTCCGAAAATGGCGCCAAATTCATCTCCTCCTACCTCCACTACTTCTGTCTTGAAAAAGGAATTAGTCAGTAATTTTCTCCCCCTCACAATCCAAAACAAAACGGTCTTGCCAAGAGATCAAATTGGCTCATTCTGGCAAAGGCTTGATGTCTGCCAAACCAAAGTAACTTGCCACTGAAATTCTGGGATGAGGCCATCAGCACCGCCACCCACATTCTCAAGGTACTCTATTCAAGTTCCCGTGGCAAAATTCTTACTTACAAAGTTTGGCACAGAAAATCTTTCAACTTCAACTGCTTACAACATTTGGATCCGCCTCTTTTTCTGTCATTCCCAAGGCCAATCAAACCTTCAAACTTCTCCCGAACAGCGAAAGAGCTATTTTGCTTGGGTAAATCAATTACTTTTTGTCATTCAGACTGCTTGGTCTGGACTCCTCCAAAATCTTCATCTCTGTAAACGTCTCCTTTCACAAGCTCTTCTTTCCCTCTCCATCCAGATTCAAATCATCTTTGTGCTCTCCCAGCTCCAACCTCATTCTGACTCCATCTTCTTCTCTCCCTCCTCCTACTAAAAAATCTTTGAACCACTCCCCTGCTGTTCCTACCCCTACTCCCCTTCCTCTTCTGTTGTCTTTCCTACCACTTCTCCTTTTGCGCCTGAATCTTCTCATACTTTTCCCCATCCTGTCACTTTACCTGCTGTCAATATTCCCCCCACCTATCAACTTTCTCAAAAAAGGCTAACCCATGGGAATATCATTCCCCATCCACAATGTTCCAACTCAAAAATAGGACTTCCCACCATCTACCTCATTGTCAACAATAACTATTCCAATCCCACATCAGTCCAGGAGGCTCATGGTTCCAAATAACAAGAGTAATGGCTTGAAGCAATGAAGCACAAGGAGCTCAACCTGCTTGATTACCAATTCTGTGTCAATGGTGTAGAGATACCTGTGAAGGGTGATCTTGTGATTTTACTTCTGATACATCTATTGAATTTGAATGAGTTGAGTTCTTCATTGGATTAAAGATCCTTCACAAGAGGTTTGAGGGTGGATATCAAAGCATGTCCATACATTTTGTGTAAATCCAGTAGGGAGAGTGAGAAACTATTTGTATGTTGAGAGAGGTTGATCATTTGACTTTGGTCTACAGATTTAGGCTTTTTGATGACAAATAAATTGTCTTGGATCAGGCGCTTCAGTACAAGCTGATTCCTCCAAGTGACCAAAAATTTGTTGTTTACTTGAGATAGATTAAATCCTTTGCTTGCCAAAAGACTGGGGCTAATAAGATTTACAACAATATCAGGTAAGTAGACACATTCTTCTAATGTAATGACTGAATCATTCAATTCTAATCTGACCATTCCAGTTCTCCATATCTTGAGGTTTGCTTCTAACTTCCCAGTTTTAATTTCATCCGGTTCTTCTTGGAGTTTAATAGAGGAAAATAATTTGAGATCATTGAATATATGCACTTTAGCTCCAGATTCTAAAAGAAGGTTGGGGTTATTGTCTGCGTTCATTCAAAGAGTTAACAGGGCATGATAGTTGATTGTAGGGTTTTTTTTTGTTTTGTTTTCCCGTTCATTTTGCTGCTCTATCCATTACCAATTCTGTGAACAATCTACCTTTCCTCATGGAAAGCTAGGACTCAAGTGTGTTTGGGTCTTTCAAACCAAACAAGACAATCAAAATTTGATTGTTGAGTTCAAATCCAAACTCTGCTTTCAAGGCTTCAGCCAACAGTACGGGGTTGACTTCACCTCTACTTTCTCACCCACCGGAGACAAGACCTCCCTCCAAATGCTGATTGATCTTGCTGCCCATCTAAAGCTGAAGTTTCACCAAGTTGATTTAAAAGCTGAATTTCTGAACTCCCCGCCGCGAAGAAGTTTACCTCACCCATCCTCCCTACATCAATGTGGCTTGTGGAAAACATCTCAAGCTCAAGAAGGCCCTGTACAGTCTCAAGCAGGCACACGTGGCCTGATATGAAATGCTCAGAAACTGGCTTATTGAATGTTGCTTCCGTAAGTGCAAGGCTGATCAATGTGTATTCTGGAAGGACACCACATACCTCTACATTCATGTTGATGACATTGCATTATTCAGCGACCAACCGTAAGTATTCATTGGACAAATCAGCTCCAATTTCAAAATAAAGGACTTGGAAATGGCCTCCTTGCTTCTTTGAATGAACGCCAGTCACCTTCCAAATGGTTTCAAGGTTTTTCACAGCGCTTAAATCAATCAAGTCGGCGCGCAATACTCGCTAACACCTCACAAATTGTTCTCAACTCCCTTGAAACCTTATGGCAAGCTGTACATCTCACAAAAGGAGGAACATGAGGAGTTCCTCCAATTGGGCGCCAATTACAGAAAGATTGTTGGGGAGCTTAATCATATCAGCATATGCACAAGAGCCAACATAAATTTTGCTGGAAATTACCTGGCTCAATTACTTGCCAATCCCAATCTAAACCACTTTCAAGCAGCCCTGCACATCCTGCAATACCTCCAACACAGTTCAAGCTCTGGAATAGTTTTTAGGGCCTACTCCTCTGCCACTAACCTTGAAGCGTATTTCAATGCCAACTGGGCAACTTGTCCTACCACCAGGAGGTTGGTCTCTGGGTTTGTTTCCCGCTGGCTTGGAAGTGCATAAAGCAACCCACCTTATCCTTATCCACCACTGAAGCCAAATACAAGGCTCTGGTAGACACCATCAAGGAGGTGAGCTGGGTGAAATTTCTCATGAGCAAATTTTTGCCAGGAGAAGCGGCCAGACCAGCCGCCATTCACAAGGACAAAAAAAATGTATAAAGCTATCTCTCAACCAAGCTAACCAAAATACTTTCCACACAAAAAATACTGAACTGCGGTTCCATGATGTTTGCAGCAAAATCCTCAAGAATGCCATTAAGCTTCATTAGTTATCCTCCAAATGAAAAATTGCGGACTTTCTCACCAAACCGGTTCCCCATATAGATCTTTGCCACACTTTGAATGCTCTCAACATATCAGAATAATTTGAGCAAGGGAGGCTGTTGGTATTCAAGTACATGCTCAAAATATTTCCTCATATTATTTTCTTCATTCTTCTTTTTATTATTTGATTTTCTATTTAATTTCTTTTTCCATTTTTCTCTATCAGTTTTCTTCCATGTCTCTCAAAACACTGTTTCCAAGTCTGTGAATCCACTTTCACTTCATTCACCTGCACGCACCTCCTTCAAAATCAACCACTGCCAAAGCTCTAATTCTGAAGTTCTGTGCATCTGCTCCCCAGCCATCTGGCTCAGATCCTGGAAGATCATGAATTGATTCAGCTGGGAAACTCTTGAACTATCAGCTACTCACAAAATCAATCACAAGCTACCATCAACATCAATCGCCAGCTACCATCAACATCAACCATCATTTTTCACTACAGCTTGAGCTTGTCTCCTCACCAACAGCAAGAGTCTCACACCAGAGCAACTCTCTCTTTCATGATTCTTTGTTCTTTTTCCTTTCCTCCAGTACTGCCTCTGTCTAGTCACATTGCTATCTGGTCCTTTAAAGGTGTTTACTAAATTATGTCCTTTTCCTTGATTACTCCTTGCTGAAATCAAAGAGTCCTTTTAAGCCTGTCAAAACTTCAGATTTACAGTCACAACTAACTCACTGAACCAGATAGGATCTATGTCTGACTCAGAAGAACAACCAAACTCATCCAAGCTCAACATCCCTCTGTTGAATGACTTGAACTTCCCTTCTTGGATTCTCAGGATAAAGAGCTACCTTTGCAGGAACATGAGTCATGATTCATTGAAATCCTTGGTGGAAAATCCATCATCACCTTGAAAGCAAGATCACTCAAGAAACTGGTTCAACAGCATGAAATTTGAGCCTCTGAAATACAGTCAGAAAAAATTGAGAAATTAGCCAAGTTCAAAGTTGAGCTCACCAAAGGTTTCAAATGCCTCAAGCAGGTTCCAATAAATAAATTAAAGTTTGCTCATCAGTTCTCCCCATTTCACTTGAAGAATAAAGTTATCAAGTGCAAACTGATCACTTTCCCCCATCAGAAATCCCAAGAGTTGATTGATGAAATCAATCAACTGCTTCAAGAATTAGAAAAAATCAATTCAATCCAATTCTGATTCATCTCAAGTCATATATCTATTCCAATCAATCCTTGTCTTTTGTAAGGTAACTGAAGGATTTGAGTGGTTGAACCACTTAAAAATACTACATTCTCCATCTTGCCCAATTAATCATCATCATCATGCAAATCAAAAAGCAAAAAAACTTGGTTGATGGCTGCCAACAAGCACAAATCAAGTGAGAAACTCAAATTTTGTCTTGCCCTTGGTCTAGGTGACCATCAGGAAAATGATTGTTTTGATGTGTTCATATTTTTCCTCCATATTTAATCAAAAATTGACTTGCTTTGGAAATCTGTAAGATTGAAATCAATAAAATCTCAAAATCAAAATAAATAAAAGCCAACAGCCTACATGATCCAATCCAAACTCACTTAAGCTGTTCAAAGGAATTATACCTTTTATCATACTTGATGCATTCAGGATACATCCTCATCCCAAAAATTCATCTCTTTTTCCTCAATTTCATCAAAAATTTTGTTTTGTTCAAAAAAATACTCAAAACAATAAAATGTCTTATTATCCTCCAGTTTGATAATCTATTCTCATAGACTCATCAAAATCTCTCTGCCATTTCTTCTTGATTGAACTTTCCTGATATTGAACCTTTGCTCACCCAATCTAACCAAGTGTAGAAGGCTTCCCCATGCTTCCCATCATGTTGATTGTTCAAGAGATCTATCCAATCAAAATTATTCTTAGCCGCACCTTTGATCTGTTGGTATTCTTCTGTACCATTTTCCAATATGAATTTGATCACCTAAAGCTTAAACACCAAAACTTGCTTCACCTATCTCTTTGCGGCATGGTCCTTAGATTCCAAGTTTTTTCAGATTCAAAAGAGCATTGAAGTGATTTGCTCATTTTTTGGTTTGCTCATGATCAGGAAGTGAGTTCCATCCTCCTCCTCCTTCTCTGCTTTCCACTCCTGATTGATTGAGCAATTAATTATGGAAATTTCCTCCTTTTTTTCTTTTTTTTCTTTTCATCCCATCATGTGTCACTGATGATCATTACATTACTGACCATGTTTTTTTTGATTTTTTGTTGGGAGCAACCACTGGTATTCTTTTTATGTTTGTATTTCAATGTTTTTGAATCATCCACCTTGATGATAAGGTTACCAATAATGTTTTTTTTTTCTTGAGTTTGATTATATGTTGTCAGTAAATTATTTTAATTTTTTTTAAACTGTTCAATTCAACCTCAAATTTGAACCCTTGTTATTTACAAACCATTCGTTTTTATGAAACCCCAATTATTCTCCCATGAACCCTCAAAATTTTATACAATGAATTGAATACCTTTGATCCTCACCTCAAGCGCAGTAGGATCCTTGGAGGGAACAAGATGGGGATATGATTTGAAAAACATACAGAGACATTGAAAAAATAGGCCTTGCAGTCCTCAAAATGTTATAAAATAATTGAATCACTTCTTAATCCTCATCCCTAGTGCAGCAGGTTCTTAGGAGGGAAAAAGATTGAAGGAGATGATTTGAAAAAATTACAGAGATATGGAAAGAATGGGGCTTGTTATCCTCAAAGTTTTATACAACCAGTTGGATCCTTCTTGATCCTCAACCCAACATTAGTATGTGAATGGGAGGGAAAAAGATGGGAAGATATGATTTGAAAAACATACAGAGATATGGAAAGAATAGGGATTGAAATCCTCAAATTTGTATAAAAAAAAATTGAATCATTCATGTTCCTCACCCAAATTAGGGTGTATCAAAGTTAACAAAACTCGCCATTTTTTAATGGCAGGTTTCAAATCAAATATTCCATTTCAAACCCACCATTCCAAATAAAAAAACCACTTATTTCACATCAGACGTGTCAAAGTTAACATGAAATAAGTGGGTTCTTTCAAATAAGGTATTTAAAGGCTTTGGCCACCTTTCCACGTCATCCACCCCTGGCTTCCCATTTCCTTCTACCTCCCACCTCATTGAAAATTTTTGTACCTCCAGCCTCATCATAAAAAGATTCACCACTCTCATCAGTTTATCACTCTCATCATCACTCTCATCAATTTATCACCCTCATCACTTAATCACTCACCACTTTATCACTATCACTGCTTCATTGATCTCATTTCTTCATTGCTCTCATTGCTTCATTGCTCTCATTGGTTAATTGCTCTCATTGCTTCATCTCTCTCATTGCTTCATTGATATCATTGCTTCATCTCTCTCATTGCTTCATCAATCTCATCACTCTACCTCCAACCTCATCCAAAGAATCCAATCATTGTTTTATTTCTCTTTTCACCTTATGGCTCTCATCACTTCATATCTCTCATCACTTTATCTTGCTTGTCACTTTATCCCTCTCATCTACTTTTTTCCCTTAATCATTCCAGATGGACCCTCAGCAAACCTCCTCCCGCAAGTCCACACAAACGTCCAACACACCAAAGAAAACATTGCCAAGCAACTCCAAAACAAACAATCCTCCCCCATCAGCTTCCAAATGATCAAAAAATCCTCCCCCATCAGCTTCCAAGGGCTCAAGTCAGCTCAAGAGAGCTGATCACATCATCCTGGTCAACTGGCTCAAATTTACCTCCAACTATGATGCCTGCTTTGGATTGGACAATGAAACAGGTGTTGGCCAACCTGCATCCTCTAAGGTCAATGGTTATCTCCTCATGGCCAATGAAACCAGAACACAACACAAGGTAGGATGGATCTGTCATCCAAACAGATGAGGGAGCAATTCAAAAATTATTGGGCCAAGTACAAAAAGGCCCACTCCATGTCAATCTTCACCAACTTTGGTATCACAAACTCTGACAAAGCCAAGTGAATGATCTTGGTGGTTGATGAGTTGGAATAAATTTGTCCTTTTTATATTCAAATGGATGAAACCTTTCAAAAGAAGGCCAACATCACCCCTAGCCACTTTTGATGCCCAACAATCTGATTCAGTCCACACTGAGCACTAGGCTGGGTATGCTCAGCCTAGCAATGGTGATCCTGAATAAACCTTTTCCTTGGAGTGGCCCTCATCTGATGCCAAGGAGGATATTCAATTGCTATCAGCTCCAATAAGGTCTAATTCTGCATTGATTGATGTGTCAAAACCTACCTTGGACCCCTCCCCTCCTTCTGTGGATTGCTCTCTTCCTGGTTTAGCAGATATCATCAACCTTGCTGATGCAGAACAAGATACTCCTCAGTCTCCATTACCCTCAACATCCATTCAAGTAAGAAACCAAGCTCTTTTCTCTTCTCTTTTGTAAATCCTGACTGATTTAAATTGTAAAAAAACAGGCTCATCCATTCCAGAATGGCCAAACACTCAAGCCAATGGGGCCTCCCAAATTGCCTTTGAGGAGAAACACTTCTGGTTTTTCAGGCTTTGATGAAATAATGGAGAAGAAAGATTCATGTAAGTCCATTGGTTGAATATCCTTGCTTTCAAAACCATGCTCATTCCTTTTCCCCTGCAAAAAACATTCTAATCAAAAATTGAATCCAAAAAAATTGACTTTGAAAAGCAAAAGTGGGATTTTCAACTGGCCATGGATTCTCAAAAGCAGAAAGCCAAGAGTTTGGCTCATCAAAAAAATGGGATGCTGAGTGGAAGTTGAAACAGGCTGAGCCAGAGTTTCAAAAAGAGGAAAAAAAGAAGGATCAACAGCAAGCCCAACTGGAAAAGGAGAGGGAACAACTTGCAACCAAAAAATAAGAAAAGGTATCAGAAGCCTTGGCTTGCATTGGTAGCAGTAGAGCATTAGATGAGATACAGAACATAAATCAAATTCTGGGCTTGTAAATTTATTTGCATGGGTCAAATAAAAACAAAAAAATTATTTTTGATTACAACTTTTGAGACTATTCTTAACCCCACCTACATACAAATCTTTTTTGTTTTTATTTATATTTTTTGTCTAGAGTAAATTTTACCATTATTCAAGTCCCTACAAGTTTTTATAGTTATTTTACTAATTTGAAGTGACATGGCCATTCTGGTATGGGTTTCTGTGTCCACAGCAGGAAAGGGACAGTGCTTGTACTTATTAGCTGCCCAAACAATTTTGACTTTACCTTTTTGCTTGAAATCAATTCCAAAGCCAAGGTCAGGAAAAAAAATTGGCCATCCAATACTTGATATTTGTCTTTATTTTCAATACGTCAACCATTTTATTTCTTGGTTGGAACCACAAGTAAAAAGGAGTAGCCAGAGATGTTTCCTTTGTCAATATGAGGAGAGTTGTAAAAAGAATTGGAGGTGAAAGTGATGTGTGGGGAGCAATAAAAATGTGTAGGCTTGGAACCGAATTCCAATGAAGAGAAAGAGAGCATGTTTTTTCCCTTCATGGCATCACAGTTTGCTTCAAAGGAAAGTTTTGTTAAATTGCAAAAAATTTTTCCTAGAATTTGGGATACTTTGTTGGCCTTAAGGTTGAGGAAAGCATACTCTTGAGGAGAAGATCTAATTGGTGATTTCTTCACACAACTCCCAAATAACTGTGAAGGGTGCATCAATTTTTTCCATCCAACTGCCCACATTTCTCCACCCCAAGATCTTGAAGGACCAACTGGGTTGAAAAATATTTTTTACTGGTGAAGGAATGTTTTCAAAAAGTTGATTTCCTTCTTGTCTTGGTCAGAGAGTTTGTCAAATGGGAAAAATTCAATTATTGCAACCAGGGCTTGATGATCAGATCAATCAAGGACAATTACTTTTCCACAGTGGAAGAAATGGAACCGTTTGATTTTTTGTTTTGCTTGCTCAAACTCTTCCTGGGTTGTTTTTCAACTATCCTCTTTCTTTTCTGCAAAGATTGAAGGTTACAGATCCGAAGACATGGTTTCCAAACTTACCAGATTTCAGCCTCCTGGATGGAAAGACCCTTGCTATCCTTTAGCTACCAGAGGTGATAGATTAAATACTAAATATATTATTTAATAAATGCAACAGAAATCCGTAGAATATTTGGATTAAGCTTATTGCAAGGTTAAGTGGTTTGGTTATTGTTTATTGTTTTAAATCAATATGAATAAATTGATTATAAAATATTTATAGAGGGGCCACAATTATATTGGGGATCTTTAAAACCTCTCTTCAGGGATTTCAGTATGAAAACACGTAGTCCTGGTTACTTTGGGCTCTTTAGTTTAAAGAATATTTTACCCAAAGATAATATGTATATAAAATACACAATGGAGTGGTAGGGCCTTGTAGACAAGCTACCACGACAGAGAAAGGATAATAAGACTCACTGTTATGTTATTAAATCCTTTGGGTATCTGTTTGAGACGTGTACTGATGGGTTAAACCTGTATACTGGGGTTATAAGTTTGTTCAGCAGTTTGAATTGATAAAAAGAGGTTTGAGGACAGATATTACTGATCAGACATTTCCATAAATCACTTACTTATCTCTTATAAGTACTTGATTACCTTGGCATGGCGTCCGGATATGAATATTACTGGGTCTCTTCCCATCAATATCCTCAAAAGAGCTCTTTATTTATAGCTTTTGGAGTCCCAATATGGTCCTTCTGAGGGTTGTAGGTGCTCAAAGGGACGGACACTAAGGCTAGCAGGGTAACCAGAGGTATCCTGTCATGTTTTCTTGGTGCTATAACACGGGTAGCATCTGATTCCTCAGGGTATGGGAATTATTCTACCTTATAATCGACATTAGGACCTGTGAATAACACTAATATGTCCTATTTATGTGTTATTTAATTAATTATCCTTAGTAAATGTTCCCAGTAATTTAATAATTATATTAATAGCCATTTCTACGGATATTATGATTTCAGGTAAGTTCTCATTATGTATTATATAACTGTAGTAAAAGTCATAATATTGATTTTACTCTTTATTTTCGAGTTCCAGTTGATTTATTAAGATAACTACCTAAAAATATAAGTCATGTGAAATCATGTAATATTTTTACATCATTGTTTGCCTTAGTATGTCACAAAGATATTGATGTATAGGAATTTTCATAAAAGTATATTAAAGTATTTTAATATATTTTTAGAAGTTGCCATTGTCTTATTTCTGACATTCTTGTTACTTTGCATTATATTAAGTAAAAAATACATGTAAGAATTATTTATGTATTTTTATATAATATTATGTATTTTTAGAAAGTCTAATATCCATGGGAACATTTATTACATATTTAGAAAGCTCCCGTGTATGTTGTAGCCTGTTTACGCGGTACCTGAGCCTCTCAGGCCGCCTGCCAGTCTGTCAACCCATAGTCCCGCGGCTGCGTACTTGTCAGAGGCCCGGGCTGTGTACACAACCTCAAAGGTGTGAAAAGGCTGTACCTCAGCCGGGCGCAGGTGCATTGGCTGCCGCGGCTGCGTGCGGGAATTGTGACAAAACACATTTCTGTCCGGAACTCCTAAAATATACACAAAACACCTGACTGAATTTTAGGTGTGAAACCTATATGTGAAAATGTGTGTGAAGTATTTAAATGGCCAAAAAGCTCAATAATGGAGCTGTAGTATTTTGATTTTTTTTCCTTAATTATTTAAAAATATAAGGAGTTGGATTTCAAGGGTGGGGTCAGGGAGTGACCATACCTAATTTTGAGTTGCGAATCCATTTTTGTAATAATATTCCTGGTTTTCCTACTACTTCTTAGGTTAATTGTATTATTATTATTTTTATTTTATTTTTGTTACTTTTGCAGCTTGCTCTGCAATAGTAGCAAGCTGACACCAGACCACCTTTTCATTAATACCTTCCTCAGAAACCTCCAAAGATATTTTAGAATATCTCATTTCATTCCTCTTTCAGCAAGCAGCCCTTATATTCCCAGCTCTCTGTATGCTTTCCATGCCATCACCTTACAGCTTGTGCCCTCCCAATCCTATACTTAGATTGGGGTGAGGAACAAGAATAGATTTGGATGTTTGTGTAACATTTTGAGGGGGTGCAAGAAGACTAGGATTTTCCCCAAAAGCGGTCAAATGGTTTCCAAAAAAAAATGTCAGTCCAATAGACATTGTTGGTGAAAAATGATTGAATAAAAAAAAGAAACCAAACCTGGACATGAACCCAGGGACACTGGAAGCTGAATCCCCCCTCAAAAACAATTGGCATGAGTGACCCATGCAACACACCAACAAGCAATGTTATCTAAAAAATTAAAAAAAAAAGAAATAACATACCTTCCATGGCAAAGAACACCAGAAAAAATCAAAAAACACCCTGTTGGCTTCTGGTGCAGTCCAGAGACAAATAAAAATAAAAAAAATAAAAAATAAAAAAAGTGGTGGTCAGCAACAAAGAACACTCCAAAAAGAGGTGGAGGAGAAGATTGGCTCAATTGCTTGTGAAACAATCAATCAATTGCTTGCAAATAAATCAATCAATCAATCACGAAACAATCAATTGATCAATTTCAAAACCATTGATCAATTGATCAAAACCAGATCAATCAATCAATCAAAACTAAATCAATCAATCAATCAATTGATCAATTGATCGAAACTAAATCAATCAATCTATTTATTGAAAACAAATCAATTGATCAGTCAATTTTTTTTCAATTGATTGATCTGGTTTTGATTTATTGATCAAAACCAAATTGATTGATCAATCAATGAAAGCAAAATTTATTGATCGATCAATTGGGATTTAATCAATTAATAAATAAGGATTCAATCAACCAATTGATTCCTAATGGATTGAGAAATAAATCAGTATTCAATTGGTAAATCAATTCCTAACCAATTGATCAATTGATCAGAATTTGATTGGTCTATTGATTCCAGATCAATTGATAAATTGATCAGGATTCAATGGGTTGATCAAATCCTAATTGATTTGAGGGGGTTGGTTGAACAACGCAGGAGGAGGAGGAGGAAGGGGGGAGAAAGAGAAGGGAGAGGCGTACCAGATGAGGAGGGGGATGCAATAGAAGACCTGGGGGGAGTTCAAAGGAGATGTAAGCAATAGTGAGCAGAAAGAAAGAGGGAAGTGGACTCACGGATGTTTTGGGGAGCTTGGTGAGGTTGATGAGGGTGGTGAGGTTGGTTAGGTTGCTGAGGTGAAGGCAGTGGTTTGATGAGGAGGAGGAAGGCAGGTGAATGGTGTGTAAGTGGGGTGAGGTGGAAGTGTTGGAGCAGTGAGGTGGAGAGGAGGAGTGGATGGGCTGGCAAGTGGTGGGGTATGAGTTGGAGGTGTTTTTTGATTTTGTTCAAGTCCACTAAGAAAAAAAAAAAAAAACCAACTAAGCCTGGAAACTTGGGTGAACAACCAAAAAAAACTTACTATGGAGTTATTTTTTGTCAGCCTCCTGGATTCCAAGACCCTTGCTATCCTTTAGCTACCAGAGGTGATAGAATAAATAATAAATATATTATTTAATAAATGCAGCAAAAATCCGTAAAATATTTGGATTAAGCTTATTGCAAGGTTAAGTGGTTTGGTTATGGTTTATTGTTTTAAATCAATATGAATAAATTGATTATTAAATATTTTTATAGAGGGGCCACAATTATATTGGGGATCTTTAACACCTCTATTCAGGGATTTCAGTATGAAAACATGTAGTCCTGGTTACTTTGGGTTCTTTAGTTTAAAGGATATTTTACCCAAAGATAATATGTATATAAAATACACAGTGGAGTGGCAGGGCCTTGTAGCCAAGCAACCAAGACAGAGAAAGGATAATAAAACTTACTGGTATATTATTAAATCCTTTGGGTATCTGTTTGAGACGTGTACTGATGGGTTAAACCTGTATTCTTGGGTTATAAGGTTGTTCACCAGTTTCAATTGATAAAAAGAGGTTTAGGACGGATATTATTGATCAGAAATTGCCATGAATCACTTAATTATCTCTTATAAGTACTTGGTTACCTTGGCAAGGTGTCTGGATATGAATATAACTGGGTCTCTTCCCATCAATATCCTCAAAAGAGCTCTTTATTTATAGCTTTTGGAGTCCCAATATGGTCCTTCTGAGGGTTGTAGGTGCTCAAAGAGACGGACACTAAGGGTAGCAGGGTACCCAGGGGTAGCCTGTCATGTGTTCTTGGTGCTATAGCACGGGTAGCATCTGATTCCTCAGGGTATGGGAATTATTCTACCTTATAATAGAAATTAGGACCTGTGAATAACACTAATCCGTCCTATTTATGTATTATTTAATTAATCATCCTTAGTAAATGTTCCCAGTAATTTAATAATTATATAAATAGAAATTTCTACAGACATCCTGATGTCAGGTGAGTTCTCATTATGTATTATATAACTGGAGTAAAAGTCATAATATTAATTTTACTCCTTATTTTTGAGTTCCAGTTGATTTACTAAGATAATTAGTTTAAAATATAATTCATGGGAATTCATGTAATATGTTTACAACATTAGTTTCCTTAGTATGTCAAAAAGATATTGATGTCTAGAAATTCTCATAAGAGTATATTAAAGTATATTAATATATTTTTAGAAGTTTTCATTGTCTTATTTCTGACATTCTTGGTACTTTGAATTATATTAAATAAAAAATAAGTATAAGGATTATTTATGTATTTTTATATAACATTATGTATTTTTAGACTGTCTACTATCCACAGAAACATATATTACATATGTAGAATGTTCCCTTGTAGGTTGTAGCATGTTTACGTGGTACCTGAGCCTCTCAGGCCGCCTTTCACTCTGTCAACCCTTAGTCACGCGGCTGCGTACTTGTCAGAGGCCTGGGGCTGCGTACACAACCTTGACGGAGTGACAGGGCTGCATCTCAGCCGCGCGCGGGTGCATTGGCTGCCGTGGCTGCGTGTGGGAATTGTGACAAAACACATTTCCGCCCGTAACTCCTAAAATATACACAACACCTCAATTCTGACTGAATTTTAGGTGTGAAACCTATACGTGATAATGTGTGTGAAAGATTTAATTTATCAAAAACTCAATAATGGAGCTGTAGTATTTTGGTTATTATTTCCTTAATTATTTAAAAATATAAGGAGTTGGATTTCAAGGGTGGGGTCAGTTAGTGACCCTACCTAATTTTGGGTGGAGAATCTATTACTGTAATAATATTCATGGTTTTCCTACTCCTTCTTAGGTTAATTGTATTATTATTTTTTTTATGTTATTTTTGTTACTTTTGCAGCTTGCTCTGCAATAGTAGCAAGCTGACATTCCCCCACTCCAAGATATGGTCATATCTGAAAAATATTTGGAGGAAGTTGGGAGAAAAGTAACTTCATGTGTGTGTCAGTTCCTTTTGCTGGCTCTGTAGTTTCTGAGATGTATTGGTCCATCAGGTATATTATTTTCTGGTAACCATTCATCTTTGTCTGCAGATTCTCCCTTGTATCTATCTAAGTATAGTCTAACATCTTTTCTTTGTACTCTCTCTTTCTTATCTCTCAATATCCTGCTGAATTTCCCTTTTTCTTTCACGGGTTCAGGTTCTATTGGGATTATTTCTGGAGGGAGGTTTCTGCCTTCTCTTGGTTGAAAGTGTTTGACTAGGCTAACAAGAAATACTGGACGTTTCCTTCAAAATTCTTCACTCAAGATTACTTCCACAGCATTTTTTCCGTGCATCTTCTTGATAAAAGATGGTCCAACAAAGGCTGTTTTGAGTTTTCTGTTGCCTGCTAGGTTGTTGAAATTGGTTGTAGATATAAAGATCTGATCTCCTATTTTAAAGTCAGGTACTTTATGTGATTTGTCCCATCACTGTTTGTTGTATTCTACTGCTTCTTCTACACATTTCTGAGTGTGATTATTTTCCAGATCTATCATCTTCTTAAAGTCAAGAGATGTTGGATGAATAGTGGCTAATTTATAGTTCAAGTTATTACTAGGGAGTTTTGGAATTCATCCTCTTTCTAGTATGTAAGGAGCTTCTTTGGTAGTCGAATGTTTACTGCTGTTATAAGCCATTTCTAGGGCTGGGAGTAGGCTTACCCAATCATGGCAATAACCATCTGAGTTTTTGTATTCTAGACCAAAGCTAAAGAACCTCTTCAGCATATCTTCTAGGGTCTGTATCATCCTTTCAGCTGATCCTTCATTTTGGGGATGGTATGCTGTAGAAAATGCTTGAGAAGTACCCAGTATATCATGTAGATTCCTCAAAACTCAGAGGTGAATTTGGGGTCTCTGCCACTGATTATAATCTTGGGTATACCCACATCAGCTATGATCCTGTTCCAGAATAGTAAAGCTACATCCATAGCACTATCTTCCTTGTGGTTAGGTAAGAATTTTGCCTTTTTGGAATATCTGTAAACTATAACTAGGCCAGAGTTATATGAATGAGTACCTCCAGGGGGGAGGCTGGTGAAAAAATCCATATTGATGATTTCCCATCTGGTTGTAGGTTCAGATATCTTCTGTAAGAGTCCAAACCTTTTTCCAGTAGTTTTATTAGATTTCTGGCAGGTTTCACAGCTAGTAACATATTCAGTAGTGATTTCTTTCCAGTCTATCCACCAAGAATTTTGTTTTACTTTTTCTAAAGTTCTCTCTGTGGATAGATGCCATGATGAACAGTTGTCATGGAGTTCCTGGAGTATATGTTGTATATGTTATTTGTTTCTTAGTGCTAATACTCTGGAATGTTGGTGTATATAGTAAAGGAGACCATCCCAAAAGGTAAACCTTCCTGTTTTATAGGGTTTAAGTAGTGAAGCAGGCAGGCTTTTTATCAAAGCTGCTTCTGGGGATTCCCATTCCATAATGGTAGTTAGCAGCTTGACTTCAGGAGAGTAGCTATCCCTTACTAGGTTGAAGAAAGCAGTGTCTAATTCACATAAGTGGATCCCCATTATTGGAGCACTCAATGCAAAAAAATTGATGTTCAGGATAGGAAAAATATCTTGATCTTCAGGGTCATATGGTGGATTGTTAGAGTCATTAGGCAAAGCATTCCTACTTAGACTATCAGCATTCTGATGTTTAGCTCCAGCTTTATGCACTTTAGCCATCCGTCATCTATACTGTTGTATAGCAATTTTCCACTTGAGCATATGTCTTCTGGGAGTTTTCATGTTCATAAGAGTTCTTACAGCATTGCAGTCCATGATTACTTGAAAAGTGGTGCCTTCTAAGTAATAGTGTAGCTTCTCTAAAGCCCATACTAGTGCCAAAAATTCCAACTGAATGGCCCCATATCTCTTCTCTGTATCTTTGATCTGTCTAGATATGAAGAGTATGGGTTTTTCTACTGGTCTGTCTTCTTCTATCCTTTCCTGATGTAAGCTGCTAGCCCTTCCATTCAAGCGTCAATGTACAGTTTGAAGGGTTTGGAGTAATCTGGTTGGATACGTAGAGGAGTTGAGGTCATAGCTATTTTTAATTCCTCATAGTTTTTTAGTCTCTCATGAGTCATTTCAAATAGGGTGTTGTTGTTGCATACTTCATACAGACTTTTAGTTAGTATAGGAAACTTTGGTAAGTATTGTCTTTAATAACTGCAAAAACTAATGAAAGACAGTTATTCTGTTTTGTTTTGAGGCATAGGTCTATTCATGACAGCAGCTATCTTATTTTGATCAGCAGCTAGAGTTAGACCGGAGACTATATGTCCTAAGGCTTTCAATTCTCCGTAGCCAAAGTTGCATTTCTTCATGGACAATTTCAATCCTGCTCTGGATATAGTCTGAAGTACCAATTTTACTTGGTTAACATGAGTATTCCAATCATCAGAGTATATGATAACATCATCTATATATACCATCATCCATCCTTGTCTGATGTAAGTACCTAGAACTGTATCCATTGTTCTCTGGAAGTGTGATGGAGCATTCTTTATACCAAAGGGCATCCTGAGATATTCATATATTTCCAAATCACATATTATTCTCATGAACTTCCTGCTTTCAGGGCTAATTGGTATCTGGTGGAAGCCTTTAAGCATATCCATAGTAGTGATGTACTTAGCCTTGGACAAGTTATGCAGAGCATGATCAATCCGGGGTATAGGATAATAATCTGCTTGAGTGTAATTGTTGAGCATTCTGAAGTCTCCTACCATTCTTGACTTGTAATTATGCCAAGCTATGATTACAGGTGCGGTAACATCTACCTGTTCATTATGCCCTACTTTCCTTAATACTTGTAAGTCTATCAGTACTTAGATATGTTCCTCAAGAGCTTTTCTAGACTTAGGACTGGAAGGATAGGCTGGCCTTCTTAAGTTAGGAGGATAAGGAGGCTTCATGGTCAATGTCAATACCATATCATGTCCTTTAACATCACCAATGGCATGATATTTAGTAAAGAAAGCATTCTGGTTCTCAAAGCAGACTTTCAATATATCTTTCTTATGTTTCTCAGAAAGTTTCATATTCAGAGCTGCTTGAGAGAAGTATTCTTGGTCAAAGTCTTCTAAATGCTTTTGATAAGTAGAGGAGGGGAAGTTAGACTGAATGGTGCATATCTTAAACTTCTTATCCCAATTACCTCCTACTGTGAAGTATCTTCCTCTACTCTGGAGCACGTCTATACCATATAGACATGAGGCATCATTACCAAGTATCAGGTAGTCACATAGTCCGTTGAGCAATTCTATGAATTCCACTTGTATTCTCAAAGACCCTTTAGTGTGAGGTAGTATTATAGGAGCAGTCCACACTCCAATAGCGTTCATGGTAGAGTTACAAGAGCTGAACTTGGCTTTTGGGATGGGAAAAAGGTGTTCTTTCCAATTGGGGTCCCATTTTTTTAAGAATTCAGCACAGACACATGAGCAAAAGGCTCCACTATCCAGTAATAACCTTATAGGTCTGTTTTTATAAAATCATGTTGCATAACAAGTTTGACCAGTGGTATAACTTTTCCCACTCATAGGTTTAACTGTTAATGGTTTGAAATCCATAATATGCCTAGGAATTATGGTAGGATCCCATTTTTGGGGCAAGCTAGAATCCCCATGGATGTTATTGATTTCTGAAGAAGTGCCTATATCTCCTTCTATAACATTAACATGGTTGGTCAGGATCAATTCACATTCAGAAATAGATCCTTCAGTATCAGCTATATCTTCATAGTTCTGATTCCGTTCAAACTCTTGCTCTCCTTCTAGAACTGCTATCTTCCTTTTTGGTAATGGGCAGTCTTGTCTCATATGCCCAGTCTTGTTACAATTCCCAGAAGTTGCCAGCATCCTCTCTTTATCCCTATTCTCATTAGGTTTCTTATTATCAGAGGCATTTATCAGAGGAGGTTGTTCTCTAGTTTTGTTCATGTTATGGTTCTCTTTGGGTCTGGAAGGGGCTTTCTTGTCCAACCCATTCATTTCTATTACTTCTGCGAGCACATTGATTAGAGTTGGCAAGTCCACATCCATACTCATCCTACATCTTACACTATGGTTAAGATTTCCAGGACACAGGTTGAGGAGTCTTTAATTTACTTCCTCTTTATTGTCAGCTCTCTGATACCAGGAAACTTGCAGTCCTTTAGCTACAGAGAGTGATAAAAATGGTGGAATGATAATAATAGGGCATACCAAAGTTAGCAAACCCGCCATTAGAAACCCACCATTTGTTTTGACAAGACCCGCCATTTTTAATGGCGGGTTTCTGAAATACACATACCCCCTAACTGGTGTATTTCAAAATGGTGTGTTTCATGAAAATGGCGGATTTCAATCATCAAACACGCCATTAAACCTGCCATTTATGCATCATCATCCATCCACCATCCATCACATCAAAAACACCCATCCACATCAGCAAATCCATACCGGTCCCATCTCCATTGCATCACACGCATCTCTATCGTTTTTCACATACCTTCACATACCCACCTTCACACAAATCCCATCATCATCTCATCACCCCAAATCACTCACCAACTTTCTCAACATGTCCAATAAAACATCCCGCCAGCAAGTTGAAAATGCAAAAAAGCTGACTGAACTTTTGCTGCTGTTTGACTCCCATTCAGACTCTGATTCAGACTCTGATTTGTAATCAACTTGGTTGGCTTTGAATTCTCTGTTGGCAAAGCAATACATGGTTCCAAGAATACACACTCTCCATAACCTTATGTATGAAAGGCAAAAGCTTCATCTCATCCCTGACTTAAGCTTCCAGCAACTGTTCCGAACTTTGTTGCCTTCTTTCATGAAACTTTTGGCAATGATTGAAGACCACCACATCTTCCAGAACAATTCTTGCAATCCTCAACGCAATCCAGCCATCCAACTTGCCGTTGCTCTTTGTATATTGGGGTCAAATGGAAATTGTTGTCTTTTTCTGTTCATGTTTTGTAACTGACAAATTTAGTCAGCTTTATTTCCTGCTTTCATTAAAGTATTATTCCTGTCTCAGGCCCCCTCTGGGGGCTCTCTAGTTGTCTTAACCCTGCTACCTTAGGCCCCCTTTGGGGTTCTCTAGTTGTCCATAAATACTGGTCCTTCCCTTGGACCAGGAATGAAAAACATCTGATTACCAGACAACTAAACCAGAGTGTCCCTTCCTCCTTTTCAGATCAGTTACACTTGACTATACAAGTATTTTCCCTTTTCCCTTGCTCTTGTAGCATCATTATTACTCCTCATTAGACTCCTCAATAGCCTACAACCATCTGTTCATCTCTCCGTGGCATCATAGCCTTTCTTTAACTCTTCAGAAATGGAGCAGCAATCCATCAATTGGAAAATCTATTCTCAGTCATTTACGGAAGCATTGACTTATAAACCAAAAGAGTCATGATTGCTATCCTATCTTTCCGTTGCTTGGTCCTTTCATGGCCAACCAAAGAAGAACGCAAGGAGATATCTCAAGTAATGGAGACAGAATGCTTTCCTGGTTGCATTGGTTTTGTTGATGGAACCACCATCCCCTTGAGTCAAAAACCCAACCTAGATGGCAACCACTATTTTGATCGTAAAAAAAGGCAATTGATTCATTTCTTTTCCAATCACTATGATAAAACTTTGGATCACACACTGACCAAATATGTTCTATCTCTTTGTTTAGATACTCCGTGGAACAACAACTTGTTTGCAATAACAACAAGAAGTTCATCTCCCTCCATGCTGGCCTTCCAGGTTCTTGTTATGATTCATATGTTTTCAATCGGATGCGGATTGCCCAAAAACCAGAGATCTACTTTGACCAAGATCAATACCTTCTGGCCAATTTGGCTTATGCTAGTGGGAAATATGTAGTTCCAGCATACCGGAATGTTTCATCCAATGATCAAGGAAAAACCAATTTTAACTATCATCTTGCCCAATCTCAATTTCCGATTGAGCATGCCATAGGAATTCTGAAAGGAAGATGGGCCAGCTTACGGGAGATGCAAAACCAGCTCCAATGTTCCAAATATGTGAGGTTCCTCATCAACTGGATTATCACTTGTGTAATCCTTCACAACCTTTTGGCCTACATCAAAGATGAATGGGACAAAATATTCCAAGATGATATTCCTGATCCGCCTCAAGTCATCCCTGTCTCATCTGGTCCCTCATCTTCTTCTATGAGAGAGCGGATTCTTCCTCTCACCCTTGCTTGCTTTGATGAGTAATTTTTGATTTTTAAATTGGTAAAAATTTCCTTCACCGTATTTTTTTGGTTTTGGTTGTTCACCCAAGATTCATAGGTTGAGTTTTTTTCTTTATTTTTTTTTTAGTGGACTTGAATCCAAAAAAACCTCCACCTCAAAACCTGCCACTCACCAAATGTCACCCCCCTCCCCCTCACCACTCAACCCCTTCAACCTCACCCCACTCACTCACCGGTCAAACCCTGCCTCCTCCTCACCAAACCACCTCACTCATCACCACCACCTTCAAAACTTCACCAAAACACCACCACCTTCACTCTTTACCAACCTCACCAACATCCAAATCACCAACAACATATCTACCTCCCACCCAACCTCCATCAACCATCAAAGGTGAGTCCCCTCCCCTCATTGAATCACCTTTCTCTTTTTTCACCTGGCTGATCTCCTACCATAACCCTCCCTTTGAACCCCCCCAGGTCCAGCCAGCCCAGTCCCCCTCCACCTCCTCATCCTCTAGTCCATCCTCTGCCCTTGGTGAGTCCCCCCTCCCCTTCATCTTCTTCCTGCCATTGATCGCAAATCAATTGCTTGATTGATTTGCAATTGATTGCTCAATTGATTGGCAATTGATTGCTTGATTGATTGGCAATCGATTGCCCGATCAATTGCCAGTCGATTGCCAATCAATCAATCAATCGATTGCGAATCGATTCGGCAATTGATTCGCAATCAATCGCTCAATCAATTCGCAATCAATTGCTTTATCAATTGGGAATCAATTGCCCGATCAATTGGCAATTGATTGCCCGATCAATTGGCAATTGATTGCCCAATCAATTGGCAATTGATCGCTTGATTGATTGCAAATCAATTGGGCAATTGATTGGCAATCAATTGCTTGATTGATTTGCAATCGATCGAGCAATCAATTCGCAATTGATTTGCCAATCTTTTGGGCCAATAGATGCAGAGTTTTTGGAGCGCACAGGGAACTGACTTTCCTTTTGTTTTTTCTTTGTTTTTTGTTCTTTTTTTTTAGGTTTTCTAGCTCTGCCAGGTTTTGATTTTCATCTCTTTTTTATTTTTTTGATCCCACCGTTTGTTGCCAATAATGAGAATGTTGCTGAATTTTTTTTTTGTTTTTTTATTTGTTTGACCAGTATTTTCGTTTGTCCAACACCTTTTTTGATATTGATTCCTTCACTGCCTACCAAACTCAAAATTTTATACAACCATTCAAATTTTACCTTGATCCTCACCTTGGGTGCAAAAAGTGCCTGGGAGGGAGAAAGATGGAAGGAGATGGTATGAAAAACATAAAGAGAGGTGGCAAGCAGAGGAATTGTAGAAAAAGGAGGGCTCAAATGAGGGATTTGGGAATTTCTTTTGAAGTGACTGACGACTGGATCAAGGAAAAGTTTTCCTGGTCTAGACGAAAGCTATGCCCTTTGGATCTGTACCCTGCTATCACGGCTGAAAAGAAAAAGAACCCTCAAAAACCCACCCAGGAAGAATTTAAGCAAGCAAAACAGCCCATTGGAGCTTTCCACTTCTTCCACCATGGAAAAGTTATTGTTCTAAACCAATCTGATCACCATGCTCTGCTTGCCGTCATTGAATTTGTGCCTTTTGATTGACTATCTGAGCAAGATAAGAAAGATATCAACTTTGTGACAACATTCCTTCACTGTTTGAAAAAATTTGTCAACCCAGTTGGTCCCTCAAGATCTTGGGGTGGAAAAATGTGGGCGATTGGTTGGCAAAAATCGATGAACCCTTTGGAGTTATTTGGACGTTATGTGAAGAAATCATCCATTAGATCTTCTCCTCAAGAGTACGCTGTCCTCAGCCTGAAGGCTGAAAAAGTATTCCAAATTTTAGGACAAATGTTTTTTAATTTGGCCATACTTTCCTTTGAATCAAAACGTGATACCATGAAGGACAGCAACATCCCCTCTTTCTCTTTGTTGGAATTTGGTTCCAAGCCTACACCTTTTGATTGCTCCCCACACCTCACTTTCACCTCAGATTCTTTTTACAATTCTCCTCATATTGACAAAGGCGACATCTCTGGCTATTCCTTTTTACTTGTGGTCCCAACCAAAAAATAAAATGGTCGACTTATTGAAGATATGCATGAATATCAAGTTTCGGACGGTCAATTTGTTTTTCCTGACCATGGCTTTGGAATTGATTTCAAGCACAAAGGTATGGTCAAAATGGTTTGGGCGGCTAACAAGTACAAGCACTGTACCTTTCCATCTGTGGACACAGCAACCCATACCAGAATGGCCATGTCACTCCAAATTAATAAAAAAACTCAGAGAACTTGTAGGGACATGAAAAACGGCCAAATTTACTCTAGAGAAAAAAATATCAATAAAAACAAAAAAGATCTGTATATTGGTGGGGTTAAGAATGCTCTCAAACGTTGTTGTAGTAAAAAATAATTTGTTTTTCTTTCATCCATGCAAATATATTTACAAGCCCAGCATTTGAGTAATATGCTGTATTTCTTCTACCAATCTACCACTGCCAATTCAAGCCAAAGCTACTGATACCTTATCCTTTTTTTTGTTTGCCCGTTGTTCCCTCTCCTTTTCCAGTTGAACTTGCTGCCAATCCTTCTCCTTTTCCTCTTTTTGAAACTCTAGCTCAGCTTGTTTCAACCTCCACTCAGCATCCAATTCTTGTTGATTAGCCAAAGTCTCGGCTTGCCGCTTTTGACCATCCATGGCCAGTTGACAATCCCACTTTTGCTTTTCAAACTGAAGTTTATCTGATTCAATTTGTGATTTCACTGTTTTTGGTGGGGAATGGCAATGAGCATGATTTTGAAAGCAAGGATATTGAATCAATCAACTTACATGAATCTTGCTTCTCCATGATTTCTTCAAAGCCCGAAAAACTGGAAGTGGTTCTCATCTTTTGATGACTTTTGGGGTTGACATTGATGGAATTGGAGGCCTTTTGCTTACCCTTGGCAGAGGAGGTTTGAGTCTGAAAGTCCTCACTAGTATTTGAAGGCAATGTGGGAGGCCCCATTGGCTTGAGTTTTTGGCCAATCAAAAATGGGTGAGCCTGTTTTTTTACAATGTAAATCAGTCAGGAGCAACCAGACAGAATTGAAAACAATTTGGTTCCTTACTTGAGCAGATGTTGATGGCAATGGTGATCCAGGAATAACATCCTCCTCATTGGGCAAGTTCTCCAGTTGTTCTGCCCCAGTAAGAGAGAAATAAAAAGAAGGAAGTGAGGGGTCCAAGGTTGGGATTGACTGATCAATCAATACCAAAGTAGAAGTGATTGGAGACGATTGTGTTTGAATATCCTTCTCATCATCAGATGGGGGCCACTCCAAGGCCAAGGTTTCATCAAGGTCCCCGTTGGTAGGCTGAGCATCCCCAGCCTAATCCTTGGCATCAACGGAATTGGATTTTTGGGAATCAAAAGCATCTAGGGGGGTGATGTTGGCCTTCTTTCGGAAGATTTCATCCATTTGAATATAAAAAGGACAAATGGAGTCCAACTTATCAACCACCGAGTTGATTCCTTTGGCTTTGTCCAAGTTGGTGATACCAAAGCCAGTGGAGATAGACATGGAGTGGGCCTTTTTGTACTTGGCTTGATAGTTTTTGAACCGCTCCCTCATCTGTTTGGATGACAGATCCAGCCTACCTTTTGTTTTGTTCTTGAGTTCATTGGCCATCAGGAGATAACCATTGAACTTAGAGGATTGAGGTTGGCCAACACGTGTTTTGTTGTTGGATCCAAAGCAGGCATTGTAGTTGGAGGGAATTTTCAGCCAGTTTACCAGGATGATGTGATCAGCTCTCTTGAGCTGACATGAGCCCTTGGAAGCTGATGGGGGAGGATTTTTTGTTGTGGAGTTCCTTGGTGATGTTCTCATGGGTGTGTTGGACTTGCGGGGGGAGGTTTGCTGAGGGGCCATTTGAAAGAGTAAGGGCTACGCAAGTGATGAGAGCGATAAAGTGATGAGAGTGGTGAAGTTTTGAGAGCGATAAAGTGGATGAGAGTTATCAAGTGATGAGAGCAGTTAAGTGATGAGAGTGATGAAGTTTTGAGAGCGATGAAGTGGGTGAGAGTGATCAAGTGATGAGAGCGATAAAGTGATGAGAGTGGTCAATCAATTTTATGATGAGGGTGGGGGTAAAAAATTTTTGGATGAGGTTGGAGGTAGAAGGAGGTGGGAAGACAGGGGTGTATGATGGGGACAGGTGGTGGAAGCATTTAAATACTTTATTTGAAAAAAAACACTTATTTCAGGTTAACTTTCACACGTCTGATCTGAAATAATTTGGTTTTTTTGATTTTTAATGGTGGGTTTGAAATGGCGGATTTGGGTTGAAACCTGCCATTAAAAAATGGCCGGTTTGGTTAACTTTGATACCCCCTAATAATTATGATTTCAATAATAAACGCTTAGAAGCTCAAATAAATGATTTAATAAGAGCAGTTGCAAGGTTTAATTGGTTTGGTGGTAGATGGTTTTCAATATAATATAAAAGAGGGGCCACAGTATTATACTACTGGGCTCTTTACAGACTAGCAACCTCTCTTCAATGGGCATCCTTGGGCAGTTTAAGAACCTTGGAATAAAGATTGGTGCCTTAGAAAGGACTTATTCCACTAGTGGCCGGGCTTAACAGCACAAGCGGCCTAGACAGGAAGGGTAACACTCACTCTGAGCACTTTTACCACGGAAAACCTGAAATAATTGGAAGGGTTTCAGAGAAGATGGGGTAGATTGCTTGACTAAAATTCAATGGTTGATTAGTTATAAAGGTAAAATAATACTACTGCAGACTAAGTCATAAATCACTTTCTTATCTTCATATAAGCACTTGATTAACAATGACACGGTTTCTGATTGATAATAAATAATTCCTGGTAAACTCTTCTTGAATAATGGATCCAAAGAGGTCTGTATAAATACCTTTTTGGGGTGATTTTGGTCTTCTCAGGGCGCGTAGAGAGGGTTCTGCTCGTGGGCTGAGGCTGGCAAGCTATTCAGGGCAAGATTAGCACGTCTACTTGACGCTGTCAATAAGCTGTCCTTAGATCAGCTGGATTTATGTACTATTTTATCCACAGGATCTGTTAATTAGTTATGACGTAAATTTGATCATTCTGTACTCATCCTTTATTTGTACTATTGATATTGCTTTTAATTGTGCAGATGTGGATGTTTACTGATTTTCTGTCATCTGCTGATCATTTAGATAATTTTCATAATTTTTATGAACACTTCTTGTAGTGTTTTGTGGTCTTCAAAGATCAAGATCCGTGGTTTATGTGGTAGTCCTTGATCTTTGATTTATTATTAAAAAATGTTTAAAACTGAATTTTCATTAATTTTATTTAAGTTTTAATCTTTTTAGATCATTATTAATGCATATTTCCGTTTGTTACATATACTATGCAACCCTAACTAGGTTGTAGCTCTTCTGAGAAGTACCTGGTTTTCAGATTATTCACAACTGATCCAGGCGCGGGGATCAGTAGTAAAGATGCGCGCGGGGTAGGATCTGCTGCGTGCGTGGCAAAATCAGCTGCGCTTGGTTCTCTAGTACGTGGGATCCTGCTGCTGCTAGTAAGGAGGGTTATGTAATGATGGGGGGCTGCGCGCGGGAATTGTGACAACACATTTCCGCGTGTATGCGCGGGGTAGGATCCGCTGCGTGCATGGCAAAATCAGCTGCGGCCGGGTCTCTAGTACGCGGGATCCTGCTGCTGGAGGGGCTGCGCGCAGGAATTGTGACATAACACATTTCCGCGTGTACGCGCAGGGTAGGATCCCCTGCGTGCGTCGCAGAATCAGCTGCGCGCGAGTCTCTAGTACGCGGGATCCTGCTGCTGGCGGGGCCGCGCGCGGGAATAACACATTTACGCATGTAGTGAATAGTAATTTTTAGTACTTTTCCTTTTGATTACTTTAAAAATATAAGGACTTGGAACTCAAGGGTGGAGTCAGTGAGTGACCCTACCTCATTTTGGGTGAGGAATCCATTCGTGTTATAATATTTATGGATTTATCACTCCTTACTTTGTTAATTGAGGTGTTCTTATTTTTCATATTTTGTGTTACTATTTGACAGCTTTGCTCTGTATATAGTAGCAAGCTGACATTTATCAGCATCTGGATAGAAGCAATCCAACCTTTTCTTCTGTTCCAAGCACCATTTATGAGGTTTACCCTTGAAGGTGTCAAATGAGGAATTTTCAAAATTTTTCATCATTTTTCTTTTCCACATTTCAGAACCAAATTGTTCTTAAATCAGAAGTTTCCAAGAATTCCATGGTAAGGATCCTACTTCTTCTCTTTTACTGATGAACCAGTCCAATGCTACTCCTTCCAATAGTCTGGGTAGCCTGACTACAGCTATAGCTTCTGGTAGGTCATAAGAGTTAATGGTGTAATCAATAAATTTAATAAAATTTATATGATTGTATTCTCCTTCACCAGAGAACATGGGCCATTCAGAAATAGGGGGTAACGTTTTGAGTGCTTGCTCCATCTCAGGGGTAGGACTAGGCCTAAAGGTGTCACTCCTATGCATTCCTAATAAGGGTGGTGCATAAGGAGTAGTGGTTTGTCTGGGAGGTTTGGGTTCCTCTGTAGTACTCCCCAAGGGGTTGGTCAGATGGACTTTCAAGTCTCTAAGATCATTTTTGATCAGATTAAGTTGCAGGTCCACTTTGTTATTAAGCACATCCAATTTTTCACTAAGGGATAGAATAGAGCTGTTAGTGGTGGTTGCCAATTCTTCTTTTAAGGGGTGGAAAGACATATTAAAATATTCTTGGATTCCTGATAACATATTCTCAATTGTTTGAGTCTGTTTGATCCTACCTTGATTAATTGTCTTCAATAACTGTTCTGTGCGTTGTTCAATTTCTTCCATTCCTACTTTCTTTGTTCGGTTATTGATTGATTTGGCTACCACTGAGGTTAATTTATCCATTTGGGTATAAACACCGTCCAAATTTTCACAAACAATTTTGAAATTATGAGGCATATCATTAGAAAAGACAGTGATTACATCAGAGGTTTGTTTGGGCTCAGAATTAGAAGCTAATTGTTGTAAACCTTTTTCAAATGCAACCACGAAAGCCTTTGGTCTCAATTACTTGAGATATCTCCTTGCATTCTTCTTTGGTTGGCCAAGAAAGGACTGAGAAAAGGAAAGATGTGATAGAAATAATGACTCTTTTGGTGTATACGCCAATGCTTTCATAACTGACTGAGAATAGATTTTAAAATCAATGAATTGCTGCTCCATTTCAATTTGATCCCAATCTACAAAGAGCAACAGCAAGTTGGATGGCTGGATCGCGTTGAGTATTCCAAGAATTGTTCTGGAAGATGTGGTGGTCTTCAATCATCTCCAAAAGTTTCATGAATGAATGCAATAGGTTTTGAATAGTTGATGGAGGCTTAAGTCGGGGATGAGATGAAGCTTTTGCCTTTCATAAATAGTGTTGTGGAGGGTGTGTATTCTTGGACCCATGTATTGCTTTTCAAACAGAGAATTCAAAGCCAACCAAGTTGATTACAAATCAGAATCTGAATCAGAGTCTGAATGGGACTCAAACAGAAGCAAAATTTAAGTCAGATTTTTTGCATTTTCAACTTGCTGGCGGGAAGTTTGATTGGGAATGTTGAGAAAGATGGCAATGTGATGTGGGGTGATTAGATGATGGGATTTGTGTGAAGATGGAGATGTGAAACTCAATAGAGATGTGAAGCAATGGATATGAGATGTGTGTGATGAAATGGAGATGCAACCAGTATGGATTTGCTGATGTGGATGGGTGTTTTAGATGTGATGGATGGCGGATGGATGATGATGCATAAATGGCGGGTTTCATGGCAGTTTGACTTTTGAAATCCGCCATTTTCATGAAATCCCCCAATTTTGAAATACACCAGTTAGGGGTATGTATATTTCAGAAACAAGCCATTAAAAATGGCAGGTTTGGTCAAAAGAAAAGGAGGGTTTCTAATGGCGGATTTTCTAACTTTGATACGCCCTATTGTAGCAGAGTATTGATGAGGGGCCATTTGGAAACAGTAAGAGAAATTAAATTATAAGAAAAATGAAGTAATGAGGAGAGAAATTGTGGGATGAGAGAAGAAGAAAGGAGGATAGCAACAAAAATATTAGAGAAATAGATTAATGAGATTGATGAAGTGAAAAGAGCAATAAAGTGATGAGCGAGATCAAGATATAAGAGCAATAAAGTGGTGAGATTTATCAATTTATGAGAGTGATCAAGTGAGGAGAGTGATGAGGTGACAAGACCCATGAAGTTATGCAAGTGATGAAGTTCTGATAGTGACAAAGTGATGAGTTTGATGAAGTTAGAAGAGTGATAAAGTGATGAGAGTGATGAAGTGATGAGAGGGATAAAGTGATGAGAGTGATGAAGTGACAAGAGCAATTAAGTGATGAGAGAAATACAGTGATTAGAGTTATGAAGTGATGAGAGTGATGAATTGTTGAGTTTGATGAACTGAGGAGGGAGATAAAGCAATGATAGTGATGAATTGAAAATATTGATGAAGTAATGAGAATGATGAAGCAATGGGAATGATGAATCACATTTTTTCTGATGAGGTTGGAGGCAGTATTTTTTCAATGATGACAAAGGTAAAAGGAGGTTATTTTGAAACAAGGGGTGTATGGCATGGACTGAGATGTGGTTGAGGAGGGTAAATCCTGTAAGTAAGTTATCTGAAAAAACCCATTTATTTTCAGGTAACCCTGACACTTCTGATGTGGAATAAGTTTTTATTTTTTCTATGGCGGGTTTGAAATGGCAGATTGGGGTTGAAAACTTCCATTAAAAATGAAAGTTTTGCTTAGCTATTATACACCCTATTGTGATTTAATTAGTTTAATTAAATGAAATGGTTCCATTAAAAGGGTTTACAAGGAATTTTTCATTTCTTATAATTTTTGTTAAACATATCTTCACGTTGCATCTGAAGTATCAATTTTTGATAAAATATGTAAATTTTTGAATTGAATTATTATTATTATAGTACCCCAAAGGATCCTTTGAATTTATAATTCAAATTATTTTAGTTCCACCCATGCAATAGGTATATGTGGCATTTTAACAAATATTGTTATTTTTGGTGTATGGCATTTACATCTCACTTGAAATATAACTTCTTATTCAAAGAAAATTATTTTTTGATATTTGAGGTTTTTCTTTTTTTACTCTAAGAAGCTTTTTTTTAGTTCAACTCAATTATAATTTTTGAATATATATAAGGAATTTTTTTTTTCACAGGTACCAACCTTAAACTCATGGAGGTACTACATCCCTGCAAATTCCAGTATACATGGACAAATCCTTGTTTACACGGGTGTTTCAAGAAATTTGTTTTTTGAAATTAAAACACAGCAGGCCTTGGGATAGGTGTGTCAAACCCTTCTGACTAATCTTCTATAATTTTTGGACCAGTTAACCCCCTCAACAATCCACTCAAAAAATTAAAAAAATCCAAAAGAAAAGCCATTTTTGGAGCTATTCCTTTGGCTTTTTTCTTAAGTTTTTTTGGAACTTTGAACTCTCACAAGATTTCTAAATCAGCTGAAGAGCTTCAAAATATTTATTTGAGATTTGTTGGATGTATCCTTGGCCTCCAAACATTGCTTCCAACATAAAAACACTTCAAAATAACATATCCTTTTCAAGAGATTCATTTCTTGAATCAATGTTTCTCTCGATTTTTTTTTTAGCAAAACTTAAGATTAACTTCCAAATATTTAAGTAAAAACTTGGCTAAGCTTTAATTATAGTTTTTACCCCACCAGATATTCATCACAATGAAAATAGTTGAAAATGTAAGGGGTGGTCTTCAAAATAAAAGGGGTGGTTTTTCCTTATGCCTGCATTCTTTATTGTTTCAAAAATGAGAATTTGAACTATTTGATCTTCAAATTTTGAAAAAGGCCTTCCAGTTTTTTTTAAATATATTTTTTTCTTAATTTTTGAAGCACTTTTTGCCCTAAAAACCAAATCCAAAAAGGAGGGCACCAAACCACCCTTTGGGCTGGGGTCCACTTTTTTGCAGCCTCCATGCATAGAACTCTAACCATTCCTATTTAATATGAGTTCAAAATTTTTCAAGGCCATTTTGGAGCGCTCCCATCCTCCCATCATCCGTAAAAGAAACCTCCTCCACCCACCCACCCCCACCCACCCCCACCCATCACCCCCCATCATCACACCAGACCAGACCAGACCACACCACACCATACCACTCCACTCACCCCATTACCACACCACACCCCACAAAACACAAAAAAACACAACACAACACAACACAACAGAACATAACATAACACAACACAACACAGCACGACACAACACAACACAACACAACACAACACAACACAACACAACACAACACAACACAACACAACACAACACAACACAACACAACACAACACAACACAACACAACACAACAAAACACAACACAACACAACACAACACAACACAACACAACACAACACAACACAACACAACACAACACAACACAACACAACACAACACAACACAACACAACACAACACAACACAACACAACACAACACAACACAACACAACACAACACAACACAACACAACACAACACAACACAACACAACACAACACAACACAACACAACACAACACAACACAACACAACACAACACAACACAACACAACACAACACAACACAACACAACACAACACAACACAACACAACACAACACAACACAACACAACACAACACAACACAACACAACACAACACAACACAACACAACACAACACAACACAACACAACACAACACAACACAACACAACACAACACAACACAACACAACACAACACCAACAAACAAAACAAAACACTACAAACCTACCACTACCAAATCAAACCTCCTTGAACCAAGAACTCTTTTCACTCCATTTCTACTCAAAATCTTTCCAAATAATCAACTCAAATCTTGAATTATCCTTGTAAAAAAACAACCCTTTTCATAATGTCTCACCAAAAAATCCACCCACTTTTCAGAACTTTCTCACCTGGCCCATCCTCCATCACCTCATTTAATCAAACCAGTGTTTCTACTCCTCTGGCCCTTTCCTCATCTACTCAATCTAATGATACCATCCTTCTGGTCCCTCCTCCTGACCCATCATATGATCAACAGAAGGAGTTAGTTGAAGTCATCCAATCATGGTCAAAGACCCATGGATATGCCATTTCTACTAGAGTATCAAACTTAAAGAAACATACCTACACATATCAATAGGATAAATCTGGAGAATATAAACCCAGTAAAGATCCCAAAAAATTGAAAACAACAAGAAAGACCAATTGCCCTTTTAGATTATCTGCAAATTTCTCCAAAACATCAGGTCTCTGGCAGGTTAAAGGTATATTTCCAGACCACAACCATGCCCCCTCAGATGATTCTTCTAATCATCCAATCCATAGAAGAATTAATGGAAAGCAAAAGGAGACTTTAGAAAAATTAAAAAAGGCTATTGTTTCCCCATCAAAACTTTTAAATTATCTTATCAAAAACTCCTCAACTCCAGTTCATACAAACCTCAGTACTATCTATAATAAAAGATCTCAAATCCCAAAAAATTCTCTTGAAAGAAAAACCCCAATTGAAGCTTTAATACTGGAACTCCAAAATTCTTCTTCTTTTTACACAATCAACAATATGGATGTAGCCATCAATTTCTTTATTCATTTAACATCCTGATTCCATAAAACTTCTATAAAAATTTCCTACTCTTCTCATGATATACTGCACATATAAAAAAATAAATTTGGGATGTGTCTTCTTCATATTGTTGAGGGAAACTATTCTTCAAGAACTTTCTCAGTTGCTTTCTGTTTTTTATCCCAAGAAAAAAAAAGGGAACTATGAATGGGCCCTTACAGTAAATATTAGAACATTAAGAAATCAGGGTTATTTTTTACAGATAAAGAACATGCTTTAATTAGTGCCATAGAAAATGTTTTCCCATCTTCTAATCACCTTCTCTGTCTCAGGCATATTTTCAAAAATATTCAAACCCACTGCAGGCAGAATTTCAAGTCTGAAGATGAATGGAAGCTCTTTCACAAACATTGGTCGTAAAGATCCCAAAAAATTGAAAACAACAAGAAAGACCAATTGCCCTTTTAGATTATCTGCAAATTTCTCCAAAACATCAGGTCTCTGGCAGGTTAAAGGTATATTTCCAGACCACAACCATGCCCCCTCAGATGATTCTTCTAATCATCCAATCCATAGAAGAATTAATGGAAAGCAAAAGGAGACTTTAGAAAAATTAAAAAAGGCTATTGTTTCCCCATCAAAACTTTTAAATTATCTTATCAAAAACTCCTCAACTCCATTTCATACCAACCTCAGTACTATCTATAATAAAAGATCTCAAATCCAAAAAAATTATCTTGAAAGAAAAACCCCAATTGAAGCTTTAATACTGGAACTCCAAAATTCTTCTTCTTTTTACACAATCAACAATATGGATGTAGCCATCAATTTCTTTATTCATTTAACATCCTGATTCCATAAAACTTCTATAAAAATTTCCTACTCTTCTCATGATATACTGCACATATAAAAAAATAAATTTGGGATGTGTCTTCTTCATATTGTTGAGGGAAACTATTCTTCAAGAACTTTCTCAGTTGCTTTCTGTTTTTTATCCCAAGAAAAAAAAAGGGAACTATGAATGGGCCCTTACAGTAAATATTAGAACATTAAGAAATCAGGGTTATTTTTTACAGATAAAGAACATGCTTTAATTAGTGCCATAGAAAATGTTTTCCCATCTTCTCATCACCTTCTCTGTCTCAGGCATATTTTCAAAAATATTCAAACCCACTGCAGGCAGAATTTCAAGTCTGAAGATGAATGGAAGCTCTTTCACAAACATTGGTCAACTCCAAATAAGAAGCTATTTATCAGGACAATTTCACCAAACTTTCTCTAGTCTGCAATGCTCCCACATCAGACTACCTCCTTGAAAACTGGGTCCCACTCAAAAAAAAAAAAAAATCTCTTACTTGGCCAAAAAATAATCTAATTTTGAAAATAAAAGTACATCAAGAATAGAATTCCTGCATTCTTACATCAAACGCTTCATCACTTCCTCTACTGGCTTCTTTTCCAATGTTGTCTATAAGATATAAAATTCTATTACCATCCAAATACATGAAAGAGATATTGATGCCTCCCAGAAAGTTTTCAAGCAGCGCGGTGGTATGCCTCACTGTGTGGAGCATCTTTCTGGAAAAATCAGCCATTATGCACTCAAGATAATTCACTCATTCAATGAAGTCTTGGATTCTTCCGCCACTTTCATCAACTGTGATTCCTCTTATTTTATGGGTATACCATGCGTTCAAAAAGTAAAATCAGCTATCTTCAACGGTGAAATTTTCCAAATTGAGGACTTACATCCTTCATGGCATGTCAAACCCCCTTTTGAGTAAGTTTTTTTTCTTTATGAAAGTTCAAATGACTAATATTCTGATTAATTTCTAACTTTCTTTCTGCAATTAGCTTCCAGAACAGACTCAAATGAACAATCACCCAGCCTTGAACAGCCCTCAAGATAAACCAATGAACATAGATATCTTACTGAACTGTTTGAATAATTCCAGAAATTGCCATCTGGAGAATAACATTATTATCTGGGTGAAACACAGAAGCTTTGCCATAGAAAGTATTAACTATTTCTGATTCAGGAGCCCAATTATACTCAAAGATCCAAAAAAGAGGAAGAACCAAAGTAGCAGAAAATTAGTTTAATAAAAGATCTCAATCCTCAAGTAAAAGGGATCCATCTGGCTTTGAATATTTAGAAGCACCAAAGAGGAGAGGAAGGCCAAGGAGCAAATTTTAAGCAAATTCAGTGGTCAGTAATTAATCAATCTTTGAGAAAGAAAAAAATATAACTCATTGTTTTTAGGAAATCATTCAGGTTTTGAGAAAGGGAAAGGAAAAAAAGAAAAAAATGGAGGGAAAGAAGAAGCAAGAATCGGATGAAGAGGTAAATTTATATTTATACATAATCATCTCAATGTCAACTGAATATTTCCTTTTTTCAACATAGGATGATTTTGTGACAGAAGAAAATATTTCAGAAGATGAGGAGATCCCAGATTTGGGTGTTATTAAGATGGTGAGATTACATTTGACTTTTTTATTCAGTGAATTTTTTTTAATTTTCCCATTTAATATTTTTTTAGAGGTCTGGAACTGTTTTCACTAAGAGGGCTCCTTTCCCTCATTACAATTGTGGGACTAGAATCAAGAGGAAAAATCACAAAATTGAAGATGATGAAGCCCCTTACCATCCACGTGGAAAGCATGTTTTTTCTCAAACAGCAACAACAATAAGTGAGAAAGTGAGTGAATTTGATAATACCTGATTTTTTCAGTTTTTCTGATTTTTTTTGGAAGTTTTTATAGATTTCCTGCAAATTATCATATTCTTCTTCTGGAATATTTGAGCAAGTTTCAATGGAACAATTGAGTGGTATTTTTCCAAAATATTTCATTTTAGAATCAATTCTGCTTTTTCCTTTTACTTCCATTACAAAGACTTCATTGCCCAAGCAACAGCTATTCCCCATATATCCCACTGTCAAGAGGTTCTGGGAGCTTCTAAATGTGGTTTCAGAGCAGCAGCTGATTTTTTGGGACAGAAATCTGAAGACTGGATTTAAATCAGGAAAGAAATCATCAAAGAGCTGGACACCAACCCAATCTTTCAAGATTCAAGATTAATGCATGAAATCTGGAGTGAAAAAATCCAAGAGGCAAGGAGGCATCTCAACCACCTCTCTGGACCAGTTCCGACAAACAGGTGGATAAAGTTCCCATTCCATGGCTTTCTTCTTGCTAAGACTAACAAGTGTCCAGTAGTTCAGTTTTCTTCTTTAATGCGCTGCACTTATCTTCCTCTGAATTACCCTCCCATTCCAAATCCCAAATCATCTCCTATTTGCTTAATTATTTAAGAAGATTTCAAAAATATAGTCTCATTCAAGTTCAAGTCTGATCATTGGCCAGCCCCCAAATTGGATCCACTGTGGAAATGCTTTGTGACCAAGGAATCCAAAGCTTGGATGACCATTATTCAGAAGAATTTGAATCTTGGTGATGAGGTTTTATTCCCACGGAGGAAATCCAGAAGAAAAATTAAAACCATAATAGTGGAATCATAGCAAGCAAGATTATTGCTATAATATTTTTAATAACATTTTGTATTTGTATTTATTAAAACATAACAAAAATTAGAACCAAAAATTTGGACTACACCTTTTATTTTCAATTGTCTTCATTATTTTGAATAATTTGTGGGTTACACCCTGGAATCAAAGCTCAGAAAAATTTTTTATTTAATCTGTTTATGTGAATATTATGTTGTTCAAGAAAAATTGAGAGAAACGTTTATTCAAGAAGTCAAAAAAACATCTAGAAAAGGATATGTTTTTTTGAAGTTTTTTTAAGTTAGATCCAATTTTTGGAGGCCAAGGATACATCCAAAAAATCTCAAAAAAAGGTTTTTAAGGTTTCAGGCTAATCGATAACTATGGTGAGATTTCAAAGTGCCAAAAAAACTGAATCCAAAAGGCAAAGGAATAGCTTGAAAAAAAGGTTTTTTTTGGGGGGGATTTTGTTAATTTTTTGACTGGATTTTTGAGGGGGTTAACTGGTTCCAAAATTATAAAAAATTAGCCATAAGGGTTTAAGACACCTACTTACTGGCCTGATGTGTTAGAATGTCCAAAAAAAATTCTGTTGAAATGCCCATGTAAAAAAGGATTTGTCCGTGTATACTGGTAATTGTGGGGACGTAGTAACCCTGTGGATTTTATGGTAGCACCCATGAAAGGAATAATGCCCTATACATATATATATTTATTTTATGGGTATATGCATATTACATGAGTAATGTTAAATTCACGGCTCAATGGGATGTGTGGCACCCTAAACGACTCAAATGAGCCGTATGGCATGCTACGCGACTCAAATGGGCCTTTTGGCATGCTACACCTCTCAAATGGGCCATGTGGCATTCTACACGGCTCAAATGGGCTGTGTGACATGCTAAACAGCCTATTTGAGTTTTACGGCACGCTAAACAACTGAAATCAAGTTGTGTAGCCTCCACTAAATCATAAATAATGAAAAATAAATAATAAATAATAAATAATAAATAATAAATAATAAATTATAAATAATAAATAATAAATAATAAATAATAAATAATAAATAATAAATAATAAATAATAAATAATAAATAATAAATAATAAATAATAAATAATAAATAATAAATAATAAATAATAAATAATAAATAATAAATAATAAATAATATAAAATATATAATAAATAATAAATAATAAATAATAAATAATAAATAATAAATAATAAATAATAAATAATAAATAATAAATAATAAATAATAAATAATAAATAATAAATAATAAATAATAAATAATAAATAATAAATAATAAATAATAAATAATAAATAATAAATAATAAATAATAAATAATAAATAATAAATAATAAATAATAAATAATAAATAATAAATAATAAATAATAAAAAATAAATAATAAATAATAAATAATAAATAATAAATAATAAATAATAAATAATAAATAATAAATAATAAATAATAAATAATAAATAATAAATAATAAATAATAAATAATAAATAATAAATAATAAATAATAAATAATAAATAATAAATAATAAATAATAAATAATAAATAATAAATAATAAATAATAAATAATAAATAATAAATAATATATAATAAATAATAAATAATAAATAATAAATAATAAATAATAAATAATAAATAATAAATAATAAATAATAAATAATAAATAATAAATAATAAATAATAAATAATAAATAATAAATAATAAATAATAAATAATAAATAATAAATAATAAATAATAAATAATAAATAATAAATAATAAATAATAAATAATAAATAACAAATAATAAATAATAAATAATAAATAATAAATAATAAATAATAAATAATAAATAATAAATAATAAATAATAAATAATAAATAATAAATAATAAATAATAAATAATTAATAATAAATAATAAATAATAAATAATAAATAATAAATAATAAATAATAAATAATAAATAATAAATAATAAATAATAAATAATAAATAATAAATAATAAATAATAAATAATAAATAATAAATAATAAATAATAAATAATAAATAATAAATAATAAATAATAAATAATAAATAATAAATAATAAATAATAAATAATAAATAATAAATAATAAATAATAAATAATAAATAATAAATAATAAATAATAAATAATAAATAATAAATAATAAATAATAAATAATAAATAATAAATAATAAATAATAAATAATAAATAATAAATAATAAATAATAAATAATAAATAATAAATAATAAATAATAAATAATAAATAATAAATAATAAATAATAAATAATAAATAATAAATAATAAATAATAAATAATAAATAATAAATAATAAATAATAAATAATAAATAATAAATAATAAATAATAAATAATAAATAATAAATAATAAATAATAAATAATAAATAATAAATAATAAATAATAAATAATAAATAATAAATAATAAATAATAAATAATAAATAATAAATAATAAATAATAAATAATAAATAATAAATAATAAATAATAAATAATAAATAATAAATAATAAATAATAAATAATAAATAATAAATAATAAATAATAAATAATAAATAATAAATAATAAATAATAAATAATAAATAATAAATAATAAATAATAAATAATAAATAATAAATAATAAATAATAAATAATAAATAATAAATAATAAATAATAAATAATAAATAATAAATAATAAATAATAAATAATAAATAATAAATAATAAATAATAAATAATAAATAATAAATAATAAATAATAAATAATAAATAATAAATAATAAATAATAAATAATAAATAATAAATAATAAATAATAAATAATAAATAATAAATAATAAATAATAAATAATAAATAATAAATAATAAATAATAAATAATGAATAATAAATAATAAATAATAAATAATAAATAATAAATAATAAATAATAAATAATAAATAATAAATAATAAATAATAAATAATAAATAATAAATAATAAATAATAAATAATACATAATAAATCATAAATAAGTTTAAAATAATAAATAATAAATTTTTAATTATATGGAATAGTGTGTGGGCCCCAACGCGTTGAGTGGCCCTATACAACTCCCACAGGCCTTGTAAACGGCTCCCACACAAATGGATCCTTGAATTTAACATCAACAATATTATATATATATAAATATATTTATTTATAATGAAATATAGAATTTTGTATTAGATATGTGTGAATATGTATGTTTTCATTGTATATGTATTAATATGTATGTTTTCATTATATATATACAAGTATATATGCTTGTATTATATATATATATAGGGAATCATTTTTCTCACTCATCCAACCCTTTATTTGAAGCATCCTGACGTTCGCGCGTGGTTGTTCCCCCTTGGTATTTTATGCACAAATACTTTTTTTTCGCGCAACTTTCAAGAATTTTTTTTTTTGAAATTCTGACTGCGCCGCCCCATAGTATGGGTTCATAAACCCCTAAAAAAAATTTTTTTTAATTTTGGAGCCATTAGAAACCCTTCAAAAATGAAATCAAAAACAGAAATAATTCTGTAAAAACAAAGTTTTGCATGGGTTTTTGGATCATCATTTTGCCTATTTTTATTGTTTTGTTTTTGTTTGTTTATTTAACCTGCCATAAATTTTGAAAAACATTCAAAGGGTCTCTTAATATTTTTCCATATTTTATGGATGTATCCTTTCACCTTAACAAATTCCTTCAAAAAACACAAAAAATAAAAAATAAAAATCAAATTTATTTTTGGACATTTGAATCCTTTTACTTTACCTTTTATTTCCGTTTTTTAGGTAATCCAAGCTATAAAAAAGTTAAAAAACATTGAAAGAGCAAACAAATATTTCTTTCAGATTTTTCGGATGTATTATTTTACCTTTAAAAATTCCTTAAAAAAGCTAAAAATTCAAAAAATTCAACTTTCTCATTTGACTTTTGGATCCTTATGTTTGCCATTTTGACTTATTTTTTTTGGTGTTTCAGGTTTTAATAATATTAAGAGAACTATTCAAGAACTTTTCAATTTTTTTTTCAGGATTTTTGGATGTCATTTTAATCCTTCAAAAATTCCATCAAAAAACCAAAAAATTTGAAAAAATTCACTCTTCTTTTAGCCCTTCACATGCATATATTCAATATGACTGAAATTTTTTTCCTGGGACTATCACCCATCTTGGAGCGCCCCAATTCTGTTTTAAACCACCCCCTTATCCTTTTCCACCCTCCCATTACCCCCTACCATACCATACCATACCACACCACACCATGCCACACCATACTGTACCACACCATACCCCACCACACCCCACCACACCACACCACATAAAACCATACCACACCACACCACACCACACCACACCTTTTCACACCACACCACCAAAAACTCATGAAAACAACTTAACACTCCAGATACTTCCAATAAAGAACATTGCTTTTTCCAATGGCTCAAGAAATCATCCACCCAATTTTCAGAACTGTTTCAACTGTTTCACCAGTCCCATCCTCCATTATCTCATTTAATAAAACTAGTGATTCAAATACTCTTGCTTCTTATTCATCTACTCAAACTCTTGATTCCAATTTTCTGGCCCTGCTCCTTAGCAATCATATAATCAAAAGGGGGAGCTGTTTGAAGCTATCCAATCACAGCAAAGTCCCATGGATAGCCCATATCTACCAGAGTAGAAAATTGCAAGAATCCGGCCTACACTTACCAATGTGATAAATCTGGGGAAAATAAACCCAGAAAAGATACCTCTAAATGAAAAAAATCAAGAAAGACCAATTCTCTTTTCAGGTCATTGGTGAATTTTTCAACAAGATTGGGTGTTTGGGTGGTGAAGGTTGAATTTCCAGAGCCCAAGCATCCACCTTCCATCAATCCTTCCACTCATCCCTTCCACAGAAAAATCCAAGCGGAGAAAAAGGATTTGGCTTAAAATTTTTTCAAAGCAGGAGTAACCCCTTTAATAATTCCCAACTCTCTTATACAAAACTCATCATCACCTATCCATAAAACTCCCTCTGAAATTGAAAACAAAAGCCCCCAAATACACAAAAATCCCCCTGATGGAAAAACTCCTGTGGAAGCACTCATACTGGAACTCAGGAATTCTTCTTTTTACTACAAAATGAACAATTTGGATGTTCAAATTAATTTATTATTTCAAACCCTGATTCCATGAAACTTTTCCCTACTCTCATTATGATGGACTGTACATATAAAACCAAAAAATTTGGAATACCCCTTCTTCATATTCTTGGGATAAACAATTCTGCTAGAAGCTTCTCAGTTGTGTTTGGTTTCTTATCTCAAGAGAAAAAATAGAACTATGATTGCACCCTGACTCAACTTCAGGAAATGTTGAAGATAAAAAACCTAGTGTGATTGTGACAGACAAGGAGAAAGCACTTATTTGCTCAATTGAATCAGTGTTCCCTTCCTCTCATCATCTTCTCTGTGTCTGGAACATTTTCAAAAAAATTCAAATTCATTGCAGGAAGCATATTCAAACTCATGGCAGGAAGCAATTTCAATCTGAAGATGAATGGAGGCTATTCCAGAAACTAAGGAATCATTTCTTCTATTCAAAATCTCAATCAAGCTATCACAAAAACTTCACAAAACTTCCTCTGGTCTGTTATCCTCCCACTTCTGACTACCTTCTTGAAAACTGGATTCCTCTAAGAAGAAAATTTGTCTCCTATTTTGCAAACAAAGACTTTCACTTTGGAAACACAATTACATCAAGAATATAAGTTTCTCACTCCTACATTCAAAGATTCATCAATTGTTCTATTGGCTCTTTCTACAATGTAGTTCAAAAAATTTACAGTTCCATCACCATCCAAACCCGCAAGACAGCCATTGGAGCCTCTCAGCAAGGATTTAAGCATCTCATTAGTTTGCCTTACTGTGTGGATCATCTTTCTGAAAAGATCAGCCAATTTTCCCTCAAAATCATTCATTCATCTCATCAAGTTCCTGATTCTGCCACAAATTGCAACAACTGTGATTAATCTTCTTACATGGGTATACCATGTGTTCACAAAGTGAAATTGGCCAGCAGAAAGGGTTAAATCTTCTAACTTCCTGATTTTAATCTGAAATGGCATGTCAAATCTCCCATCTCAGTAAGTTTTTCTCCGTTTTTTATTGGGATTCAAGCTCAAATGAATAATTTCCTTGATTTATTTTGATTTTCCTTTCCCCAGTTAACTGTGAACCCTGAATCAACTGAAGATTCAACAAAAATTGAAGTTCCAACCAAAGAAAGTAATGATATCCTATATTTAACTAAAATTTTTCTTTCACTAAACTTTTTGAAGCATCCAAAAAGATGCCACATGGAGAACAGCTATAGTATCTGGGTGAAAGAATGAAGCTGTATGGTGGAAGAAATTGATTTAACCTGATTGAAGAGCCAAATTCCACTCAAAGATTCAAAGTTAGAGGAAGACAAAAAGGAGCATCTAATAAGTTCAAGAAGATCTCTCAGTCCTCAAGCAAAAGAGATCCCTCTAGTTTCAATAGTTAGAAGAACCCAAGAGGAGAGGAAGGCCAAAGGAGAAATTCATAGCAAATTTGAAGGTGAGTTACAAATGTTTTGGACAAAAAAATATATCAAAATTCATAATTATTTTCTTTCTTATGTGTTCAGGTTTAAGAATGTGGAAGGCTGTTCAAGGGAAGAGAAAGGGAAAAAAGAATGATGAATCTGACAAAGAGGTAGTTTTATAACTATACTTATTTTTTTTGCAATGGGTTTTTTTTTTTGATGAGTCCTTCTCATTTTTTTAACATAGAATCAATTGCTGACTGAAGAGGAATATTCAGAAGATGAAGATGTGCCAGATTTGGATGAAGGGGAAGATTCAGAAGATGAAGGGCTGCCAGATGTGGATGTAATAAAGATGGTGGGCCTTCATTTTTTTTATTTTTGGATAATTTTTTGGATATTATTTTCCATTCATTTGTTCATTCCATTCTTTATCAGAGGTCTGGAACCATTGTGAATAAGCAAGTTTCTTCTCCTGAACAAAGTCCTTGGAAATGAATCAATATAATAAACGTATCCATTGAAGATGTTGATACTCCTTACCAAATGTATTAGCATGCCAAAAAAATCAGTGAGAAAGTGAGTACATTTGGTATTTTCTCATTTTTTTACTTTTGACTGATTTCTTTTGGGGTGTTCCTCTATGTTTCCTGCACATTATCTTATTCTTAATCTGGAATATATTACCAAGTATGAATTGAAGAAGTGAGTATTGTCTTAATTCCCTATTTTCTGTCATAAAAATTTCTGACTTTTGGTTTTAGTTCCAATAAAAAGATTCCATTTCCCCAAAAACAGCCATTCCAAATATCTGCCATGTTCAAGATTTCATAGAGGATGGGAACTGTGGCTTTAGAGAAGCAGAAATTTTCCTGGGGAGCTCAGAAGACTGGATTGAATTCAGGAATGAAATGGTGAAAGAGCTTGATTCAAACCCAATCTTCAAGGAAACTAGATTTCTGCGTGATATCTTGGGTGAAACTTTCCGAGAAGCAAGAAGCCAACTGAACCACCTTTTTTACCAAGCTACCATAAATATTTGAATGAAATTTCTGTGCCATGGTTTCCTTCTGCCCAAAACATATAAGTGTAAAGTGGTTCTGTTTTTTTCTTTAATGCCTTGCACTTATCTTCCTCCAAATTTCCCTCCCACTCCAAATTCCAAAACTTCTCCTATTTGCTCCATTCTTTTAGAATAATCCAAACATATGTTCTCATTCAAGTCCAACTGTGATCATTGGCCAGCTCCCAGGTTAGATCCACTTTGGAAAAGCTTTGTGATAAAGGATTACAAAACTTTGAACACCATTGTTCCAAGAAATTTTGATATTGTTAATGAGGTTTTGTTCCCTTTAAAAATTCAAATAGAAAAATAGAACCAATCATAGTTGAATAAATATTAATATTTTTATCCATATTTATTCTTTATTTTTAATTTTTTGAATGAAGCTTTTAAGGTGTATCCAAGAATGCAGATGACCTCCAAAAATTATTAATGGAATATTTTTTTGTTTTTTTAACATTCAATATTATGAAAGCTTGAATCACCAAAAAAAAACCATTATATGGGCCAGAAAAAGGATTCCAAAATCCAGTGAGAAAAGTGAATTTTTTGAATTTTTTGGTTGTTTGATAGAATTTTTTAAGGTTAAAAATGACATACAAAAATCCCAAAAACAATTCAAAAAGCTTATGAATATTTTTTTTTAAAAGTCTAAAAACTTGAAACACAAAAAAAAATAAGTCAAAATGGCAAACATAAGGATCCGAAAATCAAATGAAAAAATTTAATTTTTTGAATTTTCTGCCTTTTTGAAGGAATTTTTGAAGGTAAAATAATACATCCAAAAAATCTGAAAAAAATATTTTGATGCTCTTTGATGTTTTTTCAACTTTTTGATAGCTTGAGTTACAAAAAATAATGGAATAAAAAGGAAAACAAAAGGATTCAAATATCCAAAGAGAAATTTGATTTTTTTTTATTTTTTGTGTTTTTTGAAGGAATTTTTTAAGGTGGAAGGATACATCCAAAAAATATGGAGAAATATTACAAGAAACTTTGAATATTTTTCAAAATTTGTGGCAGCCAAAATAACCAAAAAAAATTACCAATAAAAACAGGCAAAATGATGATCCAAAAACCCATGCTTCAAAAAAAATGAATTCTTGAAAGTTGCTTGAAATAGAGTATTTTTGCATGAAATACCTAAGGGGCGCCACTGCGCGCCAACTTCAAAATGCTTGAAATAAAGGGCTGGATGCGTGAGAAATTTTTTTCCTTATATATATATATATTATGCAATTAATTGTTTTAATTTTTTTATTTGTTTATGTTGAGAGGATTGTTCATAAGTTGGGGTTATTATTGGTGATTTTTTTTTTTTGGAATAAAGGGAGATGAACCAGGAGAAAGTATTGAGCCTCTTTTTTTCTTGTTATACATAGTACATGCATATTTATAATATATATATATATATATATTATTCGGAGAGGAGAATTGTTGAGTTGGAGTTATCATCAGTGTGTTTTTTCTTTCTTTTTTTTTGAACTAAAAGGTTATAAACCAAAAAAAATTACAGAACCTTTTTTTTTGCCTTTTGTTTTTTTTAGGTGTATAGTATACATTATATTTTGTACAGTGAGAAGAAAATGAAAATTGACCACCCATTCTGTGAGCACTTAAAAAGAAACTGAAGGCTTACTAATGCATCATTATAGGATCAAAACTAGTTATCCATTTGGCCTGACCACCAGACATCAAATGAGATGACCTTATATGTATTGATCATGTTTGAAATCCATAATCTGGCCCATTCCTCCCAACAATAAAGGCTGGTTCTGACTGTCCAAGGGTGTCACGACTGCCCCTGGCGTGCAAGGGGCTGAAGGCACAGGCACTACTACTCATAGAACTCAAGGATGATTGATTGGATTTCAATGAAGGAGATGAAAGGAGGAGTACAAGTGATGAGAAGAGGAAGGATGAGAAGACCAGTCCAGGAGGTTGTTGAAGAGAGAGTTGTTGAATCCTATAAGAGTAACACCCGGAAGGGGCAAGGTGATATGAGTTAAGCAGGTTGGGTGAAGGTTGTCTTGTGCTGAGATGACACCTACTGGCAGAGGGACTAACCAGTAAGAAGTAGTATACTAATTCCTTGGGGGGAATTAGTCCAGGAGGAGAGGAGAGGCCAGTATATGTGAGAACTGGGAGGAGGCCTTGAGGAGGGATGACTGTTGATGGTCTGAGAGGCCCATGGCATTACATGTGTTGACCAAATAGGCTGGAGGTTGTAGCTTGACAGATTGAGTATGGGCCTGTCCAGGAAGGTCATGTACTGGACTGGGTTATGGGTTGTCCAGCCAGGAGTATGTACTATGGGTTGACTGTGTACTTCTCCTACCAGATAGAGTTTGAAGGGGAGATAGAGATGAACCAAGCCATAGAGAGGTGGAGAGTATTCCTGGGAGATTACCTAGGGGATATGCAGTATGTAGTGGAAGGTAGATTGTACTGTGAGTGGCTGAGGGTTGAGTGTGACTGAGGGTTGAGTAAGGCTGAGTCAAGTTGTGGTTATGACAGTACCCCCCCAGAAGAGGAAGCTGTAGCTCCTGATACCCATAAGAAGAGGTGAGAACAAGTTGAGATTTCCACCATGTCTGTACTACTCTTCCAATCACCATATCCATCACCATCACCACCTGACACCTGTCCATCACTTTCATCTTATAATAGATCATCCACCCCCCCATTCACCATGGAAATTACCAATGGCTATTACCCTGTCAACCAATACTATCCTCCTTGTTCCAGGTGTGCTGAGACTGACAAGGTTTGCATCACCAGCATCACTCCCAAGTCTGGGAAGTGCAAGTATTTTCAACGCTACAAGAGGCCTTGTTCTGGAGCCCACGACGCCGGAAGGAAGGTCCTGAGACCAGTTGTTTGGGTGAGGGACGAGTTTTGCCCCAAGTTCAAAGTGAAGGAAGCGCCGGACAATTCGAGCGTGTCGCTAGGCGTGGAGAGTAGGGTAGGAGCTTTGGACGGTGAGTAGTGTGGAAGTTTGAGTTTGTTTAGCGGTGCTGACTGTTCTTGTGCGGGCGTCTTACTATAGTGGAGGCGCTGAAGGAGAAAATGAAGAGGATGGAGAAACGTCGCACGGAGTTGAGAAGGAAAGGACAGTTGGCGTTGGACAGTACGTCAAAGAAGGAAGCGGCCAGTTTGAACACAATGGACATCCATTGGGGGACCCCGTATACCTCCTCAATTAGTTTGCTTGCGGATTCCGAGGGCCTAGAAGGCCAGTCAAACCTTCATCAAAGTACGGCCGGCCAGGTCAAAGTTGATCAAACCCTTGTCGAAGCGGTTGAAGCAGGCCAAGACGTGGTAAAACCGGTCAAAGTTTGAAAGGGTCGAATCGAATCCGTCGAAGTTCGACGGTTGAGGGTCGAACCTGTCAAAGTTTGACAGTCGAGGGTCAAACCTGTCAAAGTTTGACGGTCGAAGGTTGGGGCCGTCAAAGTTTGACGGTCAAAGGCCGGAGCAGCCGAGGTTCAAAGGTCCGGGATGGGGCCTGACAAGGTTCGACGCTACGTGGTCAAGGCAGTTGAGCCGCGTAGGAGGGCCGTTGAAGCTGTGGTGATCCAATCGAAGCATGGTCGAAGCAGCGGCGAGGGGGTTGACGAGGCAACAAAGCGTTGAAGAGACGTCGAAGTTTGAAGTTTGAGGGTGGTTCGAATCGCTGGAGAGCCGCCCATCGGGAACGTTGCCGCCGCCTCTATCGAAGTCAAAGTCAAACCAGTCAAAGTCAAAGTCGGACCTGTCGCAGTCGAAGCGGATGTTGAAGCGGGAAGAAAGGAGGACGAGGACAAGGATGCTCCTGGAGAGCCTGATGACAATGAAGAAGAAGAAGAGGAGGAAGAAGAAGAGGAAGAGATAGAAGATGGAGTGGAGAAAGACAAAGGAAAGGGCAAGGAGGTTATAGATTTGGAGGATGATTCCCCTTTTCCTAAGTCTGTTGGAGAGTTGGTTGGAAGACTACTGGCTGAGGATGGAGTGATGGGTAAGTATAGGAAGGTGAACCAGGGGGATATTGGTTTTTATGCTTGCTCTGGAGGAAAAGTAGTTGGACCCATGGATGCTATTGAAGATGATCCAGTGGGGGACTTGAAGGAGATTGAAAGACGTCTTGGGAGGTTTTCAAAGGATTCCAGGAGCAATGCTATTTTTGGATGGAGCTTAAATAATGGGGAAGAAGTGGAGAAGAAGAAGGAAAAGAAGGAGGCAAAAAAGGAAGTGTTGGCAGAGCTAGAGGATTTTTTATCTTTTTCTGGTGTAACATATGAGTTGGGGGCTACTGCTAAGGACAAGGAGGAATATGAAGGGAGGAAGATAAAGTTGGCTAGTGTTTGGGTAGCTAAAATTACTGATTTGATTGATAAGATTGAAAAGGAGTGGTAGATAGAAATTGTTTTGTTTTCTTTTAATTTTCTTTATATAGATGGATGAAATGGAGCGAGGTTTGTTTTGATTTATTGTTTTGGGGAAGAGAGAGAGTGAACTTTAAAATTGTGGAGAAACCAAAAAGACAAAAGATGGAGCTGGTTGGGAGACAGAGTGGCTATTATGAGGGTTTGGGTTTGGAAGGATAGAGTGAGTGGAAGTCGTGGAGGAGGGCTGAACAGTTGGTGAGGTTGGCTACTGGTTCCCATGAGGTTCTTTCAGAGTCTTCTAAAAAACCCTTCCATTCGACTAAGTAAAGGAGTTTGCCACGTCTAATCTTGGAGTCCAGGATTTGAGACACTTCCCATTCTTCCTGGCCATCAATTTCCACTGGTTCTGGGGGTGGATGATGGTTAGGAGAATTTGGGTCTGGGGAGTAGGGTTTGAGAAGGGAAGCGTGGAAGACAGGGTGGATGGAAGACCATTGATCAGGGAGTTGGAGTTTGAAAGCATGAGATCCTATACATTCAATGATGAGAAAAGGACCAAACCAAGGCTCAGAGAGCTTCTTGGAAGGTCTGTTAGTATTGATATTCTTCGCAGATAACCAAACTTTATTCCCAGGAGTAATACCTTTTGGAATATCTTTTCTATTAAGGTCAGCATAGTACTTATACTTATCCATAGACTCTTTTAATTCTTTCTTTAGTTGAATCTGGTTCTTCTGAATCTGGTCCAGGTAGTGACTGGCAGGTTGATTGTCCAACACATGTAGGAATTCAAAACTTGGGTGCCTTCCATAGAGGGTAAAGAAGGGTGATTGCTGGGTAGAAGTATGGACACTATTGTTGTAAGAGAATTCTGCCAAGGGGAGCCAAGTATCCCAGTTGTCCTGATGATAACTGATGTACATTCTGAGGTATTGTTCTAGTACTTGGTTGACTCTTTCAGTATGGCCATCTGTTTCAGGATGGTAGGCTTTGGAGAGATTCCTTTGGATCTGTAATTTTTCACAAAGTGTTTTCCAGAAAGAAGAGATGAATAGGGAGCCTTGGTCACTTATGATGTCAGCAGGTAGGCCATGCTTGGAGAAGACATGACTGATGAAAAGGTTAGCAAGTTCTACTGCAGTCAGTGTGCCGGTTGTTTTAATGAAGAGGGCCATCTTAGAGAAACGGTCCACCACAACAAGGATAGAATCAAATCCATTGGAGAGAGGGATTTGAGAGATGAAGTCCATAGAGAGTGAAGTCCAAGGGCCATCAGGGATTGAAAGAGGTTTGAGAAGTCCTAGTTTCTTTTCATGCCTTGCCTTGTTCCTGTTGCAAAGGTAGTAGGCTGAAACATAGTTCTTGACATCCTTTGACATTCCATTCCAGGAGAAAGATCTCTTGATGAGGTTGAGAGTCTTCTCTTGACCAGGGTGACCTGCAAGAGGAGAGTCATGTCTTTGATAGAGTATTTTTTGTTTAAGATGGTTAGCTTGGTCAGGTATGACCACTTTACCCTGGAACAGGAGTAAGCCACTAAAGGGGTCTAAGGAGTAATCAGTTACTTCTTCATTCTTATTCAATCTTTTAATGATGTCCTGAAATAACTTGTCAGCTTGTTGACCAGAAGTCAATTCACTCAGTTGATTGTCAAGTTCATTAGCAGAAAGGAAAAAGAGTTTAGAAGTTTCAGATTCATTTTGTTTCAGAAGCTGTTGAAAATTTCCAGGATTCTTTTCAGAATATGGCGTTCCCCCCGCTGGGTACACGTTGTCCCGACGTGACAGGATATCTGGGATGGTTGAAAGTCTGCCAGGCCTGTAAGTGATCAGAAAATTGAATTCAGAGAGGAACTCTGCCCAACGGGCCTGTCTTCTAGTGAGGACCTTGGAAGACATGAAATACTTCAAAGAGGAATGATCAGTTAGGACTTCAAAAGGGTCAGTAACACTCAAGAGGTAGGACCTCCATTGCTGGAGGGCAAAGACAATGGCAAGGAGCTCTTTGTCATGGATTTCATAGTTGAGTTCAGCCCTGGACATTTTTCTGCTGTCAAAGGCAATAGGGTGTTTAGTGTTATCAGCAGTAACCTGGTGCAGGACTGCTCCCAGGGCATAGTCACTGGCATCAGTCTCAACGTAAGTTCTCAGGAGGTGATCAAAATGGCGAAGGACTGGAGCTTGGGTAAAAGCTTGCTTGATGTTTTCAAATTGTTGCAAAGCTTCAGGAGTGAGGTTGAAGGGGGAGCTGTTTCCAGCGACAGAGGTGAGGTGGGAGACCTGTTTGGAGTAGTTCTTTATAAACCTGCGATAGAAGTTAGCAAACCCAAGGAAAGATTGCAGGGCCTTTCTGTTTGTAGGAGTGGGCCAGGCAAGGATGGTCTTGACTTTGTTGTTGTCCATAAAAATCCCATCCTTTGAGATCACATAGCCCAGGTAGTCCACAGGAGGTGCATGGAAGTCGCATTTGGAGGCTTTTGCATATAACTTGTGCTTTCTGAGTCTGGTCAATACTTCACACACATGAGGGATGTGTTCCTGTAAGTTTTTTGAGAAAATGAGGATATTGTCAAGGTAAACCACCACATAAATTGTGAGGAGATCAGCAAGGATGTCATTTATAAGATTTTGGAAAGAAGCTGGGGCATTGGTCAGCCAAAAGGGCATGACCAGGTATTCATAGCTTCCAAAATGAGATCTGAATGCTGTTAGGTGTTCATCTCCTTCCTTGATGCGCAATATATTGTAGGCGCCTCTGAGGTCAATTTTGGTGAAGATAGAAGAACCTGAGAAGACAGTCAGTAAGAAAGTCATTGGAGGAAGTGGGTAACGGTTCTTCCTGGTGACAGCGTTAAGCTTGCGGTAGTCAACACACAACTGCAAACTCCCATCCTTCTTTTTAACAGAAAGAACAGGTGCTCCAGTGCTTGAAGTGCTGGAATGGATGAAACCTTTCTCTACATTCTCTGCTATGTAGGCTTGTAGGGTTGACTTTTCAACTTGGGATAGTGAATAGATAGGCCCAACTGGAGGGAGTGGGCCTTCCAGTTCAATGTGATGATCGTAAGCGCGGTGAGGTGGGAGTTGATCTGCTTTAACCTTGGAGAAAACATCTAGGAAAGAATGGTAATCAGCAGGAACTTTTTTCAACACAGTTTCTATTTCTTCAGGGTCTTTGTCAATGTCAAACTTGTCCCAGTCAGCTGAAATAATCTTATGGGGAGTGAAAGAAATGTTAGAAGAGGTAACCAATTGCATGATAAGCAAGGATGAATCCCTAGGTTCCTCCTCCAGGGGAATGGTCAAGGGATCAGTGAATATCCAAGCTAGGTGGGAAATTGTTGAACTAGATGGAAACTGGATGGAGTGTTGAGGATGCAAAGGTTCTGAAGTAAAGGGGAATGCAATGGACTATAGTGCCAAGGGCAGAGTGAAAGAGGAATTATTTGAGGGTAGGTTGGCCATGTTGAGTTCAACGGATTGGGAGGAAAAGTAGTCAGCTGGCTGGTGTCTTGGGGTGATCCGCCCCATTTTCCAGTTTACTTCAGGATTCCAGTGGTGGAGGAAGTCGATTCCCAGGAGGAGGTCTTCTGAGAATGGCGCGTCGACAAGGAGGAATTCCCATTCAAAGCTAGGAAAGGAAGGAAGAGAGACCACCCAAATTACCTTGTGGGTAATCAGTTGACAGGGTGACTCGTTTGGACTGAAATTGAAAAGAGGAATAGGTTTGCCCAGAGGCATGGGCTGCAATGAACACTTTAGAACCATGGTATTAGCCATTACAGATTGAGTAGCACCTGAATCAATCAAAACACTATAACTAAAGTCCTGGTGAAAGAGAATAAAACGTAAGCCTTTGGAAAGTTGGTCAGAGTAATCTTTTTGTATCTTTTGTACCCTAACATCAGTAGGGTGATAATCCTGGAGTACAACAGGAAAACCACCTAGTTGTTTTTTGGCTTGGGGTTAGAGGAAGGGTTAGTATTGGAGGCAGGCTTCTTTTTACAGTCTTCTGTCTTATTCTTCCCTCCACAATACATACATAGTCCCTCCTTCTCCCTTCTTGCCTTTTCTTCAGCCTTGAGCTTGCCATCAGGAACTAAGTCCAAGGTTGGTTTGGTTTGGGAAGATTGCTTCTTTGCGGATTTGTCTTTCTTCTTGGCCTTGCCTTTGCCCTTGTCAGACTGGGAAGAATTGGCTTGGGATTGAGAGGAGTTTTGATGTTTAGAGTGGCTTGGATGGGAAGACTTCTCCTTGACTCGTTCGTGGTACCTGGTATCGTAATCCAACACTACATCCATGAGGTCTTGGAGGGTGTCTACAGAACCGTCATAGCCGGCTAGCTGGTCCAGAAGTCGGGCAGGGAGGCTTTGACAAAAATGGAAGTAGAAGGCTCTATCACCCCATCCAGAAACTTTAGTCATGAGGGAGCGAAATTCTGTGATGTGGGTTGAGGCATATCCAGAGTCCTTCATCTTCAAATTTACAAGTTCCTTCTCTGCCTTGGCCGTCTCCAGACAATTGCCAAAGAGAGTATGAAGTTGTTCCGTGAAGTGTTGCCAGGAGTTGAGCAGGAATGAGGGCTCTTGATTGGAGAGATGAGCCAAGTAGGGTTGAATCCAACGGTTTGCCTTCCCAGTGAGGTAGGAGACAGCAAATAGAACTTTCCTTTGGTCCACACGGAATGACCCTTCATCATTTGCAAAGATGAGTTCACAAGCTTGTAGGAAAGGTCTGAGCTTGGTAGGGTTATTGCCTTCAAATTTGTCTGGCAGATTCATTGATGGGGCTTTGAAAGTTCCAGAGTGGGAAGTACTAGTTGTTGGGGGTTGGGAGAGTTTGGCCACTGCCAAAGTCATGGTTTGAAACAAGGCTAGGAGAGTAGGGTCCACAGTTGGAGGTTGAGGAGGTTGACTTGGGGGAGCAGGGATTGCAGTTGAGACAGAAGGTTGGGAAGCTTCTTCTTGAGGTCCAGAGGTTGGTGAGTTAAGGTTGCTAAGGATCCTTGAATCAAAACCTGAATCCTTGCTTTCTTCCTCCTCTTCCTTGTCCTCAGGGAGAGGAATTAGGCTGGGATCGTACAATGGAGAATCCAATCCATAACCTGCTTGGGGATATTGACCAGTCACTCGATTAATAAATGGTCTGACAACAGGAGGAGCAGGGGACAGAGAAGCTCTTGGAGGATCTGGAGGAAGGATACCAGTGTCCATGGTGTTGGAAGCTGGTGCAGGGAGGTTGGAAAAGGTCCTCCCTCGTCCACAGGCTTGAGGGGTAGATTGATCGTGGTCTTGTATGTCCATAGTAGCGCCACGTCCCCGGGCTGCCCTGGTAAGAGGTGGACTGGTGATGACGGAAGGTTGTGCACATTGAGGAGGCATGGTTCCAAGTATGCCGTAGGGAAGTGACCCAAGAAAAGTACCCAGAGAAAAAAGAAAGGAGGACAGAAAATTGGCCGCAAAAGAATCTTGAGCTTGTACAATGTCCCGTCGTAATCAGGGGTTGAAGTCAAAGTTTGAAGTCAAAGGTCAAAGTCAAAGGTCGAAGTCAAAGCGTCGAAGTCAAAGTCAAAGTCAAAGTCAAAGGTCAAAGTCAAAGCGTCAAAGTCGAAGTCAAAGTATCAAAGTTCCCGTCGAAAAACTTCGTTCAAGGGCCAATTTCAGGGGAGGGGTTGAGACGGACAAATTCCGCAGGGTGTACCCTTGGAAACGTGGAGGCCACACACTGTTTAGCTCTGTACCATGCATGCCCACAAATATTGTAGGTAGTGTTATCCGGGAGATGAAACGGTTTGGAGGTTGGATGGAATGGGTCTATTGGAATATAGAGATGGGTAGTAATCAAGGGGAAGGAATTAGTATAATGTCACAACTGCCCCTGGCGTGCAAGGGGCTGAAGGCACAGGCACTACTACTCATAGAACTCAAGGATGATTGATTGGATTTCAATGAAGGAGATGAAAGGAGGAGTAAAAGTGATGAGAAGAGGAAGGATGAGAAGACCAGTCCAGGAGTTTGTTGAAGAGAGAGTTGTTGAATCCTATAAGAGTAACACCAGGAAGGGGCAAGGTGATATGAGTTAAGCAGGTTGGGTGAAGGTTGTCTTGTGCTGAGATGGCACCTACTGGCAGAGGGACTAACCAGTAAGAAGTAGTATACTAATTCCTTGGGGGGAATTAGTCCAGGAGGAGAGGAGAGGCCAGTATATGTGAGAACTGGGAGGAGGCCTTGAGGAGGGATGACTGTTGATGGTCTGAGAGGCCCATGGCATTACATGTGTTGACCAAATAGGCTGGAGGTTGTAGCTTGACAGATTGAGTATGGGCCTGTCCAGGAAGGTCATGTACTGGACTGGGTTATGGGTTGTCCAGCCAGGAGTATGTACTATGGGTTGACTGTGTACTTCTCCTACCAGATAGAGTTTGAAGGAGAGATAGAGAGGAACCAAGCCATAGAGAGGTCGAGAGTATGCCTGGGAGATTACCTAGGGGATATGCAGTATGTAGTGGAAGATAGATTGTACTGTGAGTGGCTGAGGGTTGAGTGTGACTGAGGGTTGAGTAAGGCTGAGTTCAGTTGTGGTTATGACAAAGGGATACATCCAAAATGAGAAATCCAGTCCCCTTGGTAAAGTAAGGTATTGGCCAACTTATTTTTGAGAAGCTCTATGATTTATCAGTTGTCCAATCCTGCTCCAGGTAATTCTTCCCAATTGATCTCTTCTATGTCTTCAAGGTTTTTCCAGAATCCTCCAAATACTGTTGGGAACATTTCCAAGCTTTCTTCAGCCTCTTGCCTTGTCAAATCTTCCTCCAATCCTCTTTCTTCTGGCACTTCAGGGGTTATGATGTTATTTTCCAATGGGTCTGGTAAGCCTGCAAGGCCTCTTTCTGATATATTCAGTCCACTGATCCAAAAATCTTCTTCCTCTAAGTTTGCTGTGATAATGTTCAAATGTTCATACCCATTGGCCTTCTAAGTGGTGTGAGCTGCCATCCTGCTTGATCTTTTGAACAAATTGGGATGTACAACCTTTCCCCTCCTACTATCGCATAGCTTAAAACTTTCCCTTTATGCTTGGAAAGCTCCAGCCTGACTTTATGATCCATTAAGAAGGGTCTTCAAAGTACAGTATGAATTGATCCTTTGCAAATGAAGAAATGAGGAGGCTTTGGTTCCTCAGGTGTGATTTCAAATAATGGTCTCTCAGCCAATCCAATTAGTGTAGTAGAGTTGCCTCCAATTCCTACAACCTTCATGAAATGTTCTCTGGACACCAAGCCTTTCTGAATGGCCAAATGTTCTGGTATGAAATTTAAATCAGCACCAGTATCCACCAGAGACTTGATCCTTCAATGGAAAGGCATAGGTGAGGTTTTTGCCTATGGAGCATGGGTATTCATCATCTGAATAATTTTCAAAATGGTGTTGACATCCATTTATCCTTCTACTGTTTTTGCTGGTAGTTGATCTAGAGGCTTTTTTCAAATCAAAGGTTCCTTCAGGGGTCATATTGCTTAACTTCTGGAAGCAATTTGATGCAACTGAAAGGAGCACCTCCAAGGTAAGGTTAAATTTCTGCTTGAATATGTTCTTCTCCAAACTTTCTTCCATCTTGGTTCCTTCCTGTGTATCCACTGGTTCTGACTTTAATTGCTTCCTATTCACAGGTTCAATTATAGGTTCCTTGAAAGGCTCTTTGGGGGGCTCTTTTTCATATTCAGAATCTTGGTCAATTTCCACCCATGCTCCTGGATAGGTTGTCTTCCTCTTCCTTGGTTCTGGGGCTATTTCTTTAGTTGGTTCTGAAGGTCCCTGGTCTACTACTGGTGCCTCCTGGGTGTTATACTTCTCTGGTGAATTTCCAGCCAACCTTTGTGATCTTCTCATTCCCCATTGAACTGAGTTTCCTTCATATTTAACTGTGGTGGTGTCCAAGCTTCCCAATTTCCAGTCTTCAAGAATGCTGAAACATTAGTTGGTTCTTCCTGCTTCTGGGGTTCCTCCAGTTTTGGGACTTGTTGATCCTATGAAAATCCCTTGAGATGATCTATGGAACTTTTGTAGTGGCTATAAGTTCTGTTTTGGAAGTAATAGTTAGGTCCTTGTTTGGACACCCTCCTGGCCTTTGTTTCTTCTTTCAAGTCTGGAAAGTTTAATTGGATATGGATTTCATCCTTGCAATAGTAATATATGATTGGCCATCTGCGCCCTGCACTGGGAGAAGAGGGTCTTTATTTTTTTGCCATCCCTTGGACAATCCTATCAAGGTGAGGAGGTTCCTGCTTCTGCTTGAAAGCCACAACAAGGTTTGCAATCTCTTCCTTCATTTTCAAGATCTCATCTAGCTCTAATTGCTGAAAATTGACTTCCTTCTTGGTTTCCATTAAGTTCTTGATGATAGGCTTAGGGGTTTCTTCTTCATCCACATCCCATAAGGCCAAGGTAATTTCAAAAAATTCCTTCAAGGTCTCCAAACCTGGTGGGAGGTATCTTCCATCTCTTGCAATCTTGATATTTCCTGAATGGGCCAATTCTCTGTTAAGTTCCCTGCTAAGATAACTGGACAAGCATTTCCAGAGGTTTTCCCCACTTTCCCATTTGGTGTTTTCATAACCCATTCTGATGAAATGAATAACCATCTCCTCAAAAATTCCAATGAACTTCTTGAAGTCATGCTTGTTCTTGATGCCTCCCTGCTGTTGATTATGCCTGAATCCTTGATTGAATTCCTCATTGAACCTTCTATTGGGGGTAGCTGTGTCCCATTTATTTTTACATTCTTTCTTCAAAAGGTCCCAGTTCCCATATTCACGTCCTTCTATATCTTAAATATATTCACTACTCTTCTTTTCTTATAATAGAAAAGGTAATTGTAGGGCTACATCTATCCCTTCTGCTTTCTGGATTCTTGCCAGTTTCTTTAATCTTTTAATAAACTGTTCCACTTCTGTCCCATAAGATTCAAGTTTCAATTTCTTTCCATCCAACAATAATCCATTTTGTTCATTAATTTTTATTATTGAGTTAACCTGGGCTGGGCTTCTGGCTGGGGTTCATTCAGTATGTTTGGTCCTAGTAGCTTCTCTTTCTTTTTCTCTAGATTGGGAATATTTGTTCATTCCTGGGCTGATGGAGGGGTTTTTTGATTCTTCCATGGTTTCTTCTGGGATTATTCTATATGGTTATCTTGGGGTTGGGGTCTGAAATCTGGTTCTTTGTTGGGAGTATGGGGTTTCTGGAATTCCCTGTGCTTTTTTTTTCTTCAAGCATTTTGTTTAGGAGTTTATAAATGTTGGAAAGGTTCCAAATTGGTTCTGATGGAGGGTCTGGCTGATTCTGACTTCTTTCCTGGTCTTCCTCTAGTTTATCCTGGGATCCACTGGTTTTTCTGGTTTTGTCTTGCAGTTCTTTCTTCATACAGATTATTGAAGATAGGGATTCTTTCATTACCTTCAATCCCCCTGAGTTGTTCCTTGAGGTATTCAATCAGCTGTTATGGGTTTCTTCTTTCTTCCTTCTGAATGTTGAGTTAATTCTTGAGTCTAAAAATCCATCAATAGTTTTTTTATAATTTAATAACTAATCAAATTGAATGGAAACAGGCCACTGTTGGTAAGCCAATTGTAGAGGCTCATTTTGGATTATTTAATAGTTTAGAAAATAGCTTGCTGGCAGTCCTTGAAGGGAAATTGAGCATTACTTCTACTCCTTCAGATTATTAGTATATAATAAGAGTGGTTTTGAATTCCCTTCCCTTCTAGTACTATAGTAAGTCTGCACAATAAATTATTTAAATGAATGGCTTGTTTTGTTGAGACTTAATACAGGCCTCAGATTAGACCTAGATTAATCATTAATTTTGATTGGTGGGGTTTTTTGACAAATAGACCAGATTTATTGAATTGTTGGTTATTTATTGATCAGATATATTTAAACTTAACCAATATCCCAATATTAAAGGGTTCAAGGGTTTATCAAAGGGATGGTTCAGGAGAGGACCCAAGGATGGGTTTACCCACAAGGGGCTGGGTAGAGGAAAGTTTTTTAATTTCTTGTTGTTGTGCTCTCTTTCTATGTAAGGTTTATTTATTGATTGATGGGTGGTTTTTCTTGAATTTGGTGCTTACTATTTAGGTCACAGAAGGACCCTTATTCAAGCACCTTCTGGGTGGTTTAATTGCCTAAATATAGGTAATAAATTGGTTTCTGATTTCTTGTTTCCTTTTATAAATGATTCACTACTAATATTTTATCTGGGCCAAGAGGGCCTTATAGTTGATGGGGTTAGCTGAAGTTATCTCATGATAAAACTTGGATTGGGAAGACAGACCCTCCTTAAATGGACAAATCCTACCTCAGGGGGTGCTCAAGGCTGGCCCTGGGGGTTCTCCCTGTTCTGGTGAGAAACAGTGAGATACAGTTTCATGAGGCATTTCTTCTGGTTTTAAAAGGCTTATACAATTACATCATGCATTTCTTCTGATTGGAAAAAGTTGTACAGGGGATTCATGCATGGAAAGAACTGCATAAATGGCTGTGTAATGCAGATAGGATACTGTACTGGTAGTTTTTTTGGTGCTCCTTGATTCTACCTACATGTATTGCTGTGCAATACTGGTGGTTTTTTTGGTTCTGGTTAGGTCTGGTCACAGTTCCTCCTTCATATATTGCTGCTTTACAATTCTGCACAGACTTCTTTATTTATTTCTCTTGTATTCGCTTCTGCTCATCCTCCTTTATTTGTTTCTCTTGTATTTGCTTCTGCACAGCCTCTTGTATGTATATTTGTATGTTTTTTTTGGTTCTTCTGGAGACTGGTCTGACTTCCTTCTTCATATATTTTTCCTGTATACTTCTGCACAGCCTCTTGTATGTATATTTTCTTGTATGTTTGTTTGGTTAAGGTGACCAAATCTGGCTTGCTGCACTGCCTCCTGTACCTGTATTGTTGTATTCTGCATGAGTTGACAGGATCTGACTTGTTTCACTGCCTCCTGGATTTCTATTTCTGTATGCTGATAACGTGAATAGATCTGGAATGATTGCACTGCCTCCTGGATATATTGCTGCTGTATTCTGATGAGGTGACTTTATTTGGACTGGTTTCATTTCCTCCTAGATATATTTCTCCTGTATTCTCATAAGGTGACTGGATCTGGAATCCTCCTGGATATATTGCTGTACTTGAGGTTTTCCAAGATATTCCTTATGCCTTCCACAGGGCTGTGAAAACTGGTTGGGTATGAGTTGCCACAGTTGAAGGTCTCTTGGGATTTATCTTCTAATCCATGAATGATAGAAGGGTACTTTGGATGAGTGACTATGGGTTATTTTTGATGTAAAATCAAATTCTGATGTTAATTTGAGGGCTTGAGATGTTGTTATACTATAAAAGAGAGTCTGACGGCTATAGCACAGGTTTGTACTACCACAACGCGGTAAGAGGTTTTTTGGAATTGATGAGTGATTTGAGTTTCTCTGCCAAGCCTCTTACCTCCATGAATTGCATTTTGACATCATAGACGGTCATCTTGGTCTGGAAAAGCTTACGTAGCCAATACATCTGTGCCCCTGAGTTTTAATCCTGGTGAGCCAGACAAGGCAATTCCAACATGCAATAGGTGTCATTGGGAAACTCCCTAACATAGCAATAGTTGAAGGTATAGATCTCCCTGGTGATGACTGAGCATACCACAATGCTGTTTGCTTTCCAAGTGGAGGGATGGAGCTTCTCAGCAAAATTGGCAAGAACGTATGCAAAATCGGTGAATTGGAGATGGATTTTGAGGACAAAGCTCCAGTCAAGATAGGTGGAGTTTGTTTTGGGAAATGATAGTTTTTCAATGCCTGACATTTTGAGGGCTGAGTGGTTGGAAGACTCTGGCTTTGGTGTTGAGGTAGATGCTTTGGCCATGGGTAGGGTGATTCTTTTATATGAGGGTTACAGAAAAGAAGAAGGAGATCAGTTGGATGTTACTTGGCGTGAATCTGTGACTCTCTGGGCTCATAACCTAATTAGTCTCTGAGACATAGAAAGCAAGGCAGGTTAGGTGAGTGTTTGATGGTTGTGGAAGGATGAGAGATAACAGGGTAAAAGAAGAACTACATACCTGAGACAAAGAACAGAAGGCAGGTGAGCTTAGTGTTTGAAGGCTGTGGAAGGATGAGGAAAAGATCCTAGCCACAACATGTGTCTCAAGTATGCTACAACTAATATTTCACAGGATATAAAACAGGATTGACAGTTTTGAAGCACGCGGAGCAGAGCTGAGGAATTTACGAAGGAAATATGAAATTGGTATTTCCTTTTTTGGGGGCACCACCATCCACTGGGTTTTGAAAACCAAGTTTAGAGGAGATCACCATCCTGATCAAAAGAAAAGGCAATCAATTCTTTAATCATAAAATACTTTGAAGGAGACACCAAAAAACCACACTTCCTCTTTTAAATCAGATAATTTTGTGATTTTTAACTATTTGGTTACATAAAAAAGATTGGTATTCCTGTCAATGATGGAATTCTATAATCCTTCCAAAATTCATTTTTTAAATTTAATGCAGATAGCAATATAACTAAATAACTGCCTTGATGAATATCAATAAAATCTGGAAGATTTAGCTTATTGTAGTGGAAAATAATGGCTACAGATTACCTTTATTTTTCTTCTAATGATCAAGGCAAAACTGATTTAAACTATTGTCTTACTAAATAAAAAGATTGAATGAAGCAAGCCATAGGAGTGCTTAAGAGGATATGTTTCAGCCAAAAATTCATGCAGAACCGCCTTCAAAATTCCAAAGAAATGAACATACTTATACACTGCATCATTTTCTGGTTGTTTCTCCAAATAATGTAAGCAAAAATTAAAGATGAAGGGGATGAATTATTTGACAATTAGATCCCAAATTCTCCTTTAGTCATTCAAGTCTCATCTCATCATTTGTATTTTTCAATGAGAGTCTACCTCTCCCTCTTTCTCAGTTTGAATAATGAATTTCAAATCTCAAACCAGTCATCACCAACAATGAATTCCAACTCCTCACCACAAACCTCAAAAAAAAACCCCTCTCTCTCTGAATCACAACCATCAACCCTATATCTCCCCCTGAACGCCCCCACCCACTGCTCATCTCCAGGTCATTCAACACTTATTGAAATTCTTGATCCTCCTTCTTTATTTTTATCAAACCATATCAACCATCTGGTCCTTAATGGGAATCCCTAAACCCTCCTTGAAATTTCCCCAGGTAAGCCATCCCTGCCTTCTCCTCTGGCTCAATTGATTTCTCATTAATTTCATATTTATAAGAAAATTTTTCTGATTGATAGAGAAGAAATTTTAGAGTTGAATAGAAAAGAAAATTTCTATTTGAATAGAAAATTAATTTTTTAATCAAATTGAAAATCAATTGGCTAATTTATCAGAAAATGAATTTTCTAATGGAATAGACAATCAAATTGTAATTGAAAAGAAATGAATTTTAAATTGAATATCAAACAATATTTCTAATTGGATGGAAAATCAATGGGGTAACGTATCAGAAACTAAATTTTCTAATTGATCAGAAACTGAATTTTCTGATGGATTGGAAAATAAATTTGCTAATTGATCAAAAATGCAAGTTGCTATTTGATTAAAAAACCAATTGGCTTATTGATTAAAGATTAGTTGGCTAACTGATTGAAAAATAATTTGTCTGATTGATTAGAAAAGCGATTGTCCAATTGATTGGAAAACAATTGGCTATTTGATAACGAGAGATGATTTTGCTAATTTTTTAGAAAATCTATTTTCTAATTGATAAGAAAATTAATTTTACAATTGATGAGCAAAGAAATTTTCTAACTGATTAGCAAAGAAATTGGATCATGAATCATAAAAGGCATTTTCAAAATGATTAGCAAAAGAATTTTCTATTTGATTAGCAAATAAACTTGCCAATTGATGAGAAATTTAATTTTTAATTCATTAGCAAAAAAATTTGCTGATTGTCTGCAAAAAAAAATTCTGATTGAATAGAAAATTAATTTGCTAATTTCTTAGCAAATAAACTTTCTAATTGATCATAAAATAAGTTTTCTGATTGATAAGAAAACAAATTTGTAATTTATTAGCAAATGAATTTGCTGATTGAGTAGTGAATGAATTTTTTAATTGATTAGAAAATTAATTTTTAAATTGATTAGCAAATTAATTTTCTATTTGATTATCAAATGAATCATCTGATTGATTAGCAAAAAACTTTGCTAATTGATTACAAAAACACATTTCTAATTGCTAATTCATTAGCAAATGAATTTGCAGATTGATTATAAAATAAATTTGCTAATTGATTAGAAAATAAATTGGCTAATTGATTAGAAAATGAATTTGAAAATTGATGAGAAAATGAATTTTCTGATTGATTTGCAAATGAATTTGCTAATTGATTAGAGAATGAATTTGCTAATTGATTAGAAAATGAATTTTCTAATTTATTAGCAAATAAATTTGCTAATTGATTCAAAATTAAATTTGCTAATTGATCAGAGCATAAATCGCCTAATTGATTAGAAAATGAATTTGCTTATTGATTAGCACGTAAATCCCCTAATTGATCAGAAAATAAATTTGCTAATGGATTAGCAAATAAATTTGCGGATTGATTGGCAAATAAATTTGCTTATCAATTAGAAAATGAATTTCCTACTTGATTATCAAATAAATTTCCTCATTGATTACCCAATAAATTTGCTTAGTGATTATCACATAAATTGTTAATTAATTAGAAAAGAAATTTGGTCATTGATTTAGAAATAAATTTGTTGGTTCATTAGAAAATCCATTTCCCTCCTTATATGCACCCCTTGCATCAAATTCAGAACCACAAAAAGGACTGATCCTGATCTTTAATACCCTTAAAACATATTAAGGAATGGTCATAGTAAGCATTAATAGGGTGTATGGGAGTTAAGAAAACCCACAATTTTTGAATGGCGGGTTTCAAACCAAATCTGCCATTTCAAACCCATCATTGAAAATAAAAAAAAAACACTTTTTAACATCAGACGTGTCAGAGTTACCTGGAAATAAGTTGGTTTTTTGAAAGAAAGAATTTAAAGGCTTCCACCACCTGTCCATGTCATCCACCCTGGCTTCCCACCTCCTTCTTACTTCAACCTCATCAGAAAAAGATTTGATTCATTGCTCTTCATCTCTTCATCACTATCCTCATCACTTCATTGCTCTCATCTGTTTGTTGCTTTAATCACATACAGCTAACTCTTGCCGTATCACTATCCTCTTAAATTCATAAATCTCACCACTTTATTGCTTTCATCACATCTTTACTATCATTTCTTTATCCCTCTTGTCACTTAAAACTCTCATCTCTTCCTATTCTCTTTGCTTCATCACTCTCATCCTCTCATCACATCATCACTCTCACCACTCAAACAATCTCATAGCCCTTCATTCCTTCATCTCTCCTACTATTTTTAAATGGGCCCTCAGCAATCCTCCCCCCGCAAGTCCACTAAACAATCCAATGGACCAAATAAAACATCCGCCAGGAACTCAGAATACAACAATCATCCTCCATCAGCTTCCAAGTCAGCTCAAGGGAGCTGATCACATCATCCTGGTAAACTGGCTCATGATTCCGTCCCACTACAATGCTTGCTTTGGATCCAACAATGAAACAGGCATTGGCCAATTTCCATCCTCTAAGGTCAATGGTCATCTCCCAATGTCCAATGAACTCAACAATAACACAAATGGTAGGCTAGATATTCCATCCAAACAGATGAGGGAGCTATTCAAGAATTATCAAGCCAAGTACCAAAAGGCCCACTCCATGTCAATCTCCACTGGCTTTGGTATCACCAACTCTGACAAAGCCAAGGGAATAAACTTGGTGGTTGATGAGTTGGACTCCATTTGTCCTTTATATATTCAAATGTATGAAATCTTTGGAAAGAAGGCCAACATCACCCCCCTAGCTGTTTTTGATGCCCAACCATTGGATTCAGTTGAGGCTGAAGACTTGGCTGGGGATGCTCAACCTAGCAATGGTGATCCCAAAGAAACCTATGAGTGGCCCCCATCCAATGCCAAGGAGGATATTCAAAAGCAATCAGCTCCAATCACATCTAATTGAGGAGTCAAAAAAACCCAATTTTAAACCCCTCCCCTCCTTCTTTTGATTTCTCTCTTCCTGGGGTGGAAGAACTGCAGAATTTGTCTGATTAGGAGGATGACATTCCTGTATCATTATTGCCATCAACAGCTACTCAAGTAAGGAACCACTTTTTTTCTCTTCTGTCCAGTTAATCCTGACTGATTTAGATTCAAAAGAAACAGGCTCATCCATTCCTGAATGGACAAAAAATCAAGCCAAGGGGGTCTCCAACATCCCCTTCAAATGAGAGAAATCATTTTCCCACACAAGCCTCCTCTGCAAAGGGAAATCCAAAGGCCTCCAATTCCATCAACATCAACCCCAATATCATTCAAAAGAGGAGAAACACTTCAAATTTTTGGGGCTTTGAGGAGATAACGGAGAAGCAAAATTCAAGTAAGCCTATTTGATTCTACTTGCTTTCAAAATGAAGCTCATTCCTATTGCCCTCTTAAAAACAGTGAAATTGCAAATTGAATCTGAAGAACTTCAGTTTGAAAAGGGGAAGTGGGATTGTCAACTGTCTATTGATTTTCAAAAGCAGAAAGCCAAGAGTTTGGCTCATCAGCAAAAATGTGATGCTGAGTGGAAGTTGAAACAGGCTTAGCTTGAATTTTAAAAAGAGTAAAAGGAGAAGGATTGACAGAAAGTGCAACCGCAAATGGAGAGGGAACAACTGGAAACATAAAAAAAGGATAAGTGGTCAATGGGTGCAGCATACATTGGTAGAAGCAGAACAGTAGATGAATTAAAGCAGATTACTCAAATTCTGGGCTTGTAAATATATTTGCTTTGATGAAAAACTTGAAAATAAAAAAAACCATTTTTGATTACAACAATGCTCAAAACTATTTTTTACCCAACCAATAAAAAAATATGTTTTCTTTTTATTTATATTTTTTTCCTGGAGTATATTTTCCCACTCCCCAAGTCCCTGAAAGTGTTTCTAGTTGTTTTGTTTATTTGCATTTAAATTGCCATTCTTGCATAAGTGTCAGTCTCCACAGCAGGAAAAGTAAATTGCTTGTACTTACTGGCTGCCCTAACCATTTTGACCACACCTTTTTGCTTGAAGTAAATTCAAAAGCTTAGGTCAGGAAAAACAAATTGGCCATCACATACTTGATATTCATCCATGTTTTCAATAAGTCGTCCATTTGATTTACTGGTTGGAACTGCAATTAAAAAGGAATACCCAGAGATCCTCTTTTTGCAAGCAGCCCTACTCTTCCCACCTCTCTGTGTGTTTTTCAAGCAATCTACTTCCATCTTGTTCCCTTGCAATCCTACAATTAGATTGGGGTAAGTAAAAAGATGGGATTTGATTGTTTGTTTTACATTTTGAGGGGGATTGAAGCCTCTTTTGGCAAGCAGCCCTACTCTTCCCACCTCTCTGTGTATTTTTCAAGCCATGTTCTTCCATCTTGTTCCCTCCCAATCCTATACTTAGATTGGGGTGAGGAACAAGACTGAATTTGATTTTTTGTGTGACATTTTGAGGGGGGTGGGAGAAGAATTGGACATTCACCAATAGCAGTGGAGGCATTGAAAAAAAAAACAAAAAAAACAGTCAGTCCAATGGAAACCATTGGTGAAACAAGTTTGGATCAAAAATAATGAAACCAAACCTGGAATTTATTCCAAGTTAACCAGAAACGTGATCACCAAAAAAAAAACTGTACCCAAAAAAAAAACAAACATCATATCAGCACCCAAAAAAAAGGAAAAAAAAAAACTAACCGGGGTGTGAGGGAATTGGGCTGAGCCTTTGGGTTGGGACTGAGGCTAGATAGGCAGGGCCCGGGAACCAGGGAGGAGGGGGAGGTTGGTTGGCCTGGCAGGCAGGCATCAGCTGGGGGGCTGACGCAAGGGGGAGCGGGGCAGGGCGCGAAAATTGAGAGGGGGGGTCCAAGATGGCGCCAGCGGGCAAGCAAACAAGGGGGGGCCAATGTGTGGCCGGCGGGCAAGCAAGGAGGCGGGGGAAGAGGTGGGGCCTGAAAAACAGGAGGGGGGGATCTGGTGGGCCCGGCAAGCATGGTGGGTCAGGCAGTGGGGGTGGTGGGCCCAGCAAGCGTGGTGGGGGGGCGGTGGTGGGCCCGGAAAGCAAGACGGTGGGCCCTGGAAGCAAGGTGGGTGGGGCAGTGGTGGGCCCGGCAAGCAAGGTGGTGGGGGGCAGTGGTGGGGCCGGAAAGCAAGCAAGGAGGGGGTGGGTGGTGAAGGAGAAAGCCAGCAAGGAGGGGGGGGGCGGTGGTGGGTCTGGCAAGCGAGGAGGGGGGGTGGTGGTGAGGCTGGCAAGCAATGAGTGGGGGCGGTGGCAGGCCTGGAAAAAGAGGTGGTGGGGGCCAATGGTGGGGATGGCAAGCGAGCGAGGAGGTGGGGGGTGGTGAAGGAGCAAGAGAGAGGGAGGAGTCAGCTAGGATGGAGGGAAGAGGGGGATGAGGAGGAGGGGGAGAGCTTACCTGAGGACCTGAAGGTTCCTGGAGGGGGATGGAACAATTGATTAGCTTTGGATAATGGGGAGGATGAGGAGGAGGATGAGGAGAGCTAACCAGGGGTGCCAAAGGTGGTGGGTGAGGAGGAGGTGGTGGGTGAGGAGGAGAGTGGACCAGTGGATTGGTGGGGTGAGGTGGGTGGTGTGTTGGGGTGAGGTGTTGGGTCAGTTTTATCTAAGAAAAAAAAAGAAAAAAAAATAAAAAAAAAAGAAAAAAAAAGAAAAAAAAAAGAAAAAAAAAGAAAAAAAATGGAGTGAGTCAGCCTAGGATTCTTGGTTGAACAACCAAAAAAAAAAACATTTTTTACCTGTTTCAAAACAAAATCTTGCTCATCAAAGTTGGAAAGGGTGAGGGGTAAAATCAGCTCTCTCATAGAAGAAGATGAGCGACAAGATGATACAGGGATTACTTGAGGCGGATCAGGAATATCATCTTCAAATATTCTGTCCCATTCATCTTTGATGTCTGCCAAAAGATTGTGAAGGATTAAACAAGTGATAATCCAGTGAATGAGGAAATTTATGTCTTTTAGATTTTGAAGCAGGTTTTGAATTTCACTTAAGCTAGCCCATCTTCCTTTCAGGACTCCTCTGGCATGCTCAATCAAAAACCCGTGATTGGGCAAGATGATAGATGAGATTGGTTTTCCTTGATTTTTGGACAAAACATTCCAGTACACTGGAACCACATATTTCCCACTGGCATAAGCTCAATCAGCCAGAATGTATTGATCTTGGTCAAATTAGTTCTCTGGTTGTTGAGAAATCTGCATCCAATTGAACACATATGAATCATGACAAGAACCTTGAAGGCAAGCATAGAGGGATATGAACTTCTTGTTGTTATTGCAAACAAGTTGTAGTTCAACAGAGTATCTAAACAAACAGACAAAACATATTTAGTCAGTGTGTGATCAAAGTTGTTATCAAAGTTATTGGAAAACAAATGAATCAGTTGCCTTTTTTGCAATAAAAATAGTGGTTGCCATCTATCTTGGGTTTTTGACTCAAGGGGATGGTGGTTCCTTCAACAAAACCAATGCAACCAGGAAAGCCGTCAGTCACCATTTCTTGAGATATCTCCTTGCATTCTTCTTTGGTTGGCCAAGAAAGGACTGAAAAAAAGAAAGATATGATAGCAATCATGACTCTTTTGGTGTATTACTCAATGGTTCCGTAACCAACTGAGAATAGATTTTCTAATCCATGAATTGCCACTCCATTTCCATTTGGTCCTAATCTACAAAGAGAAACGTGTTGGAGTTGATGATTGGATCAGGGACTCTTACTCAACTCAGAAAGTTGAGGACCAGATTTGTAAGAAACAAAGTCAATCAGGTCAATTGCAAGGTCCTGGAAAAGACCGGTTTAAATAGAAAACTAGAGAGCCCCTCACAGGGGGCCTAAGGCACTTGATGACTAATCAGCATTGGCAGAAACTATATTGACAAAAGAAATGAATAAAGGACCAGGTGACATGTAGTAGTAAGATTCTGTGACAGAAGGGATCAAGACTATCAGCAGAAGACATAATACTCCAACACACCCCCTTGCTGGTAGGCTTGAGACTTGGTGAGAAGACAAGGAGGTATGACAAACGCAGTCTAAAAATATGGTGAAAAAGGACAGGGCCAAAGGTCAAGGATAACGTAAGAAAACAGAAAATGATGAATCAATGGACTTTCAATCATGACTTCAGGTGGCGACTGGCAAAACTAGTGAGGTAGCAGTTGCGTCGCAGTTGTAAGGTTGATACTTGAGAGGCAGTCAGGGGGACATCCGCAAGCGTGCAACAGTTGAGGACAAGGGGCCATTCGAGATTGCAATTGTCAGAGGGAGAGAAAGTTGCGGGTGGTGCCGGGACTGATATCGATGATTGGAAGCGACCAGCTGGCAAAGATTGAGCGATTTCTAATACGACAGTAGGCTTAAGGATAAGTATCAACCCAGGTTGCGAATGGTGCAGGCGGAGTCACAGGTGAGGTCAGATCAAATAAACACAATTGGTACAAGTTTGTTGCAAGTGAGGTCTGATTAAAGTTGCGGGCAAATTTGAAGACAAGGAGCAAGGTGTGATTGATACCGCAACCAATCACATTGTCACATTGAAGAGTGCCACATGATGTCGCATAGGAGGGAAGTTGAAGATGAGGGTGATCGAGGTCGTAGGATGAGAAATGCGAGCGGGTTGCAAGAGAAACAGAGGGTTGAAAAGGGGAGGAATTTACTGGTGATTTTGAGGGCGAAATCAAACCACAGGTTGTAAGATGATATGAGCAAGGAGCAAATATACAGGTGATTGAAGCTTGGAGAAGGAGGCCATCGGCAATCAATGATGAGGGTTGATAGAGAACTGTTGGTGATGTTTGGAGAGTTGTCACATAGGTTGGGAACCGGACCAGTTTGAGGTTCATCCTCATTTTCATCCTCATCTCACCCCCTTGCCAAAAAAAAATCAAAGGACAGTTTTCAGGATAAAGGAATATGAACAACAAGATTGGTGATAGACAGGAAGGGAGAAAAGAACAAAGTGGGAAAGAAAAGAAAGGAATCAAAAAGGGAAGAAAGAAACAGGAGAGAAGAGACAATTGAAGGGATTAAATGATTTGGTTGACTGGTACGGGCAGTAGAGTCAATGGGGGAGCAGTTGGCTTTTAAAGTCAGCAATTGATCAGCGGGCACAAGATCGGAACAACTGGGAGAGGGAGAGCAAGGTGAGGGCAACCAAGCTGAGAGGGAAACATCAAGGTTGAAAGGTCGATGAGTAGAGCACAACAGTCATGAGGCAGTATCCATGAATGTTGCTTGAGTGAGCAATGTTGCAACCTAGTAACGATCGACTGATGGAGTTTGACAGGGATAGCGCGGCGGAGTTGAATGGGAGTTTAACCATTGAGTAACCGGTCAACAAACAAGTGAGGTCTGAGGGCATAGGGAGTCATCCCATCTCACCCCCTCGCCAAAAGAGTCGGAGGTTGGTATTCCGGATCAGACTATCGAAGGCGGACCGTTTGATGAGTGAATGAGGAGGTTGATTGGAGCGAAGTTGTGAAATAGATGTGTATCAAATCGCAAGAAGAGAGTTTGAAAGAGTGGCCAGGATCGCGAGGTTGATAGAGGGACGGCATCCGAAATACAGGAAGGCGTAGGATCCATACTTGATTAATCAAACGGCCGGTGATGGAAACAGCGCAGCGAGTTGAAGAAGAGACAGGACGAATTGATTAATCGAATGGCCGGTGATGGAAACAGCGCAGGGAGTTGAACCTAGCCAATCAAGCCAATCCAGCACAGACAAAGAAGGTGAGGATGAGGATATTGGTTGGATGACGTAGACCAATCTTAAAGCCGACCAGGGCGGGGGCGATGCCGAAGGAGATCAGATCGGCCAAGGAATCTAACTCTTGACCTAGGACCAATGATTCATTCCTAAACCTGGCCACTTTACCATCCAAGACGTCGAAGGCCAAGGAGAGGATTGGAAACAGGCAGGCTTGCTCCAAGTTTTTTGTGAACTGCCTGAGGGCAACAGCCAGGGGATCCTCATCATTGCGTTTGATAGGATCGGGAAGGGAGTCCAACCTGAGAGGATGGTTTTGAGGGCTGAAGGGGGACGTTGGGTTTGAGTTGGGATTTCAATTGGCGATACTCTCACGCCTGGAGCTAGCCATGATGAGCGGGTTGACGGTACTGGGAGGTTCAATTGGGTTTTTCTTGGCAGATAGTGGGGCGCTCTGACCGGGAGCTGAGGCGGGTATGGTCGTCTCGGGATGGGTACCTGGGATGGATGAGGATAGTGAGTGATGATTGAATGGGATCTCCTGACGAGGATGAGATTGAGTTCAACAAAAATGGAAGTGGATGTAAGACCGATGAAGGTTATTGAAGCAATAACAGATGTTGAAGTCGGAGAGCAATCAAGATGTAGGGAACATTGCAATTGACTGGATGAAGATGACTGTTGGGGGCATTGGAAGATCAAGGAACTAAAGGATCGAGCCTGAGGTAACAACAGGGTTGAAGTAAGGGTAAGTAAGACCAATGAAGGTCACTAATTGAGGGTAGATGCAATTAACAATAGGATAATTGGAGAGCTACCGTACTAAGAGGATTTACTTGAAGCAAAACAGAGACAGCACAATAGGTGGTGCTCTGGGCTCATAACCTGTTGGAGTCGATGATTGGATCAGGGACTCTAACTCAACTCAGAAAGTTGAGGACCGGATTTGTAAGAAACAAAGTCAATCAGGTCAATTGCAAGGTCCTGGAAAAGACCGGTTTAAATAGACAACTAGAGAGCCCCTCGCAGGGGGCCTAAGGCACTTGATGACTAATCAGCATTGGCAGAAACTATATTGACAAAAGACATTAATAAAGGACCAGGTGACATGTAGTAGTAAGATTCTGTGACAGAAGGGATCAAGACTATCAGCAGAAGACATAATACTCCAACAAAACGGCCAGTTGGATAGCTGGATTGCATTGAGGATTCCAAGAATATTTCTGGAAGATGTGGTGGTCTTCAAACATCTTCAAAGGTTTTATGAATGAAGGCAATAGAGTTTCAAAAAGTTGCTTGAAGCTTAAGTTGGGAGGAGATGAAGCTTTTGCATTTCATACATAGGGTTTTGGAGAGTTTGTCTTCTTGGAACCATGTATTGCTTTTTTAATAGAGCATTCAAAGCCAACCAAGTTGATTCCAAATTGGATTCTGAATCAGAGTCAAATACCAAGGAAATTTCAGTCAGCTTTTTTGAATTTTCAACTTGCTGGTGGTACGTTTGATTGGACATGTTGAGAAAAATGGTGGTTTAGTGTTGGGTGATTAGATGATGATGGTGTTTTTGTGAAGATGAAGATTTGAAGCAATAGAGATGTGAAGGAATAGAGATGTGAATCAATGGAGATCTGAATCAATAGAGATGTGAAGGGATGGAGATGTGAAGCAATGGAGATGAGATGTGCCTGAAGCAATGGCAATGGGATTGGCATGGATTTGCTGATGGGGTTGGGTGTTTTAGATGTGATGGATGGTGGATGGATGATGATGTATAAATGGCTGTTTTCATGGTGGTTTGATGTTTGCAATTGGCCATTTTCATGCAACCCGCCATTTTGAAATACAACAGTTAGGGGGTATGTGTATTTCAGAAACCCACCATTAAAAATGGCAGGTTTGGTCAAAAAAATGATGGGTTTCTAATGGCGGGTTTGCTAATCCTGATACGCCCTAATAATGAGCTTAGTGATCAGCAGGTGATGTAAAATCATTAAAAACCCAGTATTGATCAATTTAGCCAAATAATAATAATGAAAATCAAAGATATGCGCAGAATGATAAAGGTAATTTAATGACCAAAACAAATATCAAAGAATGACCGTAAGAATTGTTTAAAATGAGCTACCTGATGAGGAGGTGATGAAAAATAGTTAAACACCCACTAATGATCAATTTAGTCAAATAAGAATAGTATAAATCAAAGATACATGAAGAATGATCAAAATGAAGAATTAATAGATCCTGCATCCAAAATCTGGCTGAAATCCAGAAGATCTGAGATCAGCCGAGTGAATGCAACTTTTGTACATGTAAAAACTCCTCGGGCTGGCTCGCTAGGATCAGCCCTTGAGCCTTGACCCCTCTACGTGCGGTGAGAAGGCTCTTTTTTCATGAAAAAAGTTATTTTTACAGACCTCTTTTTTTTCTTTCAACCCTAGAAATTTATGATTAATTGTCCAGAATATCTTCCATGCATGATCAAGTGTCAATATGAGATAATCAATTGATTTATGTCATGGTCTGATTGATATTAGAATTATTTCTGAAACCATTATGAATTCAGTGAGTTTCAGTCAGAAATCAACCCCACCTTTGATCTTAAACCCTTTATCTGAATCCTTGCATGTATCCTGTAAATTATTGCTCAAAGGAGTGATTTATTTACTTCCTGCTATGGCTTTTACGCTGTTATTCCCCTCCATTGTCACCAAATAGTTGGATATTACTTACTTTGTGATAAATTCATTAAGCTTCTCAACAGTCCAGGTTTATAATGTCCAAGGTAGCCACCTGAAGAAATATTATTTATCTGTGGAGATCCGCAGTAATATAATACTTTTGCTCCTCTTTTATGAAATATTGAAAAAGCTTTAACCAAACCACTTAAATCTTGCACTAGCTTTTAACACGTTTATTATTTGCGCTTTTGATTTCTTTATTATGGGTAATATTATTATTCCATTACTTTATCACTCTCTGTAGCTAAAAGGCTGCAAGGTTCCTGGTATCAGAGAGCTGATAACTGGGGCTGTGGCCTCAAAAGTTTTCTAAATAATTCATTTTTAATTATTTATTCCTTGGAACAGGCAATTCATCCGTAAGGAATAAGTAAAAATTCTTAGGTTAATTTTGAATTCATGGCTCATTGAGCCGTGCCAACGGTTTGAAATGGGCCGTGTGGCACGCCATACAGTCCAATTTGTGCTGTGTAAATCCCCCCATGGCTCACAGAGTCGTGCGGCCCACCCAACCCAGTCTCCGGCTGTGTGGACTTCCACACAACTACATTTGAGCTGTGTGGAGTTTTACACTGCTCAAATGTAGTTTTGTGGCATTCCACACGGCACCGGACCATGCTGGGCTAAAAAAAAAAAGGAAAAGGAATGAAAGGGTACTAACACAACCAATAAACTAAATAAACCTTCCAAAATAACAGAAATAAACCAAAAATTCAAAGAATGTTCTTTTTTTGGTTAGAAAAAACAAATAAATAAATAAATAAATAAATAAATAAATAAATAAATAAAAATAAAAAAACTGGTAATATCCAATGTACTAGCCCTAAAGTGAAAAGAACCAAAAAGAACAAGGAACTGGACTAGCCCTAAAGTAAAAACACCAAAAAAAGACAAGAAACTTGACAAGCCCTAAAGTAAAAACACCAAAAAAAATACAACTAACTTGAAAAGCCCTAAAGTCATTTCAACTTGACTGGCCCCCAAGTAAAAGGGCTCAAAAATTAAAGAAGTCTTTTGACCAGCCCTAAAGTAAAAGTGCCCAAAAAAATACAAGTCTTTTGACAAGCCCTCAAGTAAAAACACCAAAAAAAACAAGTTCAACTTGTGTTACCCTGATCCCATCCCAAGCTTAACATAAGTTAAGCTTAAGATGGAATCAGCCCAACACAAGTTGAACTGAATCACCATTAAAATCTAATTCAAATGACTCAATATAATGATGTTAACTCAAAAAAATCAACATAATGATGTTGAAAATGTGATAACCCTTTATATTAATAGAACTTGTTAGCTGCATTAGAATTACAATTTATATGAAACCCAATGATGAAATGAAGTCAAAGACTATTAAAATCTAGAATAAATTTGCATTTTATCTTTGAGATGATCAACTCAACCAGAGGCTTTTTTAGAAATCAAGGAATGTGGTTTTGCTACAATGGGCGGGATTGGAATCATTTCTCCCTCAAGTACTAATAGAACCCAGTGGTTATTGTGTACAAAGGAAATGAAAATTGGATCTGATTGATCAGAAAAACCATTTTTCATTGGAGTATAAGTATCACATGACTCCAATGAAATGAAACATATAGGCCTGGAATATGTGTCTGCTATGATTTGACCAATATCTAATTTAGCCAGGAATTTTGAGGAGGGAATCTTTTCATTGATGTATACAACATCAAGTATTTGTTTCATCTTTTCAACCTCCTTTGAACACCAAGAAACTTATGCTTTATGTTTCTCTAATTTTTCAATAATTTCCTTCCTAACTTTAAACCAACCATGTTCTTTAAAACCAAGAGATTTAGCAATGACTCTAAATCTGCAATTCCCATCTATGCTCAGATGGTTGATGGTTATGTTGGGTTTCTTTTTACAACAAGCGCCACAAGGTTTCTGCATTTGTGCAACTTGCATGGATTTAAAACTTGCACCCAACCTTCCTTGTGTGGGTTTTTCAATACCGTTTGGTAAGAAGACTCCCTGAATAGGAACCATGTCAATCAAAGGCTAAATCCACATATTGGTCACGCTTTGAGTTGAAAACTTTTAAAGATTAACCATGCTTCATTTCACATAATTGAAAATAGTTATGTTCCTCTTCCCTAGGAGGTAAAGCTCTCAAGGGAGGTGGGTCAAGTGGATCTGCCATAGTTACATAGTATATTGATGGCATTCACTCCATGAGTTCAAATCAAATTAAATAAAGCAAGGACCAGTAACATAAAATTTTACTCACCACCAGCAGTCATGTCCATTTGTGAAAAATTTTTGTTCCTCAATTTTCACCCTTGATGAGGATGCAATTGGGGCTTCCAATGTTTCATTACCCAAATCCTTTTTTTATTTTTCCAAAGCTTTGTTGATGGCATTTTCAATGTAGACCTTACAGGCAGCCATGTCAGAAGAAGGAGGGATTTCCACTGTTCCCATGCAAAAAAATGCAATGGTATACTTCAGTATTCAATCCAACTTTCAATTTATCAAACAAATTTTGCTCACTTTTAAGTTGAGAAATAATTGTTTGCAGATTTTTATATGATTTATGATTATTCACTTTACTTTCACTTGGGTTCAACTTTAATGTCTCTTTGGGATTGCTAGGTGTGGAACAACAGTCCCAAAAAGTATGCGTTAATCCCAAATTTGGGTTGACAGAACCCAAGTGTGGTCCAGGGGGTCCCCAAAATTCTGCCACGGCTTCCAAGGGGTTGTGCACCCCCAAGCACGGCCAATTTGAGCTGTTTATGGGGGTACAGGGCTCATTTGTGCCATGTCCTGGGGTTTTACGTCTCCTACACATCCCCCTGGGGGTCGCGCGTGTTTGAAACGGGCCTTTGTCATTGTCTTTGGCCCCCCACACCTCATTTGAGCTGTGTACATCCCTACACGACTACCACACATTTGAAGCCATTAATTTAACATCACCCAAATTCTTATAATAAATCTTTCTCCTTTTTAATTTTCCCAGTGGAACTAAAAGCCAATAGAGATTTAATAAATAATTATTTGGATCTTCATAAAAAGGAAAAATAAGAAAAATTTGGGAATCATTTTCCCATCATTATAACTCCCAAGTAACAACAGGAAAAGCTTCTTGATCATGGAAAAAAATATAGAGATTTAACTGGAAAGAATTATCAATTTAAATTCTTTATTAAGGCAACACAAAGAGTGGAAATTATATCAACCAAACCTCTCTATCTACAGGAAGAGAAATATGAAAAATAAAAATAAAAATAATAAAATTGAGAAATAAAATCATTCTTCAAAAACTTAATATAAAATTACAGTAAAAATACAAAAAAAAATAAAAATAAAAATTATGTTTTTTGTTGTTTGATTCCTTCCAGTGATTTTTGATTTTGGTGATCTCACTGAGAAAGACTTGATTGAGGACACCCAAAATTTTAAACCTTTGAATTTGTCCCAGGATTTTATTTGAACCCACTTAGATCCCCTTGGAATACCCCCTAAAAAGGGTATTGACCCCAACCAATGTTAGGTACCTTTGAACTTGAAAATAAGTTAGTTAAAAACCTCATAAAAAAATTATTAAACAATGAAACACACAAAATATATCTGATTTATAGTTTTTTTGAAATTTTATGAAAAAAATTCAAGGAAGATCTTCCAGGTATGAGAAAATTCATTTCTCATGCAACAAGTTCTTAGATTCCTCTTCAGAAATTTATCCCAAGGAAAGAAGTAGAAACCTAAATGCAGAGTTGGAATCCCTGGGAGCAACTAGAGAACTCAAGGGAAAAGGAACCCAAAAGGAAGAGGTCCCCAGCCCCTCAGATATCAAGGAATCCCAAATATTGGGACAATATAATATGATTATTGCAGCAATAAAAGAAATTTTCTCACAATTAGATGTATGATAAAATGGATAAGTTAAATTTGAACATAAACAAGGTACTCTAATCCCAATCTGGATTTAACAGAATTAATGCAATGGAAATGAAACAACTAAAAGAAGATATGAGCATGAACAAACTAGCTCTGATAAAACATATAGAAAGTGCCTATTCTAAAGAAATTATTCTTTCAGTTGATTATATCAAAGAAGAAGTCAAGAAAATCATACATAATCCTTCTGCCCATTTGAAAAATAATATAAATTTACTAATCAATAAACTTGACTTGGAATTAGTTATGATTAAAAATGATCCCAGAAATTTCAAATTTAATTCCACTAATCCTCCAATGATTAACTTGGAAGAATCAAGAAAAAAGAGACTAACTACTACTTCTAGTATTCTTCATATTTCTGCAACAGCCAATAATGAGTCTTACAGACGCAGGCCTGCCCCTGAAGTAGAAAAGGTATGAACTTTCATCCACAAATTACTGAATTGCCTTAGTTTTCAGGAGAAGGAGAGTATACCATATCAGTTTCATTAAGTTTACTGATTACACCCTTGCTTCTTATGAACTCCCTGATACCATTTCTGTGATATACACCCCATATTTTTCAAAGTTGTAGCCTTTGATTGGTTCATAAATAAAAGGGAATAAGCAGGATCTTCATCTTGGAGCTCTTTCAAAGAGTTAATGAAATAATAGGTTGGAACCAGAATATGAATAATTAAATTGATAAAAGCCTTTGAAAAGAACCAGTTTTACCCATCTAAATACAAATCTCACAAGTTTTGTATTGATCAGAAAAGAAGGTTAGATTTTTTTCACCTGAAGCTTATAAGAAGGAAGTCCATGAGAGAATTCTCAACCTATCTCCAGGGAAACTCAACCATAGGGTAAGGTGAAGGATACCCATGAACTCTGAACTTTCCACAATGATTGGTGTATTGGAAGAAACCATTGATATGAATGGTCTTGACAAGAAAATTTAAAAAACTAGGGACCAGAAGATTAGTTATATAGAAGAATAAAAAATTAAAACTAAGGATTCTTCTACCCCTAATCCTACCAAACTGAAATTCAAGGAGAATCCAGAAACAAACGAAAGTTTATGCTGGAATTGCAACCAGAAATGAAATTTAAGACCGGAATGTCCCCAAACCAGGAGAAGATCAACTCTATAGAAGCAGAAGATTAGGATAATAACCCTGATACCCAATACAATGAAACTGATGGATCAATCTCAGAATATTAATTGATTTTCACTAACCCCATAGATTTCATTGAAGAAAATATAGAATCATCCCTAGATAAAAATCCTTTCAATGAAGATTAAAATCTAGCTTTTCAATGGAAATTTAGAATGAATATTCACCGTTTTTCTGAAGCCAAACCCCTGAATCTTGAGCACTCTGCCTGCAAAGGTTACACTTCTGGAAAGACCTGTTATGCTAATTTTTTGATCCATAATTACCCAGTGAAGTTACTGCTGGATAGTGGAGAATTCTACTCTTGTGTGGAATCATCTTACTGGAAAAACAAGATCCAAATTTGAAGGTGAATTTGTTACCAGTAATCCAAGATAAGTTCAGCAGCTGTGACTATTCCCTTAATGCTATTGGACTAAGGCCCTCAGTTATTATACTCCTTCATACAAAAGGATCACTCAAACTGAAAATTGAGTTTTTACTACTTGAAAATGGAGTATATGATTAATTTATCTTACACAATGATTCCCTATGCCTGTATGAAATATCTTTGTTCCAGAGTAAAGGTAGATACTTCACAGTAGGAAGAAATTGGAACAGGAAGTCCCAAAAATTTCATATCAATGCTCAAGTTTCTGAATCTACTCCTTGGAAACACTTGGAGAACTAAAACAACAAACTTTTTTCTCAAGAAGCTTTGAATTCCCAGCTCAGTGAGCATCAAAAACAGAAAATCCTCCAAGTTTGCGGTGGAACCAGAATTCTTTCTGTACCAAAGACCAGCCCATTGTTAATATAAAACAACCGGATATTATTTAAACCTTGCCCATCAAACCTCCTTACCCTCCCAACCTCAGGAGACCTGCTTATAATCTATTCCAAACTCTAGGGATGCTCTTGAAGCTCACATCCAGGAAGTAATTGGACTAAACATTGTGGTTACCAAATCTGGACACCCTGGACCAGATGCGGAAAATTCAAAATTTTTTCTACAATTCTTTTATTTAGGTGTCATTTATCTAAAAAAAAAAAAAAAAAAAAAAAAAAAAAAAAAAAAAAAATCTGCTCTATTTGTAGAATCACTTGTACAAAGTCTAACAGGGCCTCCTGCCCATATGAGGAGGGGCTTTCCCCTGCCTTTTGAGGGGGATATCATATGGTACCTTACCAGAGAGTAACATCATCACTACCATCTTGAAATATATTATCTGTGGGGTCTCATTCCCCTTTATCTGAGACTGAATTCTGGGTATATCCATGATTGCCCCTTGATCCTTGAGCATTCATACTCAAACCCTGATCATTGATCTTTATCACCAACCAATAGCTTTTCTGGTTGAAGAACAATTTGACTGATTCAATTCTTGAGTGTGTTACACCACTCCTGATCCCTTTATCCAACCCTACTGGTCCTTATCATCCTTTGATTATCTTTCTGGAACCAGCCACGTTTGACTGAAGAGGTTTTATTAAGCTTAATACCTGGAGTGTTAAACCTCCCTTCACTTCTTTTGAAGTTGAATTCCGCCACGCTACTCTTGAGTCCCTTGAGAAGTGTTGGGTTATTCTTGTTGGAATAAGTTATTGTTTTGCTTCTAGAGCGTCATCAAACAATCAGCTTTGTCTGTTGCATCCACCCACAGTTATCTGGTACCCTTCAAGCGCTTGACTGCGGAGAGTTGGGCAGGTTCATTGAGAACCTGGAGGTTGTTTGGAATTGATTTGATCTTTCCAAAGCTTCTGCTGAATACCAGAGCTATTAGCTTTTGGGCATTGTCACTTAAAATTGACTTGTCTTGTTGAACTCTGAACAATCCTTGAATTCTTCTATTCAAGTTTTTCCCAACATCATCTTGCCTCAGATAGTGTTGTTTCCCCAGCTATCAAGTACTATCATCTTTATCCTCTTACATTTGGTCCCTTGTTTACCAGGTTCTGGACTTTAATCTTGGTTACATTTAAATATTTTTGTAACACTTAGGAGGGCAGCCTAAACAGCACCTTTCCCCTCCACAGAACTGCCACGGCCTAGCAACTTTTGGAGTCTTACAACGTTTTATAGAAAGTAGGAAACAATGAGCAAGTGGATGTTACCACACCAGCAATCATACCTTGGCACAATGATAATTCCTGAATGATTGGAGACTTTAGGATGCTGAATAATTATACTCAAGCTGATTAATATCCTATCCCAAGGATTTACCAGGCTCTCCATAAACTTTCTCAAGCTACTTTCATCACCACTATGGACATCCTGAAAGATTTTCACCAAATAACTATCAGCCCCAAAAGCAGGAATTTGATGAGAATCATATGCCACCTAGGTATATAAAAGTATTCAAAGATGCCTTTAGGTATCAAGAAAACCCCTTCTAACCTTCAATTGATGACAGATACAGTATTAGGCCTATCTATCAGACAAGGATGGGTTATGGTATATATTGATGATTTTATCATCTAATCTGATTACTGGATCACTCACATGGAAAAAGTAAAACTATTCCTTAAAACATTTTCTGCATTGGGATTAAAATTCACTATGAAAAAGTGTAACTTTGGATATACAGAACTCAAAGCCTTGTGTTATATTTTTTGGATTAATGCTTACTGTTGATCAAAGAAAGATGGTACCTATTATGAACATACTCATTCCCAAACCAAAACCAAACCCCTGTCCTTTTCCAGTTTTTTCAGCTAATACAGGAAGTACACACCCTATTTTCCTCTCCTGACAACGTGTTTGTATGAAATCTGCAAAAAAAACACATTATTTGAGATGAGTCATGAAAGAATGAAGAAATATGAAGAACTCAAAATAGATATAACTGCTGCACCAGTTTTGATTCAACCAGATTAAACCAAAATTATCATGTTGTACATAGATGCTAGTATGGAAGTTCTAGGAGATGCTTTTCAAAAAGAAGTAGTAGAATATGATAAACCAGCCGAGAAACCTACATTCTTTATATCCATGAAAGTTAAGGATACAGAAAAAAGATATGGTGACTCTTCATATACATGCAAGTTAAGGATATAGAAAAAAGATATGGTGCTAGCCAAATGTAATGCCTTTCTCTGGTTTGGGCATTGGAGAAAATCCACTATTACTTAGGAGGCACCCAATTGGTGATAATTGCTGACTTTAATGAGGTCAGAACTCTCATGAATATGAAGATTCCCAGTAGGCACATGTTAAGATGGAATCTAGACATACAACAATATAGAGGAGAAAGGACTTTAGTCCACCAAGCTGGGAGTAAACACCAATATGCTGACAGCCTGAGTAGGAATGCTTTACCAAATTACCCTAGCAATCATTCAAACAATCTAGAAGAACATGATGTATTTCCTATACTGAAAATGAAAATTCTTCACATTGGATCTCCCATTTTAGGAATTCACATCTGTGAACTGGATGAATCTCTGCTCAACTCAATCAAGGAAGCTTTTGAATATGATATGAAAAATCTGATTTGCAACTTGGAAGGTTCTTCACCCCCATCTGAACTAGTTAATGATTTGCCTGAAACTCTTCTGAAAACTCAAAAAGTTTGAAAATTTAAAATATGCGATTTTCTAGTATAATAAAGGAATCAACACTCTACTGTTATAATCCTGAATAATGAGGAACATATCAAACATGTCTTAGCTTATTTTCATGATAAATTTTCCTCCGGCAATTTATCTGCTGAAAGGACCTTAGATAAAGTCAAAAAAACTGCCTGGTGGAGTAATTGGAGACAATCCACCATCAAGATTGTCTCTAGCTGTGAAAAATGTCAGAAATTGAATAGGACTAGTGGAAAAAGGTTTGGCCTCCTTCAAAAGATTACCGAACCCCAGTGTAACTGTATTGAACCTGGAGGAGCTTATTCCTAAAACTCCTTCCAAGGAATAGTAGATAGCTTTTCTAAGAAAGCCAAGTCCCTACCAAACCATAAGTAAGACACTGCTATGGAAGTAGAATTACTCTTTTGTAACAGGCTCAATGCATATTTAGGAGTCCCCAAAATTCTCATCAGTGATAGGGACCCCAAGTTCACCTCTTAATTTTGGAAAAACATCAATGATATGCTAGGAACTACTTGAGCTTTCTCTACAGCTTATAACAATCACACAAATGGATTAGATGAAAAGATGATCCAAACTCTAGAAGACATTCTCAGAAGATTCTGTTGCTTTGTCCTGGAATAGAAGATTGCCAATGGATACTGCCATGATTGGGTCAGCCTCCTAACTTCTGTGGAGATGGCTTATAACAGCAGAAAGCATTCCACTAGTCAGGAAGCCCCTTGTATACGGCAAAGAGGATGGTTTCCTAAGTCACCCAAGGATAAAATCAAGAAACATTTAAATAATATGCACCCAAAATCTATTGATTTCAAGAACATGATAGACATGGATAAAAATATTTATGCTAAGTGTGTTCAAGATGCTGCTGAATACACCCAACAGAGATAGGAAAAAAACCAAAGGGAACATAATTTCAAGATTGGTGATCAATTCTATTTTCTACAACCAACTTCAATAATCTAGCCATTAATAGAAAACTTAGACCTGCCTTTGTTGGACCCTTCACTGTAAAAAAGCACCATGGGAAAAATGCTTTTGAATTAATCCTGAGTGATGAAATATCTAGGAAACACCCAGTCTTCAAAGTAAGCCTTTTAAAACACTTCCACCCCAGAGAAGGAGAACAAACCCCTTCAACAGAAGTAACAGTTGAAGCTGAACCTAATTATGAGAAATTAAATTCAGAAATTTCCACAAAGATAAAAAAAAGGATCAAAGGAAAAGGTGTCAGACTTCGCCTAGTCACTTATGAAGGAGAGTCAGCTGACAAAGATGAGCGGTCAACTGAAAACAATATTACAGATGGAACTATACACCCAAGGAATTACAGGGCCTGCAAAATGCATTAATCTCAGGCAATATTTTTTCAGATATAGACATACCTTGGAGTGGGGTAATTTCAGCTAGCTACTTACACAGAGCAACCTGTCAACAAAGTCCAAAATACAGTAAATAAAACAAATATTAATGTAACCAAAAAAAGGAGTAAAAAATGCACAGAAATTATTAAAGAAATGGATTTCCCACCTAAAATTAAGTAGCATCACTCACTCAGCCCACCCTTCAATTCTAACTCCTTCATATTTCAAATGATTACACCAAAAGTGACCAAAAAGTCACAGCACCGTTGTGTCACTTTTTGGCAATTTCAATATTTTGTGTGGATTTTCCCGTATAGGTTTCCCCCCTCAAACTCAGAAAAAATTGAGGTGTTGTGTATAGTTTAGGAGTTACCCACATAAATGTGTTTTGTCACAATTCCAATGCGCAGCCCCGCGTCCCTACACAATTTCCACACGCTTCAATTACATAAAAACATGCATATATCAGTCTGCTGCGCAAGCATTAGCCAGGATTCACGCATTCAAGATCCTTGCATGCAGCAGATCTGACTGCTCCAGTTGTCAGAAAGGATCAACAACCAGATAACAGCTGGTACCTCCATTGACAGATAAAACAAACAAGGATCAACCATGAATATTTCATAACATAAAACATGCATAGTGGATGATCTAAATACTTGATTTATCAAATAATATAATTCAAAATTAATTTTCAAAGTATTTTAAATTAATAAAACAATATTGAGGATCACCATGACAAGGACTGATCCAGATCTGTAATGGCCACATAAAATGTGAAGGAATGATCATAAAAATTATTAAAAATGAGCTACGTGATTAGAATACGATGGGAAATAACTGAAAAACCACTAATCATCACTTCAGTTGAATAATAATAGTAAAAACCCAAAGATTTGGTCATAATCATCAAAATATCAAATTAACACATTAAGAGATTGTGCAGCTAAAAACATGCCAAAATACATTAGACTGAGATCACCTGATTTAAATCACTTGAAAAAACTACAAAGCCTCCCTTGTTGGCTTACTAGAGTCAGCCCTTGAGCCTTACCCTCTGTACATGTCCTGAGAAGGCTCTTTTTCCACCAAAAAGGTATTCTTATAGACCTCTTTTGGTTCTTTCAACCCAAGAAATTGATGAATTATTTTCCAGAATATCTGCCATCTCTGATAAACTCCTTAAATAATATCAGCAAGTGATATATGTCCTGTTCTGATTAATATTAGAATTATTTCTGAAACAATTATTGATTCAGTGAATTTTAGTCAGAAATCACCCCCACCTTTGCTCTGAAACCCTAAATCTGAATCCTTGCAGGTATCCTGTGAGTTATTTCTTAAATGAGATAGTGAATTACTTCCTTCCTTTGCTTCTTTACTAGTTTTCCCACCCATTATCACCAAATAGTTGGATAGTACTTCCTTCTTGATTAATTCATTAAGTTCACCACCAGTCCAGGGTTTTATAATGTCCAAGGTGGCCTTCTGAAGAGAGTTTTTTTATCTTTAAAGATCCCCGGTAGTCTTATAATCTTGCCCCTCTTGTATAAAATATTGAAAAACATTTTGTTGTATTTCTGAGAAGAAAGTTAAAAGAAGTAAGAAAAAGGAGGGCTGTGCCAAGATCATCATCAGTATAAGAGCAAGAGAAAGAAGAGAAAGAGAGAGGATAAGATGAAAGAAAAAAACATCAGGAAACAGAGTGGAAACAGGATGGCAGACAAGAATGATGATTGAGGCGTTGATTCAAGCAGAAGAAGAGACAGCCATAGGATGAGAAGAAAGATTTCTATGAGTTGGGAAGAATTCCTAAGGTCAGATATCAGAGTTAAGGGTAAGATGGCAGTTGATGATAGTATTACCAGTCAGTAATTGCCGAATGGGAGATTGAGAAACTGAGTTTTTGCAGGTAGATGTGACAGAGTGAATCCAAGGATGAGATAAATAATGGAAAAAAAAAACACAAAGAAAGAAAAAAAGAAAATAGAGAACACAGTTTAGTTTCAGAGTTGTTGTGTTGAGGATTGAGATTTGTTGTGTTAAGCATTGTGTTGTTGAGTTTGCCTTTATCCAATGAAGAAGAGATGAGACTTGGGATACCCGGAGAAAGAAAAGAAGAAATGAAAGACATTGCAGTGAAATGAGGATGAGGACTTGTGACAGTGGAAAAGTCCACGGCTGTAGGAGTGAATTATTTGACACCTTTAACCAAACCAATTATATCTTGCACTAGCTCTTAACATATTTATTATTTGGGCACTTGATGTTTTTATTATGGGAAATATTATTATTCCATTACTTTATAACTCTCTGTAGCTAAAGGTCTGCAGTGTTCCTGGTATCCTAGAGCTGAAAAGTAAGTAGATTTGTAATTTTTGATTAATGATGTGAGATATCAAGAATTCATTGTTCCAGTCTCACCCTACCGTAAAATAGCTGAGTTTCCGCTGGAATAAATCTGTCCCATATAGGCAGAGGGAGTCATCTCCAAGGATAAATTTATCCCATAATCCATTCTGTAGTATTAAAAATTAAATTTTCAGCTTAAGGGATCCTTTGGTATGAGGTAAAATTATATCTGTGGCCCATAATCCTATTTCATTTAAGGATGAGTATCATCTGCAAAACTAAGCTTGGGGTACTGGTAACAGGTTTTTTTAAAGCAAGGATTGTCTTTATATGGGTAAGAAGTTCCAACAAAAGAACAGAAAGATCCACTGTGCAGGAGTATTTTTACAGGAGAGTCTTGGATTAGACCATTAGCCTAAAAGGTTCTTCCAGAAGAATATCTCTTACAAGAAGAGGGTTTGAGAGTCAGCATCTTTGCCTCAGAAAAATGGTGGATTGTCATGTGGGGACTCCATTTTTGAGTCAGTTTGGAACCTGTATTAATAGAATTTATATCTAAGGATTATTCTATATTAAATTAAAGAACATTTATGGTGTCAGCTAATATCAGTTCACACCCTGATAAAAAACCATCAGGGTGATCATATTGGGGATATGGCTGATCATATGATTCTCCTGGTATGGGATTAATCATTTTTCTAGGTTGGGGACATTCAGGTCTGATATTTCCTGTCTGGTTGAAGTTACAGCATACCTTCCCTTTAGTTTCTGAAGTTTTCTTGAATTCAAGGGTTACAGGATTTCTGTCAGAAAAATCTTTAGTTCTACCATTGTACTCATCTGTGTTCCTAGCATTCTGGTTTATGGTTTTATGAAACTTTTTATCAAGAATTTTGATTTCTATCTTTTCTTTTATTACAATAATAAATGTTAAAATGACAGATTACATGGGCATTTCAAATCTCAAAGTATGGTTAAGCCATCCTTGAAACAAGTGGAGATGTATCTCATCAAATTCCTCTTTCTCAGGTTCTATAAATTAAAAAATCTAACCGCTTTTTCTGTTCCAGACACCATTTTTGGGATTTCATTTTAGAGGGGTTGAATTGTGACGCTGCAAAGGCCTTCATAATGTACCTTTCCCGCATCATGTTTCCAAACTGTTATTTCATAAGCTCTCTCCAGGATTTCCATGATACAGAGCCTAATTCCTCTCTTTTATTGATGGAGAAATCAAGACCTACTCCTTCAAATAGCCTGGGTAGTCTTACCACAGCATACATTTTGGGGAACTCATAAGAGGCCAGGGTGTAGTATATAAATTTTATGAATCTTATCTGATTATAATATAAATCTCCATAGAACTGGGGCCATTCAGTTGTAGTTTAAAAAAACTTTAAAGCTTTTTCAACTTCTGAGGTAAGACTGGGCCTATAAAATTCATACCTGGGCATACCAGATCTAGCAGACATACTAGGTGTAGTATTTAGTATGGTTGTTTTTGTTTCTTCAAATTTACTAATTAGTGGTTTAGTCCTGGTTAAATTGAGATCTCTAATATAACTCTTAATTATACCTAGTTCCAATTCAAGTCTGTTGCTCCACAAGTGTATTTTGTTGGTTAAATGAGTGGAAGGGGCTTGTAGAGCTTTCTCAAGGTCTTCCTTAATATTATCAACTGAATGAAGGATTTCTTATTGGATAGAGGAATAAGTAGCATCAATGTTTCTAATCAATGTGAGATTTTTCAGACTCATTGTGTCTTTTACTTATTTGAACTTAATATAATTGTTTTTGGTGGATGCAGACTGAGATTGGATGATCTTGGAGATGTTCAAGTTCCACTGATCTAATTGGTCATATATATTTTTAAGATTGCTGATTAAAACTTTAAAATTATGGGCACATCATGTGTAAAGGGTTTTGATGTGGATAAAACTAGTTTTTTTAAAATTAATTCCATTTCTGAGTTAGAGTTTTTATTTTTTCTTGATCTTGTGGATTTTTTAACTTCTGATATGTTGATGACCTCTTCTTTTGAGGAACCATCCCCTTTGTCACAACTGTCCCTGGCGTGCAAGGGGCTGAAGACACAGGAACTAATACTCATAGAAATGAACAATGATTTGTTGGAATTGCAATAAAGAAGATGAGAGGAGGAGTACAAGTGATAAGAAGATGGAAGGATGGAATGGAAAATTACAGGAGGAGGTTATTGGATAAATTGTTTGTGAGTTGTATAAGAGTAACACCAGGAATTGAAAAGTTAATATGAGTTAAGCAGGCCTAGTGAAGGATTTCTTGTGCTGAGATGAAACCTACTGGCAGAGGGTCTAACCAGTAATAAGTATTACACTAATTCCTTGAGGTGAATTAGTTCAGGATGGAAGGGCTGGCCATTATATGTGAGAACTGAGAAGGAGGCCTTGATTGATGAGTGGCTTTTGTTTCAGGTTTGAGTTCCCATGGAATTATATTTTGAATGATTAGGCTGGAGGATGTAGTTGACTGATTGGGTGATGGGCCTTTCCAGGAGGGTTTGACATGTACTGATCTGGAGTCCTACGGATATAGGGTGAGAAGACACTGGAGATTATGTACTATGTATATAATAGTTCCAATATGTACTAAACCATATACCAACTGGTTTGAGGAGAGATATAGGGTTTACCAAGTAATAGAGAGAAAGGTAGAGAGCCTGGGAAAATTAACTGAATCACATGATACAGTGGTGAGGTTTACATGGTCATAGAGCATATACCATACAGAGAGATGCTGAACTTGGTGGAAGAAGATGGAGACTCCAAGGTATGCAGGAGTAATATCCAGTTGAAGGTACAGAATCAGGTGGTGTTGGGTTTTATCTGAGATTGAAGTCAATGCATTGTTGGATTGGTTGATTTGAAAAAGTTTCAGGACTGTGGTCATGACACCCTTGCAGATAGCCAATTGATCCCAGGGATTCCAGTTCTTTAGGTAAGTCTCTACCTCTTTCCTGGTTATTAGATTTTGTAAAGCTATTGGGAACATTTTTTCAAGTTAAATGGCTTTCTTCATGAATTGAATGTCTCCTTGAGACCAAGCTGCTTGTAACTGTTCCAGGTTGGGAGTTGTTATTTGGACTGTGCCCTCCAGGGATAAATTGCATGGCAAGGGAAAGCTCTCCAATGGTAGGTAATTTGAGATGGAAGCCACGGCTGCCATTGAACTTGACTTGTGAAACACTTGGGTTGTGGGTTGTAGCCCCTTCAATGCGCGTGCACTTGAGATACTTAAGGGTGCCTGTTCCTCCAGGCAGATATCCATAGGACTGGGCTCTGCCACTGGCTTGGGTTTTGGGCCTTTTTAGGAACATTGCACAAAAATATTTATAATTTTTTATTTAAATGTTCAAAAAATGATATAAGAATAAAGATTTCTATGTTTTTCATTATTTTTTTTCATATTTTTAATTGATTTTTAAACTTAATTGGGTTTAATTTTCGAGATAATAATTCTAAGTTAGGATTAAACAAATCCTTGTTGGGTAATTCAAGGGGGTCTTGGTGAGTACCAATCAGGTCTTGGCTCAAGTCCAAAGTTCCTGGGCCAGGGAAATTTTCAAGCAAGTCTTGTTCAATGAAGTCTGCAAAGGGGTAATTGCTTTGAGTGGAATCCATTAAAATAAAAAAATAAAAAAATAATAAGTGATTTTTAGGGCATTAATTTTGCCACATCCCCAATCCTTCATTTCACAGAATATTACATCTATGCACAGTTGCACAGCTCTGCTGCTACATGGAAAAATACTTTATTTCACGCAAATTGAAAGAATTCATTTTTTGAAATTCTGATGCCTCAGTCGCGTAGCTGGGGTTTGAGAACCCAAAAAAATAATTTTTGGTAACTTTGGAGGCATCAGAATCCCTCCAAAAATGAAATCAAAAAATTAAACAATTCCGCCAAAACCAATTATTACATGGGTTTTGGACCCTTATTTTGGCTATTTTAATTATTATTTTTTTGGTTCATTCAGCTATCAGAAATTTCAAAAATAATTCAAAATACTTTTAAATATTTTCCCTAGATTTTTTGGACGGATCATTTTGCTTTTAAAAATTCCATCAAAAAACCAAAACATTCAAAAAATCAAATTTCTCATAGGACATTTGCATCCTTTTATTTCCTTTTGATTTAATATTTTTTTGTAATTGAAGCGTATGAAAAGTCAGGAAAACAGTCAAAGAGAATTCCAATATTCATTTTAGATTTTTGGGATGTGTTATTTTAACTTGAAAAATGCCTTCAAAAAACCAAAAAATTCAAAAATTTAATTTTCTCACAGGAATGATGGATCCTTTCATTTGCCTTTTTGTTTTTTCTTTGTGGTAATCAAAGAGTGCAAAAACTCAAAACCATCATTAAAGATATTTTGATATTTTTTTATTCCATTTTTTACCTAAATAAATTCCTTCAAGAGACAAAAAATTCAAAAAATTAAATTTCCTCATGAGATTTTTGGATCCTTTGATTTGCCTTTCAAAATAATCTTTTGGGGGGATTCAATTTTTAAGAAATTTGAACAAAAAAAAAAATAAGTTATTAATAATTTTTAGAGGTCTTTTGGATTTACGCATACACATTAAAACCTTCATTCAAAAAATAAAAATAAACAAAAAAAATGGATACAAAGATTCAATTCTATTCAAATATGATTGTTTTTATGTTTCTACTTGATTTTCTTGGAGGGAAAAAAATCATTAAAAATTTCTCTTTTTTCCAAAAAATGGTTTCCAAAGATATGGAATCCTTGGTCACAAAGCATTTCCAAAGTGGATCTAACCTGGGAGCTGGCCAATGATCAGACTTGAAATTGAATGAGACTATTTGTTTGAAATATTCTAAAAGCAAGAAGAAAATGGGAGAAGATTTGGAATTTGAAGTGGGAGGTGAATTCTGAGGAAGATAAGTGCAAGGTATTAAAGAAGAAAACTGAAATACTATAAACTTATATGTATCAGCCAAGAGGGAAACATGGAATAGAAATTTCATCCAAATATTTATGGAAGCTGGGTCAGAACGGTGGTTAATTAAACTTCTTTCTTGTTGAAAATTTTCACCCCAGATATCACACAGAAATCAAGGGTCCTTGAAGATTGGGTTGGAATCAAGCTATTTCATCATTTATTTCCTGAATTAAATCCAGTCTTCTGAGTTCAACCACCAAAAAATGGCTTCTACTTTCAATCCCCAACGCCTATTGCCTATAACATCTTGAACATGAGATATATGTGGAATGGCTGCTTTTGGGGACATAAAATATTTTTATGGGAACTAAAAACAAAAGTCAGACTTCTCATGAAAGAAAATATGGCCTAAAAATCAAAATGAATTGTTCAATTGATACTTGGTCAATGCTTCCAGAAGAAGAATACAATATTATGCAAGAAAGGTTAAGGAAAAATCCAAAAAAAATCAGAAAAAATGAAAAAATGAAAAATATCAAAGTTACTCACTTTCTCACTAATTTCTTTTTCTTTTTTTGCTAATAAACTCCTTCCATGAGGATGGTAAGGAGAATTATCATCTTCATTTTATACCTTTTTTCTCTTGATTCTTGTCCCAGGATTGTATACAGGACAGGAAAAGCAACCTGCTTATTCACAATGGTTCCAGACCTTGGATAAAAGTTTGAATGAAGAAATTGATGAAAAACACTATCCAAAAAAAAATAAAATAAAATAAAAGATCATGAAAGCTTGCCATCTTTATAAAATCCAAATATGGCAGCTGTTCATGTGCTGAATCTTCCTCTTCATCCAAATCTGTGTACCCTCATCTTCTGAATATTCCTCTTCTGTCAAAAATTCCCCCTATGTTAAAAAAACATTAACTGATTAAATAAAACAATCCATTGCGGAAGAAATAATTGCAGATAGAAAATTAACTCTTCCTCTGATTCCTCCTCCTTATTTCTTTTCCACTTCCCCTTGATGATGGAATTTCAAAACATATGAAACAAATTTTAATTATGAAAGCTGATATATATATATACACCATGGGTATACTTTGGGAGATTGAGGGCCTTCAAGTCAATGGTAAGGGTCAAATCAACAGCCTGCGCGTTGACTGCCCGGAATTATGAAGACCCAGTTGGGCAACATTTGATTGACCAACAACTGATGGGGAATTCAACCAATGCGTGAAATTGTCAGTCGGCTGATTGGTGAGTCAACAACAGCATCGTCACAAAGCTACATTTCCCCCGCTGTCAAATCACCAGCATTCAGTTTTGACGGTTGAGGGCCATTGAGTCAATTGTAAGGGTTCAATTGACTGCCCACACTTTGAATCCCCAGAATTTTGACAACCAGGTTGGGCAACGGTTGATTGACAAACAACTGACAGGGGATTTTACTAGTGCGTTGATTCATCAGTTGGCTGATTGGTGAGTCAAAAAAAGTGTTGTAGCAACACTACATTACCCCCTCTGTGGAATCACCAGCAGGGAGCGCTGGAGGGATAGATCCCACTCCTTCTCTCCTGGACTGACCAGTGGTTGTATATCAAGGGTGGTGCCAAAACCTCCTACACCATTTCTTGGTCTGCAATGGCAAAATTTGACAGTCATTTCAAAACTCAAAATAATTAAAAAAAGAAACTATTCATCAAGAATGTATACTGCTTTGAAAAAACTTTTTGCAAAGGTTTGTTGCCTTAACTTTTCAACTTCAGTCATTTTTAATATTGCTTTTTTAATTATTTTTGGTAATTCTGCTTGTAAGGTATTTTTTTTAAAAGTTACCAAAAAATTAAGGCATCACTTGTGATTTGCTTGCCTCAAGATTCAAGGGGAGTCCTTGTCTTGGCTCACCCCACCTGGCCATGGCTGAGGTCATACACTCCACCCATTGGCCAGGTTCAATGGGTGGAGTGATCAACCTGGCTGCTGACCTGCGCTCCTCAGCTGCATGCAATGCACCTGAGTTGAGGATCAAATGATTATAGTTTGAATGGATAACTTCCATTGTTCTTTGGGAGGTATCTTGACGCTGAATTTTAGAAATGTAAGATTTTCAAAGCTGGAAACCTCCATCATGGCAATTTTGCTGCATATTCAAGCAGGCTTTGATGGCCTTTATTAAATTCAAACCAAGTTTTGTTAATAAAATATATTGAAAATCTGAAATAAAAAATGAAGAAATTTCTAACCTGAAAATTTACTGTGAATTCACAGCTTGATTCAACAAATTTGCTAATTTTTTAAAATGGATTGATTCCCATAATTTCAAGTTTTTTTACTTGGACAAAATATTTGGTGGTTCTAATCCCACTAGTCTGCCTTAATGAAGTGATCTTTCCAATAAATTCCACTGAGTTGGAAGATTCAATTGGTTCCCCCAAAAAACAAGCTTGATGTTTTGAATTTATTCATTTCAAGTAAAGCCAAAAAATTTCTAAGATGTGATAATTCTTCTGGATGATATCATGTTTGTTTAATTGGATTTGGGTAATTTGTTCAACATTCAAAGGGAATTTTTCTCTGAGTATCTGAGGAAATTTTACTCTTTCTTCATTGGGAACAGATTTTCTTTTAGAAAAGGTATATTGGTTGAGGGTATGTTAAATCTGGCTATTATAAAGCATGGAATGTTAAATCACTGGCTTATCTCCAAATATGGTGGTGATTGTTGGACTCCTTTGAAAAGTTGTTTGAGTCTCTTGATTGTATACCACCCCAGCAGAGAGAAGATAAAGGAGATTCTGATAATTACTGAAGATGATGGCCAAATCACGTTCAGGACTGATCTGTTTTGAATGAATTGAAGCTTGGCGTAAAATTCCATTGTAAATTTCAAATTTTTCATTTGTAAACAGACTAGCTGGACAAAAACACAATATAGAGTCTGGGAGGTGAAGACGCATGTGAACCTTGGGTTTGTTGATCCATTAGCCAGAAATCTTGATCAAATGATATAAAAAGTGTTTTATTTGTGCCTTCAGTTGAGGTTGATATTTGTGATGGGAGTTTGAAATATGAAAGTGAAAAGGTGACAAATTGACGACCACAGAATTCTTTATTTAGCTTTAATAAAGTGAAAAAAAGTGAAGGGTGCTGCTTGAAGTAATATTTTGAAATATTTTCCAACCAGGCTGTGTTAATTTTGGATTAAATAGTTTGGCTGAAGGGAGGGTATGTTGAGTGAATTGGTGTCAAAAGACTGGATGTATCCAATCAGTAATTGTAATGCAGATTTCTTCAATGATTGAATAAAATCTTGGACCAAGTATTTGAAAATACCATGAAGAACCACATGGGGAATTTCAACCGGAGTGTCAAGGAAGCCATCAAATCTTGGTGAATTAGAAAATAATGAAAATATCAATGTCTGATTATCATGAAAATTTCATCAATTTAATTAGAACAACACCTTCAAGCTTCAAAAATTGTTTGAAGAGTTTGGAACAGTCTGTTTTTTATAGTTCTCTGATCTTTTGAAGGATTGATGGTTCTCTCTTTTGTTAAAAAAATTTTTTGTTGAGTGAATCCACGAGACCATAAGATGCAGACATAATTTGAAAATGTTTTTGGTTTATTTGTGAAAGCTCATAAATATGATGGGTCTTTTCAATGGTTTCAGTCCGAATTCTGGTGGGGTTAGGAGCCTAGAAAAACAAAAAAAATATTTTCAATGATTGTCTAATTTATTCAAAGAATTTAACAATTCACCTTGAAGCCATTCCTATCAATTTGAAGAAAATTTTGAAAATAAGCAATTGTTTGCTCATTTTGCCTCTTAGGGGCAGATAATTTGCAAATTTGACATGGGTTGAGGGATATTCCAGGAACTGGAGTGTTGGTGACTTCTGCATGCATGGGGGAATCTTCCAAGAAACATCAGACTGTGGTGATGACTAAAACTGGTTCAGAAATGGTGATATCAAAAGAAGAAAATCCTTGGGTGGCCATTTGACTCTTTTACAAACAAAAATGGCAATATAATTTCAATGGATTATTTTTTTTGGGACAAACTTGAGCTCTTCAACTATTTTGTTTGCCATTTCAAGTATTCCAACTCTTTTTGATGTTGACAAAAAGTATCAATTATATTCTTGGTTGGATAAGTGAGGGGGAAGACCAGATAGGGTGAAGTAGAATGATTGGTGTGTGTTATATTCCTTTGAGATATTTCCCAAAGTATCATTTGAATATAATCTTATTTTAAGATATCTTATAAACTCTCCCTGTGCCTTAAAACACCATGTATCAGGGAGAATGATGATATTTTCACTGTCTTCTTCAATTTCTATGTAAAAAATTGGCAAAATTTTGATCAAACAAAATTTCAGAATTTAATCCTCATGATCCTTTGATTTTCAGAAATTAAACCAACATTTAATTTTTTGTCACAGAGATCTGGTAAGAAGACTCCATCTTGTTGTCTTTTGGAGTACTCCTTCAGAAATTGATCACTACAAATTTCCATTAAATTTGCATCCATGAAATTTTCTTGAGCAGGAATGGTGATCTTTACTGTGGTTGATTTGAGCATGGAACATTCAATTTTGACACATTTGGTGTATATTTTTGATTCAAAAGATTAAATAAATAGAGGAACCACAATTTCTTTGGAAATTGATTGTGCAGGTTCAAATACATAAAAATGTTGGTATTCTTGAATCAACATTTTATTTCTTACAGTGGGTGACAGCAGTTCCCGCTATTTCATGGATTGAGACAGCTTGAAATGATCCAATCCATGGTTTTCTTCTGGATAAAAGTCCAAAAGGGGGGCCACATATGGATTTCAAAGCTCCTGAAATGTTCAAAAAAATAAAAATAAAATAATAAAATAAATTCCAAAATTATTTTAATAATTTAATTTAATTTTAATTTATTATAAAATAGCAAACAAATTTGAAAAGACATACAGGGGATCTGATGCACCTCAACTTGAGTGAGAAGCATGGAATTCCTAAGATTGAGGTTTGAGGTTCCATGGGGAAGTCCAAGGATTTGCAAATCTGCGCGCGCGCCTGTTGGATTGAATTCAATGCGGAAAATTCTACCCCGCATAGGCCCAGGATTCCCCAAATATGTCCATAAAGGGCGCGCAAGACAATATGGTGATTATATCCAACCAACTCCTACAACCAACATTCCCAACCAAATGTAAGTTTTATCTAATTACTTTATTCTTTCTCTCTTTTTTTATCAATGAATCATCATCATTTGTTTTTTCTGAAAAATCTAACTCACCCCCTTATTCCTAAAAGGAAACCAACAAGCTCCTCCTCCCTGTGGTAATTGCTCAACCTATTCAACATTGAAATCAAAATGGTCCAACATTGAAGGATTGGTAAGTATCCAATTCAACTCAGAATTAACAAACTCTTCCCATCAATCATCATCATCCGTTAACTCATCAGATTGATCCGTGTTGGAAATCATCCCCGAAGAACTCTTTTCAAAGGCTCAGATTGTTGGATAAATCTCAAGAGGAAAATTTACTTGGTCTCCAAAGAAATCAATCCACAACTCATTATTAACCTCAAGATTTTCTGGTTCCAGGGATGAATTGATGTATGTAAGGTCTTGGTGAGTTTCTATTGCAAGATTTCTAAGTTTTCTTTGATGACTACCCAATTTGACATGTCTTTTTTGATTTTCTCTATTCATTGGCCTTCCTTGACAGATTCGACAGCAGAGGTAGGAATAAGCTCAAAGCCTTCAATCCCTATGTTTTAAAAATACCAGTCTCTGAAATGAGTATCTGCCTGCTAAACAGTGCATTTTTAAAAAAACCTTCTTGCATTTTTTCCTTGATATTGATCATTTTTTCCAAGAAAAACCCAATAAGGAAGTTGCCGTGATTGGAGAGCCCAATATTCTGAAGTGTGGCCAGGGAAGACATCACAAGTCGCAAGCCCCAAAAATCAAAAAAAATTGAGTCACCAAGGGGTCAGCCCAGCCAGTCAAAACCAATGACTTCACCCAACTCTGATTGTAAGCCTTGACTGTTGTTGACCTCTTGAAGTTTGGTTCCCACTTTTATTTTCTCATCTGAGACAACATTTTTACAATTTCCCATCTCTGATTCCTTCTCTCACATTATATTCCAAATACTATTACCATTTGATTCTATTCCCACCCCACCCATCTCACAACATGCCAGCATCATTCTGTAATCCCTTCCAAACTCAAAATCACTCTTCTCAAGCTACTAAACCTCCATCATCCCACAAAAATTCTGTAAATCAAATTCAAATCAATGATGGCAACCATGACAACATTGACTCCCCCAAAAATTCCAGCTTACCCATTCCTTCCCGTCATAAAAGCCCCAAATCAGATGACCAAACTCACCGTCACTCAAAGAGCGCCTCGGAGGACACAAAACCCAATTGGTTTCAGAGGAAACTAAATGATATATTCCCTCTTCCCAAAAATCTCAAAGCACTTGTGGACCAATGTGATGATGTAATTCCGTGCCCAATCTTTTGTCTTTCTCTGCCCACTCTAATTTTTCTATCCTTCTCGCTATTGCCTCTCATATTTTGTACCTGTTCCTCTATCCTCTACCTTCTTTATCCATCATCTCATTTTGATATTGCTTGGTAAGTCTGTGCTCCATCTTTTTTCTTTCTCTGCCCACTCTAATTGTTCTATCCTTCTCGCAATTGCCTCTCATCTGTTGTACCTGTTCCTCTATCCTCTATCTTCTTTATCCATCATCTTATTTTGATATTGCTTGGTTTCCTCTTATTGAAACTCAAATATGAAGATGAGTATGAGTGACCATTGGTTCATGATGGTCCTCATTCATATGAGCTGGATCCTCAACCACCAAGGCCAACAGACCAGATCTTCCATACCCAAACCACAAAATGCAACAAACCACTCCAATATGTAATTAAGACAATTGAACAAAATCAAACTTTTTCAATACAGTGATTTCATTCAAGTAAGTGTTTCCTATTTCTCATCATCACAAACCAGCACTGACTCATAAATATGCAAACAGTCAATGGTACACGGTGAGATTTGAGCAAAGATCCTCAGGTGCATCATTGAGGCATAGCGGGGGACCAAAAATTCCCTTGGTGAGCCACTGAAAGGTTCACTACTACTCTTGAATATTGTAAGTTTTCTTTTTGCTTCTTTGATTTGATATTGAGACTAATTGAGATTGATAAATTAGGATTTCTTTTCCAGAAAATTGAGCAAGATCAAAAAAATCTACCTCTCCCAGGGTTACAAAACAAACAATCCAACGGCCAAAAAAGTTGTGGCAACTTTTGTTGGCAAGCTGTCCAAGTACAAAAATTCAATCTTAAGAAACGTGTTGAGTTAAATTTGAACTTTCCAACACATTTTGCAGATCTTTCTAATTGACCTGTTCCAATAACCATCTGAAGCTTCATTACAATGTTGCCAACACAAGCACCCACATAACAAATGGTCCCATTCCTAAGTTGTTGGACCTTTGGTGAAGCCAAGTTTTCTTTGATTTCTTAATTGGGTTCTCATTCTAAGCAGAAACTTATCATGAACTTTTTTCAGATCTATCAAGTGTTTGGAAAATAAATCTTGAATGTTGGAAAAAGCTGGGCCAAAGCCATCTTGAAAAAAGATGAAGATCTGTTTGATGGCAAGAAAGTGGATGGTGATCTCACATCTGAGGCATTGGTAATGCCAACAGAAGCGGAAATACATGAATGTGAATGATCCAAATTTTTCTGAATCCATTGTAAATTTCCAGATTATTTCATTCTTAACTTTTCATTGTAACTGTTGCAAAAAACATGAGAATCTGTGTAATAGTATTTATTCCTGACAACAACATTAGCAATTAAAACCATATTAAAACAAAAATTACATAATTTTATCTACCGTGCCACAAGGGAATCAAATAAATAAATATAAAAAGGTTGAATCATTGTCTTCCTTGACAATGATTTAACCCCTGGTTGACCATCTGACCCAAAAAGAAAACGCCGTCAAATTAACCTTGATAGAAAATTGATGTGGTTTAATCAGCGCCAAGGGTGGCTTCTGCATCAAAACAATGGCAGGCTCTTGACCAGCCTTGACGTTATTGCATGCCAACGTTCATTTGACGGATTTTTCCCACTCAGTGGGGGCTTTCAAACCAGTTTTGCGCAAGCGGGAAACTCAAAAGCAAGTTGGACCCATGGTATATATATATATATAAATCCCTAAAAATGGTTAATGACCTTTTAATTTGCTATAAATTTCTTCTTTGGCCTTCATCTCCTCTTGGTTCCTTTGAAATATTCAAAAACAGATGGATCAATTTTTCTTGAGTACTGAGATATCTTCTTGAAATTATTGGGTGCTTGTCAGCTCTCTGATACAAGGAACCTTTCAATCCTTTAGCTAAAGAGAGTGATCAAAATACTGGAATAATATTAATTATTATTATTACAAAAATAAACACTTAGAGGATCAAATAAATGATATAATAAGAGCAATTGCAAGGTTTAATTGGTTTTGTAATAAAAGGTTTTCAATATACTATAAAAGATGGTCCACAGTATTATACTACTGGGGATCTTTGCAGACAAAAAACCTCTCTTCAAGGGGCCTCCTTAGGCAGTTTAAGAACCTTGGAATGAAGATTGGTGCCTTAGAAAGGGCTTATTCCACTAATGGCCAGGAATAACAGCACTATGGCCAAGGCAGGAAGGGAAACACTCACTCTGAGAACTTTACCACAAAAATCCTGCAATAATAGGAAGGGTTTCAGAGAAGATGGGGTTTATTGCTTGACTGAACTTCAAGGGTTGATTGGTTAATAAGAATAAATAATAATACTACAGACTAAGTCATAAATCAATTGCTTATCTTCCTATAAGCACTTGATCAACAATTACACGGTTTCTGATTGATAATAATAATTCCTGATAAATTGATAATGGAATAATGGATCCAAAGAGGTCTGTATAAATACCTTTTTGGGGTGATTTTGAGCTTCTCAGGGCACGTAGAGAGGGTTATGCTCATGGGATGAGACTGGCAAGCCAGTCAGGGCACTATTAGGACGTCCACTTGGTGCTGTTAATCAGCTGACCTTAGATCTTCTGGATTTCTGTACTATTTTAGCCACAGAATCTGTTAATCTGTTATGGCATAAATTTTATCATTCTGCATTCATCCTTCATTTGTACAATTATTATTGTTTTGAAGTGGTATTATGTCAAAGTTTACTGCTTTTTCATTATCTGCTGATTAAGTAGATTTTTTTTAATATTTTTTATGAACAATCCTTGTAGTATTTTGTGGTCTTCAAAGATCAGATTCAAGGATTTACGTGGTAATTGTTGATCTTTGATTTATTATCAAAAAATGTTCTAAACTTAATTTTTATTAATTTTATTTGAGTTTTGATTTTTTTAGACTATTAATAATTCATATGTCAACTTTTTACATATGCCAGGCAGCCCTAACTAGTTTCCAGCTCTTCTGAGCGGTATCTGGTTGTCATATTTGTCACAACAAATCCAGACACCGGGATCATTCAGTACAGATGCGCGCAGGGTAGGATCCGCTGCGTGCGTGGCAGAATTGGCTGCGCGCGGGTCTCTAGTACGCGGAAATTTTCTACTAGAAGTGCGTAGGGATATGTAATGATGCGGGGATGCACGCAAGAATTTGTGACATAACAAATTTCCGCTTGTAACTCCTAAAATATACACAAAACCTAAATTCTGAGTGAATTTTAGGTGTAAGCCTTGTACGTGACAATACATTTGAAATTTTGAAATGGCCAAACAGGTGCCATACTTGTGCCATAATTTTAAGTACTTTTCTTTTGAATTATTTTAAAAATGTAAGGACTTGGATTTCAAGGGTGGGGTCAGTGAGTGACCCTACCTAATTTTTGGTGAGGAATCCATCTCTTCAATAATATTTCTGGATTTCTCACTCCTTCTTTTTTTAATTTAGATAGTCTTGTTTTAATTTTTTTTTTATAGTTTTGTGTTTCTATGAAAGGTTGCTCTATACATAGTAGCAAGCTGACACTGCTCCTTTAGGTCTTCCTCTTACTTTGGATCTTTGGGTGGAATTGGGCTCTTTAATTGGAGTGAGTTTATATCTTCCACTGTATAGCTTCTTGCTTTGACACAGATAATATAGCTGTTATCCAGGTGGTAACTTGCTGAATTCTTCAAAAATTTGAGTTCAATCAGGCTTTAATTACTTTCTTTGGTCAGAAATTCAAGGTTTTCTAGTTGTTTAGTTGCATCAGGCTCAAAAGTTAACTGGAAAAAAAAGAAAAATTAATCAGGAAACTGTTAATTTAGGCTTGAATCCAAAAGAATATAAACAAAAAAAATTAAAACTGACTGATTAGGGAGCTTTGAAATGCCATTGAGGATGGAAATCTTTGAGTTGAAATATTTCACCCTTTCTGATATTCAATTTAAATTTGTGAATACTTGGTATACCCATTTCAGCAGAGAAATCAAATTTGTTGCAATTGGTGGAAAGTTCAGGAAAATGATGAAATTAATGAATTGTTTTTAGGGAATAGTGGCTGATTTTTCAAGATAGATTGTCTACACAGTGAGTTAAACCATAGAAATTCTTGAATTGTTTCTGAGAGGCTTCAATAGCTCTCCCATGGTTTTGGATGGTAATTGAATTGTAAATGTTTTGAACTAAATTATAGAAAGAGCCAATAAATGAATTGATCAATTTTTTGATGTAGGAGTTGAGACCATCTATTCTTGAGGTACTTTTGATTCCAAAGTGGAAGTGTTTTTTTTCCAAATATAAGACAAACTTTCTTTTAAGAGGAATCCAGCTTTCAAATAGTAGTCAGAAGATGGAGCATTCCAGACAAAAGAAATTTTGGTAAAGTTTTCTTGATAGCTTGTTTCAGATTTGGAATGGACCAACTGATGCCATTGTTTCTGAAACAGCCTCCATTCATCTTCAGATTTGAAGTGCTTTCTGCAGTGGGTTTGAATATTTTTGGTCATGTGCCATAGAAAGAGAAGATGATGAGAGGAAGGGAAAACTTTTTCAATTGAACTAGCAAGTGCTTGCTGCTTTTCTTTAATAATTGAACTAGGTTCTTTATCTTATAAATTTTGCTGAAGCTGAGTCAGGGCACACTTTATTTCTGTTTTTTCTCTTGAGATTAAAAAAGAAGCTAACTGACAAACTTCTTGGAAAATTGTTTACCCCAAGAATATGAAGGAGGGGCATTCCAAATTTGTTTTTTTTGTATGTACATTCCATCATTACAAGAGTTGTGAAAGTTTTGAGAATTTTCATAAAATCAAGGTTTGAAATGAATAAAGAAGGCACTTGAAAATCCTAATTTTCCATTTTTTAGGAAAAAGAATTTATCAAGAGCTCTGGTTTGAGGGCTTCAAAAGGAGTCTTTGCCTTCAAGAGACTTTTTTTGAATTTTAGATATTTTATTCAAAATAATATTTAGTTTCTCATGTACAGGAGATGATGAGTTTTGTGCAAGAGGTTTGAGAATATGTAATGGGGGAACTCCAGCTTTTGTTAGATTTTGAACAATCTCCTGTCGCTTCCCTTGGATTCCTCTGTGGATGGTATTGGGGGAAGGACCATTTGAAGGTGGATGGTTTTGGTCTGGACATATCACCATTAACACCCAGAAACCCAATATTATGGAATAATTTCCTTATAATCTGTTGTCTTTCTTGTTTTTTCTTTTTTTAATTTGTGGTATATTTTCTGGGCTTATATTCCCCTGGTTTATTGCGTTGATAAGTGTTGGTATCTTTCTTGGGATTGGATTTCTTTTAGATATGGCATATCCATGAAACTTAAAGGAGATGGTGTGGTGGGGGGTGATGGGAGGTGGAAGCGGTCAAGAATGGGCTATAAAAGGTAATTTGAGAGCCCCAAGATGGTTGGAGGTACCAGGAAAAAATCATCAGTCATATTGAATTTATGCATGCAAAAGGGCTCAAAGAAGAGTCCCAAAACCCAAAAGGGGTTTATTATGATGCTCTTTTGGTTTGGATTTTGAGAAATAATTAGTGACTAAAAAATTACCTAGAAATAATCTTTGGAAAGATTCAAATGATTCCTCTAGATATTCAGCTTAAAATATTTCAGATCATCATAATTTCCTTCAATATAAAAATCAAAATGGGATAGTTCAAGAGAGAGAACTCTTTTCTTTTGAATTATATTCATTGTCATTTAAAATTGGAGGGGTGAAAAATGTGATACACTGTCAGAATAATTTGAATTTGAGTCTTTGGATTCAATTGTAAAGTTCTTTCCCAAAAACAATTTGCGGAAATTTAGATTAGAGATCCAAAAAAAAACATTGCAATATATTTTTGAATGTGAGGTGATTAACATTGCATTCAATTTTTGGAGGCCCCGAATACATCAGAAGATTCTGAAGGAAATATTCAAAAGCTCTTTCATATTTGATTTTCCATTATAAAATCTTGAATCACCAAAAAAAAATAATCAAAAAGGCCAAAAAATGATCCAAAAGTATAATGAGAAAACTGAACTGTTTGAATTTTTCGGTTTTTTTGGAGGATTTTTTTAAGGTAAAATAATACATCCAAAAAATATAAAAAAAAATTATTGAATGGTATTTGAATTTTTGATTGACTTTGTGATAGCTTCAATCACCAAAAAAAATTAATCAAAAGGAAAATAACAGGATTGGTGATTTTAAGTTCACGGCTCCAGTTGTGTGGGAGCCATGTACACGGCTCCAGTCGTGTGGGAGCCATTTAGGGCCCCACACGACCTTTGGGAGTTGTGTAGGGACGTACAAGGCCTGTGGAATTTATTTTGCGCCTCTCAACGCGTGGGGGCCCCTAGACTACTCCATATAATTTATATTTAATTATTTATTAGTTATTAGTTATTAATTATTAATTATTATTTATTATTTATTATTTGTTATTTGTTATTTATTATTTATTATTTATTATTTATTATTTATTATTTATTATTTATTATTTATTATTTATTATTGATTATTTATTATTTATTATTTATTATTTATTATTTATTATTTATTATTTATTATTTATTATTTATTATTTATTATTTATTATTTATTATTTATTATTTATTATTTATTATTTATTATTTATTATTTATTATTTATTATTTATTATTTATTATTTATTATTTATTATTTATTATTTATTATTTATTATTTATTATTTATTATTTATTATTTATTATTTATTATTTATTATTTATTATTTATTATTTATTATTTATTATTTATTATTTATTATTTATTATTTATTATTTATTATTTATTATTTATTATTTACTATTTATTATTTATTATTTATTATTTATTATTTATTATTTATTATTTATTATTTATTATTTATTATTTATTATTTATTATTTATTATTTATTATTTATTATTTATTATTTATTATTTATTATTTATTATTCATTATTTATTATTTATTATTTATTATTTATTATTTATTATTTATTATTTATTATTTATTATTTATTATTTATTATTTATTATTCATTATTTATTATTTATTATTTATTATTTATTATTTATTATTTATTATTTATTATTTATTATTTATTATTTATTATTTATTATTTATTATTTATTATTTATTATTTATTATTTATTATTTATTATTTATTATTTATTATTTATTATTTATTATTTATTATTTATTATTTATTATTTATTATTTATTATTTATTATTTATTATTTATTATTTATTATTTATTATTTATTATTTATTATTTATTATTTATTATTTATTATTTATTATTTATTATTTATTATTTATTATTTATTATTTATTATTTATTATTTATTATTTATTATTTATTATTTATTATTTATTATTTATTATTTATTATTTATTATTTATTATTTATTATTTATTATTTATTATTTATTATTTATTATTTATTATTTATTATTTATTATATATTATATATTATTTATTATTTATTATTTATTATTTACTATTTACTATTTATTATTTATTATTTATTATTTCTTATTTCTTATTTATTATTTATTATTTATTATTTATTATTTATTATTTATTATTTATTATTTATTATTTATTATTTATTATTTATTATTTATTATTTATTATTTATTATTTATTATTTATTATTTATTATTTATTATTTATTATTTATTATTTATTATTTATTATTTATTATTTATTATTTATTATTTATTATTTATTATTTATTATTTATTATTTATTATTTATTATTTATTATTTATTATTTATTATTTATTATTTATTATTTATTATTTATTATTTATTATTTATTATTTATTATTTATTATTTATTATTTATTATTTATTATTTATTATTTATTATTTATTATTTATTATTTATTATTTATTATTTATTATTTATTATTTATTATTTATTATTTATTATTTATTATTTATTATTTATTATTTATTATTTACTATTTATTATTCATTATTCATTATTTATTATTTATTATTTATTATTTATTATTTATTATTTATTATTTATTATTTATTATTTATTATTTATTATTTATTATTTATTATTTATTATTTATTATTTATTATTCATTATTTCTTATTTATTATTTATTATTTATTATTTATTATTTATGATTTATTATTTATTATTTATTATTTATTATTTATTATTTTTTATTTTTTATTTATTATTTATTATTTATTAGTTATTATCTATTACTTATTGTTTATTATTCATTATTTATTATTTAGTGGAGGCTACACAACTTGATTTTAGTTGTTTAGCGTGCCACACAACTCAAATGGGATGTGTAGCATGCCACACAGCCCATTTGAGCCGTGTAGCTTGCCACACAGCTTATTTGAGTTGTGTAGGGTGCCACACGGTCCATTCAGCCGTGTACACGCCTCAAAGAGCCTTGTATAGAGTCGTGTAAACGGCTAAATGAGCCCTGAATTTAAGATTACCCTCAAAGGATGCAAATTTCCAATGAGAAATTTGATTCTTTGGATTTTTTTGGTTTTTTTTGAAGGAATTTCAAGTTAAAAGGATTCATACAAAAAATCTAGGAAAAAATATTATAAATATCTTTTAATAGTTTTTTAGCTTTCTGATAGCTGAAAGAACCAGAAAAAAATCAAAATAGCCAAAAAAAGGATCCAAAAACCCATGGAAAAATTGGTTTTGGCGGAATTTTTCAATTCTTTGATTCCATTTTTGGAGAGGCTCCAAATGCCTGTGAAATAAGGTATTTTTCCATGTAGCAGCGGAGGCAAGCAGTGGTGGGTAGATGTAATATTCAGTCAAATAAAACAATAGGGGGCGTGAGAAATTTAATGACCATTTTTAATTTTTACATGATTTTTTAATCTTTCCATTGAATGTTTATTGAAAATATATCTGTTTCTCAATTCAGTGATTTTTTTGTTGGAAAAACAGTATATTTATATGTTTTTTCCACACTTTATTTTTACACTGGTAATAATTGAAGTTAATAAGTATTTCCAACTCAATTTGTTTCTATTCTTAAGCTTATTTTTTGAAATACAGGTGCCTTTCTTTTTTTTGTTCTGCGGTTGAGGAATTCCATTAGTCAGGGCCAAATTTGTGGAGGTTTCTTTTTTTTCTGTTTAAAAATATTCAAATAATATTCAATTGATTCTCCATTGGTCTGAAGATTCACTAGAATAAATCTATAAAAAAATATTTTTAAGAATTATTATCAACTATTTTTACTTTAATTGACGGTTATATGAAGTAAATAATGAAATTATAATTTTTTTGAGATATTCCCCATTGAAAAAAAATTAACCAAACCATTATGAACATTGAACAAGCTCCTGTTATATTTATATTTATGAAGGTTCCACCTTTTTTATTTTATGGAATATTATTATTCCATCGTTGAATCACTTTTGGTAGCTAAAGGACTGCAAAGTTCCCGGAACAAGGAATTTAAGAGGTTTGGTTCTTCCGGGAAAATATCTCAAAATAATTATTATTTAGTTATTTATTTCATGGACCAGGTAATTAACATGAAAAAAAACAGTAAAAATACTTATTAAAAATATTTTTTTATCAATTTTTTTGAGTGGAACTTGAAAATAATGGATAATCAATGAAATATTTTTTGAATCTTCTTGAAAAGAAAAAACAAGAAAATCTCTATAAAGTGGGGCCTAAATAACATTAAAGACTTTGAACTAGCCCCTTTTATATCTTTATTTTTGGAGCTTCCACCATGTTTCTTCTTGGGAATATTATTATTCCATTGCTGCATCACTTTCTGTAGCAAAAGGCCTGCAGGTCTCCTGGCTTCAGGAAGCTGAAAGGTGAGTTTCAAAGTAATACTATCAGAATCTTTTCATATATTACGTGCTCATCTCTTATAAGCACCTGATCATGGATGGCATAGTTCCTGGAGTGATGACTGATTAATTATGGGTTTAAAAATACCAAAACAGTACTGCACATATATACCTTTTTGGGGTCAACGGAGCCTCATTAGGGAATGTAGAGGAGGAAAATCTCACAGTTGAAGGTTAGAAGGCTTTTCATGGCTGGTTTGTAATGCATCCTTTGTGCTCTCACTCAGATGAACATTTATTTGAATTATTTGTGTGTGATTTTAATGTCAAAAGCCTTTTTTTATGTTGATTTGTTTTTTTAGTTTTTTCTGAACTCTTAATTTCTCCTTTAATTAATTTGATTAAGATGATAAGAGGAGGATATTTGTAGATTGCCTGTCACCTTCTTATCATTTTTTTCACTTCTAATAACTTTTACCAGGACTCCTTGGTAAGGTTTGTGGTCCTCAAAGATATGGAGGTGTCATTTTTGTGGAATTTTCTTTTATTAGTGTCTTTGATATATCTTCTTTTTATTTTAATTTTAGCAGTGATTATTTGATATTGAAGGTTTAGAACTATACTATGTCTACTTATTATACTATTAAATATGGACTTTTTCTTCATGTTTATTGTAGCCATTGCATGCAGTACCTGGTTGTTGGTAGTGGTGATTGAAAACTCAACGGGCATGGGCTTGACAGCGGCTGGCAGGAATTTGAGGTTGGGTGAAGACAGAGGACAGGTGCATTTTGAATGTGGGTTTCCTGGAAGTTGTCTGCCACATTGCGGATTCAATGCGCACAGCTTGCATTGTGTGGATGCAGAGCTACTTGTGGGAATTTGGAAAAAAAATCCACATGTAACTCCTACAATATACAAAACACTCCAATTCTGGATACATTTTACTTTTCAAAACTCTATCTCAAAATACAAATGAAATATTGAAATGTCCCAAAATTCATTGTTGTGATTGTGTGATTTTGGGGAAATATGTTATTAATTTACTTAAAATATGAAGGATTGAGAATTGACTGGTGGATTCAGTGAGTAAAACTACCTAGTTTTGGGTAAGGGATCCAAGCCTACATTCATATTTATGGATTTCTTGCTCCTTCCAAAGTTTATGATTTTCATTTATTTCTCATTTTTTTGAGTAATTTTGACAGGTTGCTTTGTCAACATTATCAAGCTGACACCTGTGTGTATCCGACCAGATTAAACCAAACCTTTCAAGCTATAGATATATTCTATTATGGGGGGCCTAGGAGCTTCTTTCAAACAAGAGGGAGTAGAAGATGATAAACCAGTGTTAAAACCTATTCTCTTTATATGCAGACAAGTCAAGGATACAGAAAAGAGATATGGTGCTAGAAAAATGGAATGTCTTTCTCTTAACTGGAGATTGGAGAAACTCCATTTTTCCATGGAAGGTACCAACGTTGTGGTAATCAATTACTTTAATGCTGTCAGAAATCTTATGAACATGATTAATACCAGCAGAAATATGTTAAGATTGCAGATAGTCAAAAAAAATACAGAGGACAAATTACCTTAATCGGCCAAGCTGGAGCTAAACACCAGAATGCTGACATCCTGAGTAGAAATTCTCTTCCAAATGATCCTAGAAAAACTGCTCATGATCCCAAGGACAATTATATATTTCCCATAATCAACATAAAATGCTTGATCCTGAAGGAAAAACTGACAGAATACATATCTGTGACCTGGAAAAATCCCTGTTTGATTCCATCAAGGCAACTTACAACCCTGATATGAAAAATCTGGTTTCCCTTATGGAAGGTAATTCACCTCCTATTGAACTGATTAACAGCCTAACTGAAACTTTTCTAAAACCTTATAAAGCTGGAAAATTAAGCTTATGGGATGTTTTGGTATACTTTAGGCACCAAGATTCTAGTGTTATAGTCTTAACTAAAGAAGAACACATTGAGCATATGCCTGTTGAACCATATGATAGCTTTTCCTCCGGTCACATATCTTCTAATAGGACCTAGAGAAAGTTAAAAAAAGCTTGTTGTATTAATTGGGGAGACTCAACTATCAAATATGCGTCTACCTGTGAAAAATGTCAGAATTCCAAAATTACCACTGGAAAAAGGTTTTGACTACTAAAAAAGATTTCTGAACTCAAGAACAGATTGTAAATCATCAATATGGAACTTCTCACAGGACTAACTCCTGGAGGAGCTTATTCCTATCACTCAATCCTAGTAATATTAGGCAATTTTCACCAGAAAAATAAATTCTTAATTCATAAAAAAGAGGATACTGCCATGGAATTAGTGTTTTTCTTCTTGAATAGACTCATTGCATATGTGGGAGTCCCTAAAATAATTATAAGAGATAGAGATATTAAATTCAATCCTCAGTTTTTGAGGAATCTTCACAAAATTTTAAGAACCACCCTGGATTTCTCAATAGCCTATCACCTTAAAACACATGGATTAGTTGAAATAATGATTCAGAAGCTAGAAGATATGATCAGAAGATTCTGTTCTTTGGAATTTAGTAGAGAAATGAATACAGATACTACCATGACTGGCTCAGCCTCTTACCTGCATTCAAAATGGTTTAAAATAGCAGCAAAAATTCTACAACAGAAGAAGCTACCTATATCATCGAAAGGGGATGGATACCTAAACTACCCAGAGATGACCTCAATAGACACTTGGCTAGTATATACCCAACCTGGGTATAATTCAAGAACATGATAGATATAGCTTAAAAAATTGCTGCAAATAATTTTCAACATGCTTTTGAATATAACCAACATCAATGGGATGAAACACATAAGGAAACTGAATTCAAAATTGGAGACCAAGTCCTAGTCTCCAGTTCCAAATTTAAAACTTTAACTGGCAACAGGAAACTTAGAACTGACTTTTTGGGACCATTTACCATCAAGAATATTCACTGGAAGAATTCTGTGTAAGTGATTATGGGGCAGGTTGCTACTTGTACAGAGAAACCTGTCAAAGTACATTAAGAAATAAAAACAAATCATAAAAAATTGAATGAGTGAGAAATCCTGAAATCTTATTATCAATCTGGATTCCTCACCCAAAATAAGGGAGATTCACTCACTGACCCCACCCTTGAGTTCCAACTTCTTATATTTTTAAATAATTTTAAAAGAAAATGAACAAAAAGACCAAGGCACCACTATGGCACCTTTGGGCCATTTTCAAATTTTAAATGTGATGTCATGGGTTGGTTCCACACCTAAAATTAACTCAGAATTGAGGTTTTGTGTATATTTTAGGATTCACAGGCGGATTTGTGTAGCTTCACCATTCCTGCGCGCAGGCTGGAACCCAGAAAGCAAGGGTGCACACGCCTGAAACACAATATGTAGGCACCTGTCATAAAAACTTCATGAAATATGCTTCTGACCACAGATGATGGTTGCCCAAACCCAGCTGTCAAGCCTGCGCTTTTCAAAAACAAATGCACTGTTCCTGACATCCAGGTACCGCAGGAACATGCTACAAACTGCATGCATACATCATGCATATGTATTAATTTGACTGACGGATAAGGAATTTCTGAAACCTCAGAATATTGAATAAAAAGTTTTAAATTCAAATTATAAAACAAATAAATTAAAGGAAACAATAAAAAAGGTTTTTAGATAAATTTAATTGTCAAATATTTATGAAATACAAATCATATCAAGAATTTCACCTAAAAATTATGAAAAATACCAACATGTGAAGAGGATAGTGTAAAATCTACAAATGCCCACTTCTACCCATGTCACTCAAAAAAAAATATTGTTGAATCTATGGTTGAATGTTGTCTCTTTCCACTCACCCTTGTCTTTCAAACTTGTGTCCTTCCAAAGTTGTTTCCTTTCCACATTTCCATTTTTTCTCTTTTCCTTCATGTGACTTCCCGCGTCCAAGGCTGAGTGTCAATACTCCAGATCTGGAGTGGCCAGCCCCATACTCAACTCTTGCCCTCTTGATCCTCCGACCATCAAGGCACCATCCTCAAACATCAACCATCACAACAACCAACCTATCAAGACCACCTGCAGCCAGCTCAAACTAAGTAAGGAACAATCACAACTCTTTGGTTGTGACGTTGACTAACCACTCTCATCAGTTTTTCCAAGGCGGCCCTCTGGTCTCTCTCCCGGTCAACTTTGTTTCTGGTGGTTTCCAACTTGTCTCCATAAGACTTCCATTGGTATTGTTTTCCTGTTACATTCCTTGTTCTAAGCTGTTGTGTCTCATTTTTTTTCCTGGTCTCTTTCTCATTTCAATGCAGCCTGGTCCTGGTTTCCCAACCAATCCTTTCCTTATCACGGTTAAAAGCCAAAAAGAAGCAATGCCCGCAACCAGACCTTCATCAACACCAGGACCATGGGGAGACCCCACAAACTTCAAATCCCAAGCTCTGAAGGTACGCATTGAATCCACACCACTGCTAAATGAAGAAGACTACAGCATGTGGCGGAAGAAAATGGAGAAGGTATTCAAACTCAGGGGTATTTTCCAAGAAATGAGCTCATCGGACGAATTGCTGGTACTAGAAAAGGAGACAAACCAAGAAATGGTAGCATACCTAATTCCCAAGCTTTATACTAATACCTATAACAACATCATTGACAACCGCAATGAAGAGGACACCAAACTCATCTGGCTAGCAAGGCAATTTCATTTTGCCTCATCTCAATCAGCAAACAGGGCTTGTGTCTTGAACAGCTTTCTTCACCTCACCAGGACGCCAAACATTGAAGTGTTTGTGACAACCATCAAAACCTTCCTGAAGAAGCTCACAGAAGTTGGTATTGAGCTTCCTTCCAATATCATTGCCCATTTAGTTCTGTTCAAATTCCCCTCCTTGATGCAGAACATGAAGACCCAAATCATGCACTTGACTACGCTAATGAAAATAGAAACCTTCCTAGATCACCTTACCCAACACAAAACAAAGTCGGTGCACAAGAACACCAAACAAACCAGTCAATGTAGCGTTGTACAACAGACCCAGATGTGAAAACAGCAAAGACAACCCTACCATGACCTCTCACCCGGCCAAGAGCTGTTGGATCAAATTTCCAGAACTTAGATCACCCAATACTCACTTTAGAGGAAGAAATGAAAGAAGAAAGGCATTGATGAAGCCCACTACGACAAATTCTCATTTTTCTGCAGACTAAATTCCTCCTGTCAAGAGAAGTTGACTCCAAGGCATTTCATACTAGATTCCGTGTGCTCCATCCATATGATAACCAAGAAGAACCACTTTCAATCCTTCTCCAACTCCAATGGAAAAGGAAGGCTTCAACCAGGAAAGAAAAACGCCAAGATTGAGATCAAAGGTATTGGTAATGCCATAATTCCTTTCAAGCACTGCAATGTTGAACTCAGCAATGCCGCGTGGGTCCCCAATTCAACTGTCAACCTTATATCCCTTGGAGCTCTGGTGGAAAAGGGAGCAATATTGACTGTCAACTAAACTGTCTTGCCCTGTACTTTTGCTGTACATGTAGGTGACAAGGAAATCATCTCCATCAAAATAATCAACAACCTCTTTGTCATAAACATGACTGAGAAATACAACGCCGGTTTCTACTCCAGTAATAAGCTATCCAAAATACACAGAATCCTTGGGAAAGCCAGTCTTGGTCAAATGGAAAAATACTTAACTAAGTCAATTCCTTCCAAGGAGAAAAAGGATTTTGATTGTCTCAATTGCAACAAGGCAAAAATCACCAAATCACCATTTTCCCAAGTCCAGCAACCTGCCTCAAAAACCTTATAAAGAATCAATGAGAACTTAATGGTTCCCCTCAATCCAACAAACAAAGGCGGGTACAGATTTGTACTCAACCTCATCAATTCTTACTCCAGATACATCGCGTGCTTTCCACTCAAAACCAAAGACAAAGCTGCTAGCATCCTCATCTCTGTATTGTAAACAAACATAGGAAGCATCAAAGATATCCCTTGGAAGTCTGTTCAGATGGTGGAGGTGAGTTCCTCAACCACAAACTGACTGCGTGTCTGAAAGAACAACATATCAATAAAATTGTTTTGGAACCTTACCACTCCCAAAATAATGGCCAAGTAGAAAAAGCTAATTGAACTGTGATGGAATCAACTGGGCCAATACTCTCAGAAGGTCAAATACCAAAATTGTACTGGCACAAGACTGTTTGCTGTAAGACTCCAAACATTGCTAGGCCGTGGAAGTTCTGTGGAGGGGAAAGGTGCTGTTTAGGCTGCCCTTCTGAGTGTTACAAAAATATTTAAATGTAACCAAGATCAAAGTCCAGAACCTGGTAAACAAGGGACCAAATGAAAGAGGAGAAAGATAATAGTAGTTGGTAGCTGGGGAAACAACACTATCTGAGGCAAGATGATGCTGGGGAAAACTTGAATAGAAGAAGTCAAGGATTGTTCAAAGTTCAAAAGGACAAGGCAATTGTAAGTAACAACACCCACAAGCTAATAGCTCTGGTTGTCAGCAAAAGCTTAGGAAAGATCAACTCAATACCAAACAACCTCCAGGTTCTCAATGAACCAGCCCAGCTCTCCGCAATCAAGTGCTTGAAGGCTACCAGATAACTGCGGGTGGCTGCACAATACAAAGCTAATTGTTTGATGAAGCTCTAGAAGGAAAACAATAACTGATTCAAACAAGAATATCCCAACACTTCTCAGGGGACTCATGAATAGAATGGCAGAATTCAACTTCAAAGGAGTGAAGGGAGGTTTAACACTCCAGGTTTTGACTTAATAAAACCCCTTCAGTCAAAAGTGACTGGTTCCAGAAAAATAATAAAAGGATGATCAGGACCAGTATGGTTGGATAAAGGGATCAGGAGTGGTGTAACAAACTCAAGAATTCAATCAGTCAAATTCTTCTTCAACCAGAAAAGCTATTGGTTGGTGATAAAGATCAAGGATCAGGGTTTGAGTATGGAGGCTCAAGGATCAAGGGGCAATCATAGATATACCCAAATTTTAGTGTCAGATAAAGGGGAATGAGACCCCACAGATAATTAATTTCAAGATGATGGTGATGATAAATCTCCTTGGTTAGGATAGGATATGATACCACTCCCAAAAGGCAGGGGAGAGCCCTCCTTATATGGGCAGGAGGCCCTGTTAGACTATGCACAAAGGATTCTGAAAATAGAGCGGGATTTTTATTTTATTTTATTTTATTTTATTTTTTTTTTCTCAGATTTCAGATGAT